>BMAV01023562.1:691945-751247 GCA_019973955.1 Trichonephila inaurata madagascariensis
ACGGACCATGTAATTTTGAACCAGGGTTAAGTGACGTGGATGACACCCCCTCTCCTAACTACCACACTACACCAACGGGAGGACATTTGAGCTCTGAACAGATTTAACGTGCATCGTTTCCCTACACGGCGGGTCTTTAATGGTACTGGGCTCGCGAACTCGTGACAAGGCTAGCCACGATCCGATACCTTGATCACTCGGCTACCGCGGCCACTTATAGTTTTTTAATTAATTTCAATCTTTTGTGGTAGTGATAAATTTAGCTAAGAAAATTATTTTCTTTTAATCGTCGAGAGGCGTCCATATTGAATCACTTACAGCGATAGACATAAGGACCCTGTATAAAAAATGGTGAGGTATTATTCTTTATTTTTACCAAAATAGATAATATATATATAATCTTTGGAGTATTGTGTGTAAAGAGATAACTACAAAATATTAAATTCAAAATACTAATAAATTTAAAAAAAGAATAAAATTTTCGAATCCCTTATGATTGAAGGACAAAAGGGAAAACGCAGTGATAAGTTTTGTGCAAAGTTAACGCTACGTTAATTTTGCATACTTAAGTTTTATCACTGATTGATAGCACAAAATGATGCAATATATCTTTGTGCTATCAATCAGAGATAAGATACAGGTAACAGTTTAATCTACCTGAAGCAATGCTGAAAACTTTACTATTTCTGTTTAATTCATCAAAATTTTGGAATTTGTAGTGACTATGTGGAGACTACGATTGAAGAAAGCCAAATAATCATTTTTTTTATATAATCATTGAAAGAAATTCGTGATATAATGAGCAGGGATTGATACGAAGTAAGAATCGCGATTTAAAAAACCCACTATACTGAAAGGAGACTTTTACAAAGTAATTCCCCCCAAAAAATTATCCCCAGAATTCTTCATTGAGCTGGTTACGTTTCGAGAGTAGAGATAAGCATATGTGTGTTAGCAAAATTATTCGAAGGAAAAGTATTGGTTTTGCAAAGGAAACACTTGAATATAATTAGCACATTTTGACCGAATTTATTGTAGTTCAATGAAAGTTAACCTATTTCGTTTCAGTAGAAGGAATTTAATCTGAAAATAATCAAACTCTCTCTGAGGTACGAGAAAAGACTGTTCAAGCAACAATAAAACAGGGTGAGATAAGTGGGATGATATGGGACTACATGTCAGCTGCTGGAGTCCAAAAGCTCGAGTTCATTGAAGGCATGTTTTTTTTACTTGAATATACTTAAATTTATCTTCACACAACAAAGTTCTCGCAAGTTTCATTTATGCAACAACTTCTATCGCCTACAGCAGTGATCCGCAACCCCCGGTCCGCGGACCGGTACCGGTCTGTGGATCAAATGGTGCCGGGCCGCCTGAAGAACATTAAACTATTGCTATTTTATTTCAAGTGGTGCATTTCTCTCGGGTTTGCGCAACTTTCTACGGAAATCACTTTTATTCATTTTTGGTGTAACTATATTTTATTCTGAAGGCATATTTATATATATATAAATGTAACTAAATTAAAATTGTTAAATCAAAACAATCTAAAATATAAATAATCAACGTGTCCCACCCTCAGCGGGCCGCGGTAAAATTATCAAACGTTAACCGGTCCGCAGCGATAAAAAGGTTGCGGAGCACTGGCCTACAGGACAATGATGCAATACATACGGTGCTCTGTGTACGTCTGTGGTTGCTCTGTCATACGCCACACACTCAAACATCCAACGAAATCTCCTTATTTGAACCTCAAGAATTTATGGAAACAATTTGAGAACAGATCAACGAAACACGATATGCTGATCGTGGACTATTTGTAAAAATTCCAGAAGAGTGGAGTAAAAACTTATCTCAAACGAAGGAAAAATTTTGAATTCCTTACCAAATAGGCTCAAAGCTGATTTCAGTACCAAGTATGCCCTTCTAAGTATTGATTACATTTCTCATTCGGATATTTCAGTAACTATTCTTTCACTATTGTCCTTACTTTTGCTTGGTTGCAAAGTTCCACTTATCTACACTCACTTCCAAAAGTTAAGCACGGTGAGGAAAATGCTAATTTCCGGAAGCCAATCTGAATTGAAGAGGATGCAATTCTCTGCAGAGGTAGATGGAAGTATGCAAATATGTTAGGTAACAGCCAATAGTGCTTTCATGTCAAGAAATATGCAAAAAGGGCAGTCTTATAAGAAGCCAGCTTTATGAAGGGTTACAGAAGTTGATTGTAAGTGCTGATAGAAGGTGTTTAAAACCTTCGTACAATTTGTTTTCAAGACATACGTGTTTCTATGACTTCCAAAAAACGAATGGAAGATTCTGAGCGCTAGCGTGCTGTGGGGCGCATTGAAGCAGGACAGTCGATCACAGATGTTGCTCTTTTCTTCGGCGTTCATCATTCTGTAATTTCACGTTTATGGAAACAATTCCAAACCCCACAGACAGTTGTCCGAAGGCCCGTGGGTGGTCGCCCAAGGGTTACAACCCCCCACGGAAGATCGATATATTGCTATTGTAGCCTCTATCCGTCCAATCAAGAGGGGCACGATTAAATTGGTGCCGTTAACATGGCAATTGGAATGTGTCTGACTGGAGCAATATCATGTTTACTGATGAGTCAAAATTTTCTCTGGAGCCAGATGACAAGCGTATAAGGATATGGCGTAAACAAGGAACACGCAATCAGCCCCAAAACATCACCGAACATCACGCATTCCGAGGTGGAAGCATTATGGTGTGGGCAGGGATTTTATTAGAATACCGCACCGACCTGCACATCTTTAAACAGGGTTCTGTGATGGCTTTCCGGTGAGATGAAGTCCTAGAACCCATTGTGAGTATGTACGCTGCAGCAGTTGGCCCTACTTTTATTTTAATGAACGATAACGCACGTCCCCATAGAGATGACATTGTCGATGACTATCTGGAGAGTGAAGGGATTGCACATATGGCGCGGCCACCATATTCGTCCAACTTTAATCCCATTGAAAATTTTTGGGAGGCTCTTGGCCGTGCTGTATCTTCACGTTTCCCACCTCCAGCCACTCTTATTGAGCTGGAAGCTGCTCTACAAGAAGAATGGCGATTGCTTAATTCTGCGGTGGTTGACCACCTAATTAAAAGCATGGTTAGAAGGTGTAAATCTTTGCATACAAATGAGGGGGGGGGAATCACATACCCTATTAATGTCCTTTTTTTCATTTTATGCTGTTTTTTTTCCACTTTTTACATAATTCTATTTAAGTCTCCAGTATGACATTATCTGATAACTTACAAAAATTTAATATTGTTTTCATTTCTGTATATAATTATTGATTTCGTTTTATGTATAAATATATATGCCACTTTACTGCCAAATTTTGTGTCAATCAAAGCAGTATTTGTTGATTTTTTCGCATTTTACATCTCTTCGTGCTTAACTTTTGGAAGTGAGTGTATTTGTAAGTTTATTAATATGAATTTTAAATTTTGTAGTAATCCTTATAATATTCTAAAGATTATGTAAATAACATCTGTTTTGATAAAAATACAGAATTTTAAAATCCCCTTTTTTTAATAAAATAGGCGAAGTGCACCTTCATTTAGTAAATCACTGTATACACATAGCTCATAATTTTACTTAAGTAAACATTTGCAAATTAATAATCAAATTAAAACTGTTTTGCTTCATATATTTCTTTTATTTGTAGCTTTTTGAGAGAGCACATACTATGTGTATGAGGAGGGGGGCATTAAAAATTATCACAAACTAATCTTGTTTTGCTTGTGAATTCTGAGTTTTCTGTTGGAACCTATTAATTTGTCTATGTGTTTCAGACACACATTTTTAATTTATCATAATTAGTAAAATTTGCACTTTAGTCATTTCTCACAAGAAGCAGATAGTTCGTGGTTAGATGAATACATTTACGAAAAATGTCTTTCAGATCACATCGAAATTTAATTGAATTTTAGAATATGTATGAATT
The DNA here is from genome assembly GCA_019973955.1 of Trichonephila inaurata madagascariensis. Taxonomy (NCBI): domain Eukaryota; kingdom Metazoa; phylum Arthropoda; class Arachnida; order Araneae; family Nephilidae; genus Trichonephila; species Trichonephila inaurata. The sequence continues at coordinate 695,914 of BMAV01023562.1, forward strand.
GTTCCGTCATCTTTTCTTAAAGTGCTTCGATTCAGCTTATTCCAAGCATAGTTATATCTTAACTGATTTCTTAAGTTCAAAAGTAACTTTATATTTAAATAGACTTAGCTATATCATATCCCTCAGAAATTTTTTTTTGTCCTTCCGATTAATTAAAAATATTTTAAACGGTTACTCTTATTTCATGCTTTTCTTAAATTGATTCTCTCAATTATTAATTCTTAAATTTATACTTTTATTTAAGAATTATAGAAATCTCGGTTTGCTTGTTAAACGTTACTGGCTGCTTACTTCTAGTCTACTCAAAGGTGCACTAACAGAAAATATATCTCATAATTATCGGTCAGATTACGAGATTTACACAAAAGCTAGCACCTCACTTCTCCGCATTTACTCCACACTAACGTGAGGACCTTTAAGTTCCAAAAGATTAAGCATGAGTAAACTCTACTATATGATGCGTCTTGAGTGAAGTCGCAGAATTCATACCTTCATATACTGAAAAGCGTGCTTCGTAGAGCCAGGGACATCTTAAGGCATGGGTCAACTGGACACGGCCCAGGGCTTCGTCTCGTTCTTGATAACCTTAATAAGATCATAAGTCGAATAATTTTAACAGTCAAACGTTATTTCCGGTTGTATTTTCCGAAAAACTAGGAATTTCGGGCGATATGTCAACTGGCTACATGTGATGATCGTCGTCCACGTACATACCTAGGCCAAACACCATCATTACTCATTCAAGCAAAAGGAAGCAGTCGGTCGAGCCGGTTTGTGTTATTGTAAATCATGCACATTTATTTGTTTTGGGTTATTTTTTGTACGAGTATTTGACAACGTATGCCATGTTCTGTCTACTTTTAAGGGTTATAGGTCAGGCCTACATTTGTGTAGGGGCCCCAGGTCCTACTTTTGTGTATTGGCCCAGCGCCTCAAGAAATCTTAAGACGTCCCTGCGTAGCGCCAGAGCTCTTTGGCTGTGAGCTCTCGACTATGACCATTCCATACCTTAGCTCACGAAGACCAGTTAGAGATCATAACGATAATCGATCCAACTATTCATGTCCTTTTCATTTAAATAAATTATATAATTAGAAAATGATAAAATTTTTGGGTCAATGTATCATCTTTTCACGTTTAAAATTAATGGCCGTGGTAATCAAGCGGTTATGATTTCACAATCGTGGATGACGCTTTTTCTGTCGAGACGTTGATACGATTCTTGTTCCCATTAAATACTCGCCGTGTAGGAAAGTCGATACTGTTAAACTTATAGAGGTTCAAACGGTGTGGAAGTTTGGAGAGTGGAGTGCCAGCTCACAGGTGGGTTCAGTCCTAGGAGGGCCCACGCCCTTGGCGCTAATTATTTTAGTTGGGGATAATTGCGCCATCTTGGTAACCCTACTTTGATACACTAGATAAGGTGAACCTAACTATTTCTGGAATTTTCGTATTTTGTCGACGGGCATTTCGAATTTCATTTTGTTATTGGACACCGGGCTGGAGGTATGGCTGCGTGTGTGAGTGAATATACCTTAGAATTTTTTACTTTATTGAATGTGAAAGGTAAGAAAGAATTGATTGAATGGTGTATGAAGGAAGGATTGATTGCTTCGAGTTATGAATGTCCTAAATGTAATGAGCGAATGGGATTATACAAACGAGAAAGAGTGCAGTTTTGAATGGATTTGAATGGAGAATATATATGGCGGCGCTCAAATGATCATTCGCTTAGCGATGAGACCTTAAAAGGACCTTTTTAAAATCTGTTATTACACTGTACCCTCCACTTGGAAAAGATCACTAGTAAGAAAGTAAGTGCTGTTTTTATATTATTTATCTCAAATGTTTAATTTCAGTATTATTTACATATATTTTCATTACGCACCCACCTTATCCCGCTATATTTACTTGCCACCATTGTCGTTTTTGCTTGGCGCCATCTCGTTCTGGCTTGGCGCTTATTTCGGTTTGTCGCCAATGGTGTGGGCTCTCCTATGATTTTACCAAAAACCGTTGAAAAAATAAGAAATTAAAGTTAAATAATAACATGTAAGAAGAAAAATATTTTATTTAGGTCTTCTCACAAACCTCATATTTATGAAAAAATCTATAAAAGAAGTGGAAGTAATATTGTGTTGTTGATTGGAAAGACTTTAAAAATCTTAACTGATAGGATACAGAATTCACACAAAATAACATGAAAGAAATAGCTTACCTCCAGTTCTTTGGGATGTCTAAATTCAGTAACTTTATGCTTAGCAACCACTATCTTGGGGTCCTCGATGATGTCGGAGTCGAGGATCATCCGAGTAACATCTCGGAGAAGAGGTAATCCCTCCATATTTTGATCTATAAAACAAGAAAAAAAACGACCTCTTATGAAATTACATGGAGATTTCATAGTAAAATATTTTATAATAAAGTATTATCACGGTAACTATTTCAGATAAACGAGTCGACTCTGTTGTCAAGGGGTCAAGACCGCAAACTTATGCATGTGTTAAGCTGTAGTTTCGAGTTCTAGCGCCATATAAAGACTTGCCATATAGATGCACGTAATATCCGTCGAAGCTCAAATTTCTCACAGAGACATGGTGTGGAAATTTTGAGAATAGGGTACTATAGATCAGGTGTCCTCGTCACTTGACTGTGGCTCAAAATTATAAGGCCCGTTGCCAGCAATCTCGTGTAGCTTTGGAATGTGGTGTTAAAAAAATCGATCTGAGAAAAATAGATTTTTTTGCTTTTGAATGCTTCTGGTTGACTATTTCTACATCTAGTGGTTCCCAAATTATTGTGTCCATGGACCCTTTTATAAACCAAAAACTTGGTCATGAGCCTCCAAAGTGAAATAACTATTTCAATGCATGATAGAAAAATTACAAAAATAACTTTGGCGTCTTGAAAATAATAAATGAAAATTATATTGACAAACGTTATATATAATAAGATTATTTTATAAATGAACTTTAACAAAGCAATAACTTTGGTTAATAAATTAATGTACAAGGTACCAATTGTATTCAAAAACACTTGCGTAATGTGCTTTATCTAAACAATGCAAAGAATAATACCGCTTTTAGTTCAAGATTAAGAAAACTTTGTTGCATCCACTTAGCATCTCTCGACTCTTTTCAACTGCATATTTTTGTATGTAGCCCTGAGATTCCGTTCCTATTTAAACATCATGACTAATTTATTTTAACTTTCATAATAGTGTGGAAAGGGGTTACAAATATTTCACTTTATATCAACCCTTTCATGAATCCCCTAAAATTGTCCAACCTCCTCCAAAGTAATTTTAATTTTCCCGAACCCCATCAGCAGTCTCAAGGACTTCCCGGAGCCTTAAGTGAGCAAGTGAGAGTTATATTAATATATCACTATAAAGCTGCAAGTGGGCTATCGGCGACGGACCTCGTAATTTTGAACCATGGTCAAGTGACGCTGATGACACCTGAGTTGGCAACACCTTCTCCTAACTTTCACATGACACCAACAGGAGGACGTTTGAGCCTTGAGGGATTTAACTAGCAACGATCCCTCTACACGGCATGTCTTCAGTGGCACAAGGCTCAAACTCATGACACGCAAACCCCGATTTCGTGACTTAGATCTCACTAGGCTACCACGTTCCGTAAGAACCCCTTTGGGAATCTATGTTCAACATGATTCCAAAGTTCTCCAATTACAGCCAATGCACCTTGCACTTTAAGTCACGGCCAGAACACATCGGGATTTTATTGGTATTAGGAGCCGAACACGCGTCTCGATTAAAACATACGAGCCACGAGCTCCTGATCATGATCAATTTGAACATCTTTAATAATATGGTTCCTTTTAAATTAAACGCAAGTAAGGATTGATTTCTTCATAGCATTTAATTATTTGGTTCGTAGTTGTTTTGTTTTTATATTTATATGTTTTACTGATATTAATGCCGATCAGCCAGTATGGTGGTTATGACATTCGGTTTGAGTGGGCTCCTGTTCGAATCCCGAATAAAGCATGGATGTACCTTCGGAAAAGAAGTCGGATTTTTCCCTGAAATGTGGATTTCATAAAAGGGAAAGCAGCGCACCCCTTCTGTTCTATTCTGGGATCACATCGTTTGTAATAAAGTCTATATTCTTCAGTGATTGTTTTGTATGTTTCTGTTCACTCTATCTCTCGTCTTTTGTATATATCCAAGAATGAAACGCACAACAACAACAACTGATATTAATAACGGGGTGTTATTCAAATAAATGCTCCCGAATATTTGAGATATATTCCGTAAATGTGATCATTATTATTATTATTTCTTTTACGTACGATAGTAACTTTATCTCCAAAGGCAGCTGATGTTTAAGTTGAATTATGTCGCCTTCCGAGCACGATAACCCGACTTTTCATTCCATGAAATCAATGCGGGCTAGGAATTCTTATAAAAATTTGTCGTTAGAAAAGTGTACCTAATTTTGATTTTGTTTGCTAATTTTTATATAATCACATTATAATAGTTATTTTTAAGAAAAAAAAAATAATCGAAAATATTTTTGCTGTCATGCTTGGGGACATGTGACTAAGTTTTTTATAGCTATAGTGTCTAATACCATCGTATCAAATTCTGTGGGCAAAGTATAAGTCAATTGACTTTAAAATCTCGATCTTAAAAAATTACCTCGAGAAATATAAATTTATGCGCAAATAATATAACTGACATCTCAAATCAATTAGAGTGGCGCGTTTGTAATACTTTTTTATCATAATCCTTAAAAATATTCATAAGGAGCGAGATATATCAGTGAATTTTCTTTAAATTCATTCGTGGCCTCCAAGTAACTATAGATTCTATTTTCAGATCTGGCAACTTTTAAATTACTATTTTTCAGTATAGATAGGATAACAGCCTTTGTTGCTCTAAATCCCTAATAAAGATATTAACTATCAATATAGATAATGGTGAAAGAATCAGATTAGAAACTTAAATATATGAATTTCTGAAAACCCGCTTGAAAAGAATTTTTAACAACTAAAAGTATCAGATTTACATTTCATAGATTTAAAAAAATATATCTTTAAAAATTTTTAGTCCTTTTTGAAAACGAAAAATTATTTCACAATTTTAATATGAAGAATAGCAAAATCTGAAACATTAGATTGAAGTTATAAAATTTCCCAACCAAACAGGTTTAAGAATATAATTACTTAAAATATAAAATTCCTTAATTACTTTATGTTGGAAAACGAAGATTATTTAAAAATTCTATGATAAATATCAATGCTTTATGAACACTTTTTGGTTTTATCAATAGGAAACATCATTAGTTTTACGTTTGTCAAATATGCTGTCGTTTTATAAGCTTTTATGAATATTCATTAAGTCGTTCACACACACAAGCGTAAGAAAGATGCAAATCTATGACGTCTTACAAACACTATATGATATGATTAATCGGACATGATATTATATCCTTTTGCGAGTTACACATAATTTCTTCAATATAAACGGAATTCAATATTAACAAGTCTAGTTACGTTAACTGTAATCACTAAATGGATTTTAATTTCTTCGAAAGTCTCAATGAAATTAATTTCCAAAAAATATTAATTATTTCTGTAGATTGAAAAATTCATTACTTAGCTAATGTAAATCAAAAATCTCCTTTTTTCAACACTATTTTAAGTTAAAAATAATTTCTCCTAAATTTCTACTCCAAAAAAGAAATTTTAAAATTATGTGAATTTCAAAAATAAGTCAATATATCTTCCGTATAAAGTTTTTTGTTTCAAGTGTAATTCTATCACAATTCTGCCTTATAATTTATTATATCCAGTATCATGGTCATGATCACGAACTGGTGGTTGTAAATGTTCAATCTTGGATTCAAGTCCCTGGAGAAAAATCTCCTCATAAATGGAAGACTCAAAGTCATCACGTTGGTGTGGTGTAGAAGTATGGAGAAGTCTGGATGCCAGCTCAGACGTTCTCCGTGGCTTAAAATAGCGATGTTTGTTGTCTATAGCCTTCGTGTTGTTTCGTAGTGTGACGTTAATAAGTAATAAATTAATCAAATCATATTCTTTAATTGTGGCATAAATCCATTGAAGAAGATTCGTATGACACAAGAAAAAATTATTTTTTAAATATTTTTTGTTTATTGTTAAAATATATATTTCCATATTTAATACAATCTATATAAGTATTATTTAACCTTAGTTCAGTTTTTAGTTTCGCTTTCACCAAGAAGAGGATGGATCTTCACGTCAAATTTTGGACAACATTGCGATTTTGAATTTTTATACTAATAATATTCCTTCCAATTTCCTCTATTGAATAATTTTGTCAAAGAATTTTCTCACTTTCATTAATAATTACTGAGTTATTTTTTATTTCACAAAGATAAATGTTTAAAGTTTACTTTTTTCTTAGTTTGTTAATTTTCCCTTTTCATTGTTACGTAAAAAGCTCCTTTAGTTTTATATTACGTCATATCCCTGAAATTTTCACAACTTATGAAAGATAAAATAATTCACAAATTTGCGCACTAGTTTTCTAAAAAATTTAACGGATCATATTTTGTATCGTTTTGAATACCTTTAATGCGTGATAATTGGTGAAATATTTCATAGAGCAAAGAAAATTTTTCTTTCTTCCACCAAATCTTATCCTGAATTTAAAACCCATGCACAGATATATTTTTTTTTGTAGTTCATAAATATATAAAACAAAAATTATGTATATATGTTAAAAAATAATGCGCAATGAGCATTTTTAAAAACAGTTTAAAAAATTAAATTTAAAAAAAATCAGTTTATAATATTTTTTTAAAAAATGTATATTTAAATTGTGGAATATAATAATCATTTACTATATTGATTCCAATTTCAGCTAATTAAGCTAACAATTTAAGAAATTAGTTTTAATAGTCATCTACATATAAAACACATTCCTTAGTATTATGTTTACTAAATTTAAAATAATTCTAAGTCTAGGTATGTTCTCTCTTGATAGTATAAAAAAATAACTTAAAGGATTACAGTATAAATTTTAGGAGCCCATTCTCGTTGATACAGACTGGAAATGTTTGCGTTTATCTACAAGTAAAAAATGATGACGCGTCATATTTTTTTAGCATACTTTTTGTTAGGATTCTTTTTAGTGAAATATTTCGAGAGATCATTTCATAATACTAATACGCTTATCGACATTTATGTGGCTTGCAAATTTTCTCTACTCTACCAAAGGGAATTCCTACAAATAGTTTTGAAGTTTTTCTTTACACTTGTCTTTTATTTCTTGGCGTCACCTCTTCTGTGAAATCCCAACTCGTAAAATTTAAACACTTGGTGATGTATGAGCAGCGAGAAAAGTGTCACTGGGAATGCAGGAGGTCATTCCGATGGTCATCAATCATATCTGACAAATTTCTGAGCATACGAAAGGCTCGAGGAATCATTTGTTGCCTTCTCTTCTCGTTTTATTGAGGTCCAGAATTGGCAAATGAAGAGAGTCGTGAACAAAAGTAGGCCACCAAATTTATGACCCATCATTAAGATTCTAAAACGAAAAAGATCGCCCCTCATTTTACCTCGCTAACACTTACACATTTGAGATTATTGAATAAATTTATTATATAGACATATCAACAACTTAAATGGTAATTCAGTTTTCAGTAAAGAAATTTATATATATTATGCTTTTACATACAATTATCTACTGATATCATGAGCACAGTCTCATTCCCATCTGGAGTACATTAAATATGTTTTTTTTAAAAAAACAGATATTGAGTGATAAATTGCATAAGAAATACTTAGCATTAAATGAATTTTTTTTCGTTCTAGAATTCGTTTTGGAGAAATAATTTAATACGAAAAATGCCCATAAAGTAGAATAACTTTGAATATTCTATTACAATTGATAATGCTTGTATTTTTTTTATCTTCAAATTTTGCATTGTTTTTATAATACCCGTATTTTTCACTATTTGCATGTTTGATTCTATTTAATGCTTTATAACAGCAGTTCTTAAACTGTGGTCTGCGGAACCCCGGGGTTTCCCAGCGCCTTTCTTGGGATCCGAGACGGTCTCTCTTTTAATGTTAAGATTTCCCTATTATACAGACTCTTAAAGGCCTCGTAAAAAAATTGTGAGATGTGCCGTTTTAGACTAGACCATTAAATTGCCCCCAATGAAAAAACTCTTCTAGAACATGTGTTTAGATCAAAAATATTAATTCAGTTAGTATTAAATTAGTATTTTGCAATATTTTTAATTAGATGTTTACTATTTTTTTAAAGGTAAAAAAGAAGAGTTTAAAAAGTCTGTATAAATAGTAAAGGTAGTCTTAGGATTATCATTAAAGTGCTCTAAAAACACATTTTTAATTTTTTTTAATACTGTAATTGTAATATTTAGTGCATTGTATAATATGGTTTTGAAAATATCTAGACAGCAAACTTTTATAACATAAATTTCAATGTCAAAGGTAATTATTTTAGGAAGATAAATTTAAGTAAGTTTTAACATACACTTATACTTTTTCTTATTTTTATCTTGATATTTTAATACGTTAACATTTTAACTTTTTCTCATTCCTAAAATATATTTATCCACTTTAATTATATCCATAAAAAATTCTGAAAGGTTTGTGATTTTGTAACCGTTAACTATTTTCCCTTCATTATTTTTTTTAAAATGGATAATGAAAGAAAATGCATTTATTTTCAGTGTTCTTTTAAATTTTGAAATATGTTGCGAAAATCTTCTTAATAATTCAGGAAGATTACTCGGAAGTGAAGATTCCTTATGAAACATTAAGCGAAGTAATAATAAAAATTAAAGTAATGGATAATTTTGAATGCAATACAAGACATTTATAAAACTATTATTAAAAATCTAATAATTATTTTTAGAATAAATTATTCACTGAGATTTATTGGCTGCTTTAAAACATAGCGCTTAGAAGGAATACGATTATTATATTGATTTTTTTTTTTTTTTTGAATGAATGAATGAATGATCCAATGATTTATATTAATTACATTATCAACATAGAGTTTAGAAGGAATATATGATGAATATTTTTGTGGAATGAAAAATCATTGGAATAAATTTTAAGAATTAATATTTATAAATCTTGATTATCGAGAAATCGACGAAGATAGTCATGAATAGAGTTTGAAATCTTTTATAATTAAAAAACTAAATAATCTCATTTTTTTCTGAAAAAATAATTCAACATTAAAAGAGTTCATTAAATTGAAAGAGTTGAAGAAAACTTTAGCTGCGTATTCTAATCCTACATACTCTTCAACGTATTCATGCGTCTATCTCCATTGTTCCGCGCCTCGTTCGGCAACTCTAGCGATTGCTGCCGCGTACCTTGCCGATTCTTGCCGCAGCGCTTGTCACAACTTCCCGACTCTAGAGAGCAAAGATCGCGCGAGACTGGTTCTCTGATTTTCGAATAATGAACACAAGTAATCTAATCATACATACAAAAAAAAAACGAGTTTATAAAGGGAAAAATGCTTTTCCTTACATTTTTATAAGCGTTAAAATCATTTTCCTTTTTGAGTCAATATTCGTAAAATCTTAAAATGATCAGAAATTTCTATGTGAAGCAATCAAAATGTAAAAATAAAAGAAGCGTGAATAATTAATAATTTGTGTACTTCTAGTGATAAAAAGTAAGACTATGTTACTTAATTCTTATTTCTTCTTATTTTCAAATACTTAACATATTAATTAATCTGTCTTAAATTTTAGTAAAAGTTACTCCAAAAATCTGCATTTTCTAATGAAGTTATTTTTGCTATATAATTCCATTAAAGAGACTTGGCTGAATTCCTTATGATTTATGGGTATTTTTAAAATACTATATTGAAAATTACCATGAAAAATAATAAATATAAAAATTATAAATATTTCCCTTATAGTGCCTATATTACAAATATTTTTATATTTTTTTCTTTCTAACTGAAAACCTTTTACTGTAATAAGATGTTGCAACTGCTTTACTTTTTAGTTTCCTAATAATAGATTTATTTTTTAATTTTAATTTAATTTTAATTAAAATTAATTTTTTTAATCTAATCCAAATGCAATTTTGTCTTCATAAATTCTCAGTGTATAGTTTTTAAGCCATTTATTGATCTTCTAAGAAATCTACCCTTTTAGAGATATAATTACTTATCTATGAGCAAAGAAAAATGTAAGACTTCATGAATTAGGAGGGCTTCCTTCAAATATAACTAATTTTAAAAATCTAAAGAATGCCGTACATTTTTCATGGCAACTCTTGAAAATAAAGTGTATCATAGACATTATTCAAATATTGCTTTCTTTTGAAAGGTTTCTTTTAATTGAAGATAAGATGAAAGATTTTTAATACAATGTTTTGAAATACTGAACTTTTCCGTTAATAATCTCTTTCTGAGCTAATTAAAGCAGTAATTCTATTCCATCATATCATCATTCTGTCTGGAGTAAACACAGACAGCTTTTTTTACTACTTACTATGTACGCGTATGTATTCTCTGTTAAACTTACATTTAAAATAACCCTTTGATTTTAAAGTGTAACAAATGTTATAATATAAATTTACTTTTAACTGATTTTGATTTGCCTCTCTTTTGATAAAACCCTTCATTTTATGCTAGAACTTCTAAAAAAAAAATTCGACATGTATTCTCAGTTGTATAACGGTATCTTGTTTACAAGTTATAAGCCAATTTATTTCATAAGAATACATAAGAGATTGTAAAAGTTTGGGAAACCATGGAGATAACTAGTTGAAATGTTTAATATTTTGAATTGTAAAATCTACACACACACACAATAAACTGTAATTTTAGTTATTAATTGAATACTCTATTTAAAAATACATTTAAACTACTATTATAACTGGAAGATACATGATCTATATTTTAAAGTATTTCGAAAGGAATATTTTCTAAATCATGTACTTTAAGGTATCCGACTACGTTCGGAACCGTGATTTTGCAAAAGCGAATAAATGGATCATATTTATGATATTTAGTGTCACTTAGATTAGAAAATGTATATAAAATTGTTTTAAGAATAGTATTACAACAAAAAATTATTTAAGTACAATATTTTGACAAAAAATGAACATAGAATGACCCATTTTCAAAATATTCTCCTTTTGTGAAAAATGCTTCTATTATAATAATATTTTTCCTGTATATAGCTCAGACCTCTGTACAGAGGCTCAACAAGAATTTTTGAAATATATAACTTAGAAGTGGGTTTATCCATGTTTTACGACAACAGAGGGGAGAATTTTTAAGAAAAAAACGCCGATAATTATTTCAATGGGTTGTAACTCTGAAAATAATGTGAATTTTTCAAAAATCACATGGTTAAGCCTCTGTACAGAGGTCTGAGCTATATACAGGCAAAATATTATTATAATAGAAGCATTTTTCACAAAAGGAGAACAATTTGAAAAACTGTTATTCTAAGTTAATTTTTTGCCGAAATATTGTATTTAAATAATTTTTTTTGTCAAAATGTGTCCTTAAAACAATTTTATACATGTATTATAATCTAAGTGACATTAAATATCATAAAAATTATTCATTGATGCGCTTTTTTAAAATCACGGTTCCGAGCGTAGTCGGATACCTTAAATCATTTTCCAATTCTACATTTTACAAAAATATATAGAATTCCAACCAATTAAAATTAGTACTTTTTCAGAATAAAATAAAATATTTTAGCTATGTTGAAATTCTTAATAGCTGTTCAAATTTCTTCAACAGATTGAAAGCAAAAATTATTTTAAAGATATAAAACCTCTTTACCTCAAAATTATGGCCTGTCCTTTCGTTGCGGTGGCAAATATGATACTGCCTATACTTTCAAAATGGCGCATTGCTTAAATAGGCACCGAATGTTTTTGAAACCAACTGTAAGCGATTTCTCCATAATAGCACGTTAAAAGGCGGAAACCTTAATGTAATTTTACTTAATCCTTAAAGCAATACTACAAGCGTTGGCTAATGCGATAAATCTGACGAACGGAAAAGGGATTAATTTTTTCCCTTGCCAACATCAGCTGGCGTTTACACGACGTAAGAAAATATAAAACTTTCACAATCTTGAGACACAAAATTACTCTTTCGCCGCTTGGCGCCTTTGGTTAGGCCAATGTTTGTTTTTTCAGAGTATTAAGCATATTTCATATTGAGGATAGATTAAAATCACTACATGATTAACAAAAAAGATATCTAATGGTGGCCGAAAAGCTCGGAAATCAATTACAAAAAAAAAAAAAAAAAAAAAATATCAACGAAAAGAAAATCCGCCTTCTCACTTAATGTTAGAATAACAAACTTGGAAAAAAAAATAGATTCAGTTCTCTGTCCGAAATTCTCACATTTCTAAATGGAAACTAAATCCGAGAAAGCAATTACTTAAAGATAATTGAATATTAATCTGGCACAATGGATCGAGAAGATCGAAAGTGTAAAGCCTAATTGAAAACTGCTGTTTAAAATCCTCTTAAGTTGTTTTGAAAACATGAACATCTCTTATGCATTGTTTTTATATCATTACTTTTTCAATTACTGAAGAGAAGCGTGGGAAGAAAGTTCTAAAAATGCTACAAGGAGTCAACTATTAAGGAGAAATTAATAATTAAATTGTTTCACTGTATTCTTCAGCATTATTCACTAATAACCCTCTGGACGCGGTAGCAATTTAAAATTTTAAAAATGTAAACAATTTCGTGAAAGATAATTTGTTTTTCTTTTTAAACGTCTGGCGTGGGGATGACATTATTCTGTAAATATTTAATATGAATAAAATCTTTCGGTGAAACTCTCCCGGTGATAAATTTAATCTAAAATGCCATCCTTAATTTTTTGCAATAGTCTTGAAGAGGTTTCACGTTTACTCAAAAATTTATTCGTAACAAATCCAAAAATGACTGATTGGTAAAAGTTTTGTTGCAGAAGGACTAACACATATTTAGAAATACAGAACAAATGAATAGTATATTCGTTGAAAAAGAGGAAACACATTTTCCCTCCGTTTCCGCGGAAACTTTTCTTCTATTCTTCGCTACTATTATGTCAGTCAAGCAACTCACCTAACCCCTCACTTGCTCTTTTCTTATGGTAATGTGTTTATCTTCTTTTTTTTTTTTTTAATTTATTTATTTTACGTAGTAAAAAAAAATAAAAATACCGCATATTTCGGCGTATAACGCTGTTTCAAAATGCATTTTTAAATTTTTAGGTATATTCTTCGTATAACGGACACCCCCTTTTTTACGAAGAAATCTGAAATGTACGAGTGCAATGCTCTTATATTTTGAAGTCATTTATTCGAATTATTATCCCAGGTGTTTGGAAAAATACTATACTTCTAGAACTACAGTCCTTTAAGTTCATTCGCGCGACATGTCATTTCTTTTAAATAAACAGTATTTTGATCTATGTAGAAGTCTAATAGGTTTCTTACGCTGATTTTTTTTTTTTTTACTTTTAAAGCTATCATTTTTATACCCGGCGCATAACGCCCAACCGTAAATTTCAATCTCACTTTTTGTGTTAAAAGGGCGCGTTATACGCCGGATTATACCGTAATCAAAATTAAAAAATAGCATTTGAAAAATTATTGTATGTTTTAATAAAATGTATGTATGAAATTGTTGTCATTTTTAAAGTTTGGGTAATTTATATATTCAAATATTTTATTTGTACGATTTTGATAACATTTGAAAGCAAAAGGTTTTCTTGAATTACATGCTTCAATTCTACAAATTGCCAAATATTTTTTATATACATTAAAATAACAAAAGCAATGATCAACTTTACGTAAAAAATACTTGAAATTCAGCAAATTTTAAATGTAAATTGTTTTTTACTGAAGTATTTGATTTTCTTTATGAATGAACAAACCTGTAAAAATGTTTGCTTGTACAAGTTTTTTTAAATGTGTAGTTTCACATATTTATACGTATTATATATTTTTAAAAAGGTTAATTATTTACAGTTATTTCTTTCATTTAGCTGTTATAGTTTTAAAACGTGAGTTTCAAACAAATTAAATCATAAGAAAAATTAAGGAACAACTTTTTTAAAAAGGCTAAGAAATGGAAAGCGTGGTTCATTTAAAAGGACAGCAATATTCTCCTCCCTTAACATATTGGAGAATATTCATGAACATGGAGGGTTTATCATTTCATTGAAGCTGTCTCTCTGACGGGAAGTTTACAAATTTAAGGTATCAAGCTTAAAAAAGACAGAATAATAATAAACAAAAAGAAGCATAAGCGTTTTGTTTTCTTTATGGTGAGAAATTACAGTGCTTTTAGGTAACTCACATAATTATAAAAATGTTATATATATATATAATCGGAATTAATTCTAAAAACACAGGTATAAAAATAGAATGAATTGAAAGCTTTAATTAAAAGGGATTGATAACGTTTGCGTATTTTAAAACTGAAGGGAGGTTTATTCTTGAATACTTACTTGAAAATCTCAAAAGTATGCTCTTTTCTACCTTATCACAGAGAAAAAAATTTAACTTAAAGGAAGGTGATTTGAAAACATTATTTCAAAAAAAAAATTTGATTTAAAAAAAAATCAGTTATATCAAATACAAGTTAATTTATGAAAGTAAATTTATCGCGATAAAAATTAGTGTTCGGGGATGATAGGTATTGAAAGAAAAACACTAAGCAAAATAAGAAATAACTAAGCATTAAATAAGTGAACAAATATTATGGAAGGGCTTATTTTTTTTAGCAATAACAAACAAATTAAATTTAAATTCGGAGGTAGACTCCTCATAGGAAGATTTTATAATAATCAATCTCATTTCTATTCGATAACTATTCAGACCTGTACTAGAATCTCTTTTATAAGAATCTGAAAAAAACATTTAACTTTCCTGTTTTAATCTGACAGCTGAATACAATTTTAACGTAAAAGATCATAAAAAAACTTTATGGATGTAAAAACTATGTTTTTAGCTTGATTTACTCAATAAACATCATAAACTGAAGCTTTACTAACGGTTTTGGATAATCGACCACTACTTCGTGTATTACTACTTTTATTATTTTAAGTTATAGTTTTGGAGAACACTCATCAGTCTTTCGCCATAAATTTGAGAAAAGAAATTTTATGTGAAAATATTGAAGATATTGAACACGTAGGTCACATTTTCCGAGTGAAGATGATAAATATATGTAGATAAAGTTTCAGAAAGTAAGTTATATGCTAAAAATTTGCTAGACTAAAATTATCAACTTTTATTTTATTTTCTAAAATTTTTGCTACTATTGTTACGTTTTTTGTCAAAATTTTCACATAATTCTGTCAATATGAGCGATAATCACATGAATAGTCTCTGTGGACTTGAGAACTTTATATAAACTTTTATTTTTGCTTTATATTACGTAAACAGAGTCATAAAATGAGCTCTCAGCAAATACAAACGTATTCTGAAATGTAAGAGAGCTGCATAAAATCTTCGTAAACAATTTCTTCGGTATATATATTTCTTTTTTTATTTAACGAGTCATTCCATCATTTCACGTTATCATTTTTAAAGTTTTACACCTACTCTCTTCCTTGGGATATAAATGACACATAATTTTGATTTTTTTTCTGCCAATGTTTTATTTTCTAAAAGCATCTTAAGACTTGACGCGATAAAATCACCATAAAAATGTTAAATTCTATAAGCAATTATGAATTTTTCACTTTGAAAAGGAATATTTATTTCTTTAATGAAATATTAAATCAATATACTTGCATATTTTAAAAAATAGCTTCTAAGACAAGTTGGTTATTCGTTGTATTAATGCTTGTAAATTTCATGATATTCCTTTATGGAATTGGAATCCATTTATAGTCGTTAAATTGTCATTTAAATTCAAATATCTCAATTGCGTATTTAGGAATATTTGTGTATTAAAATTTAAACGGGAATTTAGATTTTTTTTTTAATACTTCTTGGTTAACAAAATGTGCTGGATAGTTTGGGGGAATAAAAGGATTATTTTTTGTAAAGAGTTTAAACTTACTATGAGAATGAATAAAGGCTAATCTCTATGAAAGCGAAGCGAAATGAATCTCTTATGTGGCAATTGATCAAAGCAAGAAACAGCATTAGATAACTTTAAACTCTTTGACTTGTTGTTTGAATTTGTGATTCATAATTCAGATTCTTATGTATCGTAAATAATAAAAAAAGATGATAACAATGTAAGCATTTTGATTCTCAGAATAAATTACCGTTTCGTCAAATTAAGAGTGATTTTTAAGGTATCCGACTACGTTTAGAACCGTGATTTTTCAAAAGCGCATAAATGGATAATTTCCATGATATTTAGTGTCACTCAGGTTAGAATACATGTACAAAATTGCTTTAAGAACATTTTGACAAAAAAAATTTAAATACAATATTTTGGCAAAAAATTAACTTAGAATAATCTTTTTTCAAAATGTTCTCCTTTTGTGAAAAATGCTTCTATTATAATAATATTTTGCCTGTGTATAGCTCAAACCTCTGTACAGAGGCTCAACTAGAATTTTTGAAATATATAACTTAGAAGTGGGTTTATCCATATTTTACGACAACAGAGAGGAGCAATTTTAAGAAAAAAACACCTATAATTATTTCAATGGGTGGTAACTCTGAAAATATTGTAAATTTTTCAAAAATTCTAGTTGAGCCTATGTAGAGAGGTCTGAGCTATATACAGGCAAAACATTATTATAATAGAAGAATTTTTCACAAAAGGAGAATATTTTGAAAAAAGCTTATTCTAAGTTAATTTTTTGCCGAAATATTGTATTTAAATAATTTTTTTTTTGTCAAAATGTTCTTAAAACGATTTTATGCATGTATTCTAATCTGAGTGACACTAAATATCATGAAAATTATCCATTTATCCGCTTTTTTAAAATCACGGTTCCGAACGTAGTCGGATACCTTAAGGTAGCACAAAGAAATATTAAAAACAAAATGTATTTTGAAAAACATTGTACCTACTTCATCTTATGTGTATCATGTCTATCACCAATTACTATAAAAGTGTAATCTTCACGAGATTGCAATAAATTTCTCTCATCACGGGATCATCAATTGTGAAAGTTAATTTTATCTTAATATATCATGAAATATCAGCAAACCAATACATACACCGTGAATTCAAAGCTTTTTGTATTTTTTTTTATTAAAACCGAGTCAAATGAAATGTTACCCATTGAATACTGTTTAAGTGGAATATTTCTAATTTAAGTTAATGTAAACTAGTAGAAATGTGAATTTTATTTCTCGACTTTATTTGTGTGTGTTTGGAATAACTCGTGTAGAAGCAGTGGCTTACACAAGGTTGGGGTTTGGGGCTTCAAACCCCTCCCATAGACCAACAAATTTTTAATTTTTGACGCAAATATATATATATATATATATATATATATTACGTCCAGTTTTTTTAAAACAACCCCTCCCGTGAACGTAGTCTCTCTACGTCACTGAGTAATTTGAAACATCGCTTGAGTGAGTGCGTAGTTTTAGGGCGCAAGAGCTAGTTTTGTCTATACTGCGCGTATTGAAACAATGCACTCACGTAATTAGTACCTTTTCTGACAGGATAATCGAATTAAGGTGAAGGTACTAAGTTTTTAATGTCTTCAATTAATCTGTTTGAGGGAAATATTTAAAGGTAAATATATGTAACTCTAATATAACACATTTTTTACACACATAACACACATATGTCTTTTTTAAAATTAATAGAGTGCAAATATTTTCAAATCGTATCATTCTAAACAAATTATACGGAGTGATGTTTCTCTTGATTTTCAGAATGCAAGTTGTTTGTTTAAAAACTAACCGAATCGCTTCTTTAGATTTGTGATTTGAATTTTTGAACTTTGAGGAAGAAATTTGAGTTTGTATTCTTTTTTTTGGGGGGAGGGGGTTTCATGAGTTTATGGGATATAAATATAAGAACTCATGTCTACATAAGATATATCTCCATGTATTAGATTTAATTAGTTAAGTTTCACTTAGGTAAAATTTAGGTTTGAATAAAATTGAAAAAAAAATCATTTTGATTATGTATATTGCTTCAAGGTATATGATTCATATTGCCGTATTTTTCGTAAGATCTGTTGGAAGAGCATTCGGAACAGTTATTTCATTTTTATGGTATAATTATTACATTTGATAATTTATCCATCTGTTTTTCTAATTAAACCTCCAGTTTACTGAAATGCATGTATTTAAATTAGTACCTGCCGTCTAGTTATATTTATGCTTCTGCAAGCATTTAGATTAACAAAATTCCATACTTTCCATACTTAGTCATTATGCTTCGTTGAACAAATACATTAGAAAAAAAAATATTTTTGCTTTTAATGGTATGTATTTTTATTTAGTACAAAATGATTACAGAGTAATTTTTTCTTCTTGAAATAACAATTAATAATTCGATTATTTATGGTTTGGAAATTCATATTTTACTTTTTGAGTAAAATGACATTTGAATATGTTATCATAACATTTGATACTTTACACAATATGTAATCCTAAGCTAATATAGCTTAGAATCCATAAAGATAATTTGTGTAACTTCTGTGGGAATATATCTCCGTTACAAATGAGGCAAAAATGATCAGAGCAAGCAATTTGTAATAATTGGATTACGTTTAGGATTGGACATTTAATTTAAATATATGTAATTTTTTAAAATTTTTAATTTAAATTCAATTTTTGTCCAATTATAAAAGGAATCTATAGCATTTAAGATGCTTTAGAAAGTAGGATTGAAAATTTCATTGAAATTGAGTAATAATTCCCTTTCCAATCATTTTTTTTCCTTCACTAAGGTTCATTCATTTCCACTAAATTTGAATTTTGAATAAATTGAATATGTCGTCCTGTAAGACCAGGAGTCGGCAAATCTGAGCCCAAATCTGGGTTTCCCAACAATTTATAAAAGTTATAAGAAACTCATAAGTGTGCTTTTACAAATAAGGAGGATTTGTAGAAATGCAATATATGATTATACATCTATTAAATTAAGAAAGATCTTACGAATAGCTGATATCACTGTTTTACATAGAGGCATCTCAATGAATTGCATTCTTCCATAAAAAGTTTTGCACATTTTTTTGTAAATTTTCATTGTTAATAATTTAAGACATAGTTCATCACGCTAGCATCAGTAATTAGGCTGCTCAACCGAAATGTAATGAAATTCTTTCTAGAAAATGATTGATTGCTCATATGAGTTTGAAAGCCTGACGTTAGATTTCAATATTTACATCAAACTAGAAACTATCCAAAATTACTACTGACGGACCTCTGATTTTTAAACTCAGCCAGATGACTAGGATTCCCCGAGTTGATTATTTTATTTTTCAAGCTTCCATGTTATACTACCTAAAAAATTTGAGGCCCCGGTGGTTTAATTTTACGTGCAGCAACTTCCAATATTCTGTAGAACAGTATTTAATGGAATCAAGCATCGAATGTTTTTTGGCTGATCTTAAAGATTGTGTTCTAAACAGTTGTGTGTATCTCAAAGATATTGAGAACATCAGTTGAAACACTGTTCAACTCATAAATACACACAAAGGCAAAAATTATTGAAAGTCATTAATTTTACCTCCTTTGAGTTTTTAACCAACCTGATTTATTATAAAACTAAGCTGTATTATTTTTTTGATAGTTATGTTTTAATGCCAAGATGTACAAATCGGATTTATTGTACGGCAAGTCCAACAATTATATTTTAGAATTAACCGTAAAATATTGAATAAAAAGAAAAATTTTATTTCTTGAAATGCTTTAAATAATTTTATAAATGAAATTATGATAGTTTAATTGTAGCTCTTAATTTTATTTCAGACATAGACAAAAATTTGTTTGAAATGAGTGGATAGGCATTACACTCTCTATATATATATAAAGCTGAATTTTAAACCATAGATTTAATAACAGAATCATTATGAACAAATTAGGTGGGTACAGCAATGCTAAAGTGGGGAAAGGATATGCCTTCTTTGAAACCGTT
Source organism: Trichonephila inaurata madagascariensis (assembly GCA_019973955.1). Lineage (NCBI taxonomy): Eukaryota > Metazoa > Arthropoda > Arachnida > Araneae > Nephilidae > Trichonephila > Trichonephila inaurata. The sequence continues at coordinate 715,981 of BMAV01023562.1, forward strand.
ATGACAGAATGGACAGATATTTGAAAAGTATAAGAGGAATGAGAAAAATTTCTTCAAGTATATTGCGGAGCAATTAATTATCCATTCATGAATACATATTAACCAGTTTCTTTAATTAGTCACCTTATGTATTAAACTACTCTGAAAATAAAACTAAATCTACCTTTTTTATTATTATCAAGTCTATCATGTATAACTTTTAATATTATTATCAAGTTTTTTGTGTATGCGAATGTTTGGTACTTACCGCATTCCACTTGGGTGTATTTGGGTCTTTCAAGAAAAACATTAAATACATTAAATATATACATTTTCAGAAACATAAATAAGGGAGAGAAACGCAGTTTAATTTATGTTCTACAATATTTTCATAATAAGATGCAATAAAAATCTTATAGTCTATTAAAATTATACGAAAATTTTGTTGTCCGAATTTTATAAAAAAATTGGTTCATTATCTTATTTAAAAAAGATTCCAGAGACAATGCTGTAAAATATATATAGCATGAAGTATACATTTATTATTGAAGTACTACATGCCATCATTTCACAACAAGTAAATATTTTTAAAGTATAATTATAAATTTATTATTAATAACTCTTTATTGACCGACATGCGAACTTATATATATATACATATATTTAAATTTAAGTAAGAGTTAGAGAAGTTGAGGATCAATTCTCAGATATACAAAATAGAATTTGAGGATTCTATTAAGCTGACTTCAAATTCCTTAGGCAAGGTTAATGACTAATTTTCTTTCATGCTATACCGTTATTTAATTTTTACTTATGATATTTTTTTTGTTGAAAATATGAATAGAATGCGAAGCAGAGCTAAAAGGTATATAATTTGGTGAAATGAAAGTACCATTCAAGTCACAAGTTCGAAATGTTTTAAAAACTATTCTGCATTTAACTGCAACTTCCTTATATAGAGAGAATTTACTAGTGAAAAAATAATAAATGATTTTAAATAATTTGTCAAGTTTTAACACATAAATATTAATTCATTAATTTAAAGTACAGTAAGACAAAGGTGGGCAACTAGTGGCCTGAGGGCCACATTCAGGTCCTCTAAGACAGTCAGAAAACCAAATAGACAGAAAATGTTCTCTATATTTGGGTCAACATTTATTTGTGATCGAACTGTTTTTGCATGAAGATCAACAAGAGTAACTGTACATGCAAGCTGATTGACATTAACTTACAGGCTGTGATAAAAGTTACAACAAGCAATCTTGCACCTGCTTTCAAAAAAATTGCGAAAAATTGTTATAGGGTACATTTGTCTGATTAAACTGATTTTTAAATTAAAAGTACTTGCAGCTGTAGATATGAAATTACCACGGTGAATAAATAGAATAAACTGCCACTATTTTATTTAACTTACATTTATTGATTTTTATATGGTTCCATTTTTTATACCTTTTCTAAGATGCAAAGCTAACTAAAAAAGGTGACCATCTCTGCAGTAAGAGATTAAACTTATCGGAGAAATGATGGGAAAAAATTCTTGTAGTAGCTCTTTTAAATAATTTCACGCTAAAGAATTTTGAACACAAATATATTATAAAATTGTAGTCTTAGAATTTTAATTAGTATTTAAAGCTCTGATTTTGCCAACATATATAAAATTTGAATATGATGGCGCTTCACATGACTGTCTTGCCTTACTTTCTTTCTCTCTATTCAAACAAACCTTTGAGTACAAAGAGATTCAATAACATCATTAAACACTTCATAGGCTTACCGTAAGACAAGACTCTATTTATTTAAAATTTATCAATCAAAAATTGAATTAATTTTTCAAGCAATTTTATAAGTTCGAAAAATATTTTTAAAATTATATCTGCTATAAAAAGCTTTTTATAAATATAAATGGAAAATACTTAACAAAGAATTTTTAATTGGTTTGAATTGAAATACTTTGTAAAAATGGAAGTGTTTATAGTTATAAAAATAGACTATCAAAGTTAAAGATAAGCTATTGAGCATACTAAACGACACAAGCAGATAAAAGTTACAAAAATTACGATTCGCTTGTTAAAAAATTACTTTTAATAAATATAAGTAACTTAAAGCAAAACTTTTGATCTTTAAGTTTTGAAATCAATACTTATATAAATATGAACCAAAAGATAAATCATTTTAAATATAGCATTTTTTTGTAAACATATTTTTTTTCTTCAAATACATGAGCCATAAAAAATTAAAGTTATATCTTCAATTTAATTTAATGTATATGCAAAATATCTAAGTAAAACTAATACATTAATAATGTTTAGAATTTTACCAGTAATTATATATAAGGCCATTTTTCGGTAATCTTCTGTTTTTTCAATTGAAATTAAAATAAATTATTTACGTAACCAAAAATAAATTTGAATTACTTAGTTTTTTTTTCCCTCTAGAAAAATAGAACGTGTCCATTTCTTAAAGTGAGGCTTATTTTAGCATATATCCTTTGTACATTTCAAAGAATTTAGATTAAAATCGAAATTGGTTACAAATTTACGTAAATGTCAGTTATATTTCTTTTTGTAGTTCTTTCACTTGCGAATGAGAAAAGCACTAAAATCCTTTAATTTTTTATTTGTTTGTTTAAACTAGCATATATTAAGTGACAGTTCAAAGTTATCCAATTACTCAGTATATTTCTATATATTACGAAAAGAACAGATAATGGTTGAATATCTGTAAGTGAAAATATAATAAACCCGCACTACCTTTTTTTTTTTCATTTGGAGAAACAAAACAAGGAAACTATTTTCATAAATAAAAATTATTTTCTCTCTCTGCGCTTTTAATTTCTCTTTTAACATTCAATGCCAGGACAAGATCACAGTTGGTAATTTCGAAGAAAGTTATAAATTAGATTAACTTTTTTTAATCTTATTTAAAAAAGTAAGAAAACTGTTTGAATTTTTTTCAGTTATAATAAAACATTTTGATTTAAAAAAAAAAAAAAAAACTAAACTTGAATCTAAGTTATGTACTGGTTCCGTTTTTTACAGTTTCAGTGCAAGAAGATAATTTATAACGATATATAAAAATAATAAATTGAAACAAGATATACATAAACAATAAATTGAAACTAGATATAAAAGTATAGATATTATCATATATAGAGAAATTAAAAACTATGAATATATACTTTAAATGAGTAACTATTTTTGATAATTGTTTAAATGAAATTATTCTGGCAAAAATATAGAGATGTAAAATTATTCTAGTGGTAATATAGAAATGTAAAAATATTCTAACAGCAATATAGAATTGTAAAAATATTCTAGCAGCAATATAGAATTGTAAAAATATTCTAGCTGCAATATAGAAATGTAAAAATATTCTATACAGCAATGTTTATCATAAAAAGTTAAGTTTCAGCGCGGTGGTGAGAGTTTCTCATACAAAAGGCACTTACACGAAGGGACGATCGGTCACGTGGAGTCGTAGTTGGGGCAGTGGTCGTGTGCCACCAGGGACTGTCGAGAGCAGAGTGAGCTGTTGAGCGAGTATCCCTGACGCAACACTCGATACCACAGCTACCCCCGCCCCTTTAAACTCGAGTCGACGCATAAAAAAAAGGGGGAATATTCCATCACTACTGAAAGAAAGCTGTAGCGTAGGTAAGGTAGTTGGGGTCATAGTATAACTAATGACTTCCCGACAGCAAATGGAAAAAAGCAAATAAAAATTAAGGCGGTCATATTTATTTTTTAAACTTATTTAGACCAAGAAGTGGCGAACTTTTTCGACAGCTAAAATGCAGTTTCTTTGCTAGGAGGTTTATATTCGTCTGTAAAAGATAGATGACTATCGTGAACGTGTTTTATCGTAACACCGGGGGTAAGCTTTTTGATTAATATGTATTCTGGAATGCAGTCAGACTTAATTTAAAGCCATCTCCCGTTATTGGTAAACTTCCACTGAATATAAATCTAAAGGACTACTATATTTTGATGGCGGATGAATTTCTTTTGCACTTTTATGTGGTCAATAAACTAATAAAATATATATGTAGAAGACTGACGTAGAGTACCGGTATTGAAAAGTCTCTTACCTTTAAGAAAATAAATTTATGGCATATTTGGAGTGTTAGAGAGCGGTTAAGAGATGATTTCCATATACAATAGAAAATTTAACAAAAGTTTTGTAACTCATCACTTAGAGAAACATGTTTTAGAGCTTCATTATATTAGTTTCTAATTAATCCTGAATTCTCTTTGTTTTTAAACTTTTGTATATTCAAATATGTCATGAAAACATTTCTAATTATTTAATGTAATAAGCTGTGGTTCTTTTTAAAAAGTAGTTATGACTTTGGAATGCAAAAGTGTTATTTAAAACATTAGTCCATCCATCCTTTTGTTTAAACAAATGCCTTTCGAGTTAGGGTTTTTATTCCATTAATCTTGCAGTAAATTCTCAGCAAATGTAGAAATTCGTTTTTTAAGAGCTACAGCTAAAATGCTAGAAGACGTAAATGGATTTAAAAACAAAAAATACAGAAAGAAAGTTTTATACAATAGTCAGGATGTTTAAAATTTATGGATGGAATTGGACCTTTTATAGATAAATCTTTTGAAAATTTGCTTTTACAGAATATTTAAAAATTTCTTACGGAAATTTTCTTGCCTTAAACTGTATTATAAACAAGAGGTAATTTTTTTATTATTATTATTTATTTTAACTTTTTAATATTCTTCTTGCTCATTGTTCCTTCTTGGAAAATTTTCAATACATTTTCTTCGATTAATTTTAACTTTCTCTCTGTGTGTGTATAGTTAATTTTTTTTTTATTTAATGAATTCATTTTTTTATTGTGCAATTTAACTATATTTAGTATGCCACTTTTCCGAATCAAGTCCTACATTTTAGAATTATTTTTTAAAACGTTATTCTTTAAGGGAAATTTTTTTTTTACATAGAACAATTTCCCCATACGGCGTATTTTATTAAATCTTTGAAATTAAAACTTGATTGGAAAAAAGTTTATCGCTGTTATCGTCAGTGTTAGCAACTGTGATTTTTGATAAATTCTGTTTGTCAACAGCAATGCATGTAGGAAATGCAGTATGTTATACGTTCAACAGTGAAATTAAAGGACTAAATGACGACTCTTAAAAGTAATCCTAACGTATTATACTGTACTATTGCATACCAAAACAAAAACAAAAAAAATTCATTAAAAATTCAAAAGTAAAGCAGTTACAGAATGTAACACAAATCAACAAAAAGAAAAATTTTGGAATTCATTTGAAGATTACTAGATTCAACGTAATAAATATAGAAAATCAATCAAATGAATTAAAGTCATTGAAGAAAACAAAGAAAAACTTCTAATGTACTCATTTCTATAACTTGTCCCTAAATTATTCTAGAGTCCATAGACACACACAAATGTGCCAGGAAAAATTAATTTTAAAATAATTGTTTGATTTACCAAATAAGCAGAGATTTTAATCAGTGATTTTCTTGTTTAACAATTGCTTTGAAATTTGAAATTAAGAATAAAATAGTTGTTTTGTGGGTAGAAAGGCAAATACTGGGTTTATCTGCCTTGTAAGAGTATAACCTCAAAAACAAAATACTTTCCCACGGTTTGCTATTTTTTCTCCCTTTCTAGATGCGATAACATGGCGCCTTACCTGTATTCCATTCCTCTGGCACATTCATTGCATTCCACACAGAAAAATGTTGTATACTGAAGTATACAACATTTTTGCTTTTAAGGTAATCCGACTACCTTAAAGTAGTGCATTTCATCAAAAATTGACAAAAATGTTTTATGGCTTAATTTTGGAGGCCTACATATTGGGTTCATAAAAACAAGTTTTGTTTTGTTTTTGTTTTCTTATTCAAAATATAATTGTTTTAATTAGAGTGGAAGTCATTTCTAGCATGCAATATCCAACTTTAAAACGAGTTTTAGGCAAAAAGCGTTTTTTAGGAAAATTTGAAACTGGGACAGGGTTTGCTGAAAAAGTTATGAAGGTAATTATTTGAAATTTTTTAGCATGTTTTATATAATGTTGAAATAGTTTTGACCTATCTTTAAAAAAAATCACCGCAGCATTCTAAAATTTATAACAACTTATATTAAATAACAAGTGGTTTTTTTTTAAAGTTATTTCCTATAATGACTAAGATAAAATGCTGTTTTTTTGTAAATATTTAAATATTTTTTTATCTTTTGGGTCATTTTAAAAATGAATAATAATGTTATATATAAATATGTTCAAAAAGATTTCCTTCACAGTAGGCCACGCTTATCTAATTTTTTTATAAATTTTTCAGGGGTTTCTTCGCACTTCGATATGCTAATTTTTTTTCTCTAGAATTTTAGTTTTTTTTTTTTTTTTCTCAAATAATTTACAAAACAAATCATTTAACCAAAATATAATTCTCCCATCTCAATTTTTTAAGCATAAATGTTTTGCATGTAGTCGGATCTCTCTTAAATCTGAAAAAGTTTTAACATAATAAATTGTGCAATATAAAATTTTCATCTCTTAGAATCATTCAGTAAAACATAAACACTCATTAGAATGGTATGCGTTTGAAAACGTTCACCTGATTTAAATGTTAAAGCAACACTTAAATTGGAACGCATGTGTGTATTTGTATTAATTTTGTTGTTAAATTTTTCAGTATATCTTTTATAAATGTATGTGTATGTATTTATGTGTGTTAAATTTTAGACTATCTTACATTAAAACAGCTCACACACTTAAGCTGTATATATCAGTATATATAAACATTGTTTATATATATATGTAAGACATTCTTACATTTATAGTACTACTATTTTTATGAAAATATTTTTAAACGTGATATATAGCGTATCTTATTTAGTTTGTCAAAAATATAGAGGATTATCAACTGACTTGTTAAACATGTTCCGAATTTTACTTCTTGAAAGATTTCTGTAACACAGTTCATGTTGTTTGTTGAGAAAAAGAAAAATAAAATATAAATTTAGTTCTTTTCATACCTTAAACATATTTGCAGCTTTTTTTTTTAAAAAAAAAAAAAAAGATGTTTTCTTGAATAAGAAATGCTTTGTAGTTCATTGATTGAATTTATTTTCAGTATGTAATAAAACCCTGCGTTTTGTAAGAATTGCTTTCTTTTAGTTATGAAACTATTCAGAAAAAAATTATTTTATGTAATATTACTTTTGTAATTCAATAAAGTTGGAGGTAGTGTTCTAAAAAAGTAAACCTTAAAAAAATCTAAAATTTCTGAAAAGTCATCTGGGCATGCAATTAATAGATGGCAGAAAAAGTGTCTGATTTGCTTTTATGGTTATGATTGCATTTAATTTCAACCTTTTCTTTTTATAGACTCAATTAAAAATAACTATAAAATGGATACATATAAATATGTAATTATTAACAATACATCCTACAATATAAGAGAAGAGAATAAGTATCAAAGTTTAAATGACCGTCAAATATTCAATATGGCGTTAGCAATTTGCCAATGCATACAAAAAATATAAAAGGCTGAGGATTGGCTTTCAGTTGGGTTAAGCCCAGCTTTAGTGGCTGTGTATATGCATATAAACTTAACTCAGTGGCGCAACAGCCCATAAGGCTCAAGGCCTACTGTGCCCAACTCAGTATACGTGACCTTGGGCTCTGAGGTTCATGCGCAGATGATCCGGTCAATTGGTCAGTCTGACGCGAAACCCCCAGTATTAAGTTCCCACGCAAGCTTGATACTCATTTATCAACCCATTGAAGGAATGAAAGGCTGAGTCGACCTTGCCCAGCCCAAGGTTTGAACCTCGGACCTGTGGTGTGGAAGCGCGATGCACTAACCACTCAGCCACTGGGCTTCGTATATACATATATATACCATAAAAAAATGCAAAATCGCGCGTATAATACTCTTAAACAACTTTAAGAAACAACAAATAATTTAAATTGCAGGAATTATGATTTTTTTAGGTGAAGCAAATAGTTTTTTTAATTAAGATTAGTTGACTTTAATTAATGTTGCTCTAGCTAGAACTACACAAGCTTTATGTGTGTGCGACGGTTCTCATAATTTAAATCTCTGTGAGAAGGGCTTACAAGGATGTCATTGACCAATAAATTCATGAGTGCTAGATTAAAAATTCCTAAAATATAAATATAGATCAAATTTATGTCTATACAGTAAGTTTTTCTTTCTATTGTATAAATTATTTTTTCCCAATCTTCTGTTACATATGAATATATATATATATATATATTCGACAAATTACATCGCCTGTATTTATCATTCGGCAGATAAACATTTCTAGATTTTAAAGGCTTAGTATTTGAAAATACTTCAGACTATATATTTTGCTCATTAAGTTGCTCCTCCCTTTGTTGTATTATCCATTACATTAATTTATAATTAAAACTCAAAAATATAAAACAGGAGATTAACCAATTTTAACAACTTTAGAATAATAACGAAATAGCAATTTGTAGTCCTGGTATACAAAGGGAAAAAATGTAGAATTTTAGTATGTAAAAATACAGACAGAATAATATAATTTACAAATTGAAATAGAATTAAAATAATATCGTTTGAAAAAATTACCGCGCGATGTTATTTATTAGTTTTTAAAACAGATCCTTTAAAAGTCAGGGATTTTAGAGGATTAATCGATGTATTTGTGAATCGAAAACTGAGTCAGGAAGTAAACTTTAACTATAACTTTAAAATGTTTGATGCAATTGTATTATCAAAATCAAAGGCATTGCATTAGATTAAATCAGTAGACCTGCTTATTTCAAGTTATTTTACTAGCATGTATTCGTAAATGAAATCTCATAGCTTATTTCTATTATTTTTTTTCAGTTTCTTCTTATTTCTCTATTTTTCTTTCTTTCTTTCTATTATTATTTTCAATTGCTGCTCACACAAAAAATTATTCTCAATTATTCGTATATTACATCATTTTTACTTGGCAGAAGATTCTGGCCATAAATTTAAGCAACAAATAAACTGATGACAAATCAGTATTGAAGAAATTAGTGCAGTAAAACGAGAAAATTTTTTGTCGGTTATTAAATTTATTCGCCTCTAAAATAATACGATACGAGTGTCATTGAATTATGCCAACTTCTAAGGTATTACTATTAAAGTAATATAATCGGACATGGTAGTTTTTCAGTCTTTCCACTTCCAAACCTTGTCAGTATTACTGCATCAAACCATTTCCCCAAAAAGTTCGAAAATAAATTGTTGGTAAAGGCGTTCAGAGAGGAAGAGTTGCCAGTGTTTCCGGATGTGTAACGGGAAAGGAGCATTGAATTCCGGACCACAAATCTGGCGTGATAGAAAACGAATCGACTACAAAACGGCAGCTTAAATTCGTTAGGGGGAAAAGCGTCTTTCATTTCCTGAAAGCAATTCAAAAGCGGGCGAAAGCTAGAGTGGGTTGTTTTCTACATTTCTGTTCGTATACTTCAAAAACAATAGTCAACATCAAGATGACCAACAATCTAATACAAAAATTAAGTAATATTTTTCCCATGTGGGCTTTGATGTGAGCGCTGAACGATGAGCAACGAAGAAAACTAAGGGTATGCTGAAATATTATTAAATCTTACATGTTTGCATGAAGTTTTTATAATTTATTTATATTTATAATTAATATTCTTCATTCTTCCTTTTCTTTTATTTGGTGGTTCCAACTACCAGATAAAGCTTTGTAGCATTGTCAATGCTACAAAGCTGATTTTTTTTTAACACAATGTTTATGTCAAATGCTTTAAAGCAGCGATTCTCAAACGGTGGGGTGCGCCTCCCAAGAGGGCGTGATAACTCTGCGTGGGGAGGGAGGCGAGCATATCGAAAAGTTGAAAATGAAAGATTATTTTTAAAAATTACTAATTTACTGAAAGGAAGCAAAACAAAATGCATTCTGACATAATAAAAATAAAATATACGTTGCACATTTGTTGCAATCTGTTCCAAATTAAAAAATTAAAAAGGAAAAAAGTATATATATAAATAACATAATTCTTCTACTACTTTAAAGTAACCTAAATTAGCTATTATTTAAAAGTAACATAGACAAAATTTAATTCTTATCTTGATAAGTTTTACTATTTATAATTAAGGTCGTATTGCAGCTTTATCGTTAAAGTACATTATTGGTGCATTCAATACATTGTTATTATATGGAGGGAGGGGGGCGATGAAAATCATGATTGAAAATTGGGTAGGAAATATTGAAAGTTTGAGAAGCATTGCTGTAAAGTAAAAAATTGATAAAAAGATTTATGTTTTGAAAAAAATTCAGAGTAATTTTTTTACTGTCTTATCATATAGCTTATATTTCCCCCGTTTAATTCAACTCAGGTTTGTTACCTCAATTTTTATAAAAGATGAAGTGTACTTTAAAGCGATCGGTTTGAATTAGTATTGATGTAAATTCTTATTTGTTGAGTTTAATTGACAGCAATTAATATAAGATACGACGATTCTATTTTTCTTAAGCCTACATTTATCATGCCGACATTTTTTGTACTCGTCTATTTTTTTTATCACCGCATTTTGAGTCTCATTATTAATATAAGTTCCGAGTCATTTACTTTTAGAGCAAGTAATTAAAATCTTCGAATATTTGTTATGATTATAAATAGCTGATTAAAATGATTAAGAAAATATTTCCATGTTAATTAAGTAGATTTTAGAGTGTGTGTCTTAAAAAACACCTTTTCATAATTTTTTCCGGGAACTCTTTTTTTTTAAGAGTATTCTATATCTCAAAAATTATCTTATATTTTTAAAATTATTCTCCAATAAAAAATAACCACATTCATTGAATGAATTTGGATTTTTGCTTTATATATTCTGCTTACAAGGCTATACAAGGGACATACATTTTTTTAAAATTTATTTTACATTAATCCGCATATAACAGACATGAGCGGATACACCTATATCTCTTTTTTCCACTTAACAATTTATTGGTTCTAATAAAAATCTGAAAGAAAAAACATTTTAGTGTAAATATGGAGAGGGAAATTTATCTTCATCAATCAACATGTATGAAAGTGACGATGAATCTAAATTAATTACCGAAAAAATTCGAAAAATTCTATATTATATAAGAACAGATTTCTAGTGAAGCCCAAAAAGTATGTAAGATTATTTTTAATATAATCTACTTAATTTTCAACTTCACATGAGATAGGAAGAGTTAATCTTCTTTATACAGTAGACCTTTGTACATTAAATAATCCTTTATACTATGAAAATAAAACGTATGCTTAAAATATGTTTTCCGAATCAATAATTCTCAATTTTTTTATCTTGATTGAGAGTGTTTTAGTGTTATTGAAGTGCAATTCGGACTGTATAAAAAGGGATAATTTTATTTTTGAATTTTGCATATGTTATTTTAAAGAGGTGGTCAAATTTTTTTACACTTGGTCAACAATGCATTTCTTTGAGGAAGGGAACTGCCTCCAAGAGAAATAATTCGTCAAAGTGGGGAAGGTATGGCAGGACATCGATCTTAGAGGAGTCTTGCAGAACGAATAGTCGGAAGGCGGCACGTTTCCTGTCATCGGAGTTAGGTGACGCGAAGCACAAGTCCGTGCAGTTAACAAGCTGCAACTGCCACTCACATTCAAATGGCAGCCTCCTCTAATCGAAAGTTAACAGAGCCCGTTCCACACTTACCAATCAATGTCGCCCCTGACATACAATGATGGACCTCCTTTCCAGAAAGCATGTTTCTTTTCTTTTTCTTTTCTGACTATTTTTGTTGCGGGAAAGAATTTTTGTAACACTTAAAGCACTTGAAGAAAAGGTAACTTGCTCTGAAGTAAAGATTATTTTAATGTTTGACAAATGATATTGTACTCTGAAACTGTGCATTGAAGATCTCTGATATCTCACTGAAAGCAAACTAAAAGCATATTCCCTTTTAACAAAATAAACTGAGATTCTTGTGGGGAAAGCATCCAATAAAAAACCCCACCAAAATATAGTTTTATCAATAAAAACAATATTTAAGAAAAACTGGCGGCATCTTTGAAATCTCCTTAAAACTGTAAGCATGTATAAATGCTGTAAAAGTTCATTGTAAACTAAATTTTAATTATTTAATTTATTACTTATGTAATTTAGGTATTAATTAGAGAGAAAAATAATATTTCTTCAGAGATGAAAGACTATAGTTAAAAATAGCACTACTTAGTTCAAAGACACAAAAATATTTGCATGTTATTTGTTCAGTTCTAAGCATATAAAAATAAACAATTTGCATCTTTTTTCTTCGTGACTTACTATTTCACATAAATGCTAAAAGAGTTGTCCTTGCCCTTTTCTTATCAGAATTCCGTAAGAATTGTATCTTATCTTAAATATTCTGCATAAAAAATATTCGTATTTTATATTTTATAGAAATCAATTGTGAAAAATTATGTTGCCACACGTGTTTTTTATAAGCCCTTTCCCTACAAATAAATTTCTCTATACCCTCGATTCTTATTTAATTTAGCTCAATATCTATATATTCTTCAGTCGGTTGATAAAATGTGCCAAGTTCTCCTTTCTATTTTCGAATACAAATAAACTTTCACAATCCTTGACCGAGTTTCTTCCACTACGGCTCTACAATGAAGACTGATAACAGGCTAAAAAATTGCTGACAAGGACGTATTCTACTAACGAATGCCACGGTATTGGACTTCGAACCTGTTGCGTATGTGTGACGCGTACATGCAATTTCACAAACAGCTTCGACTGTGCGATGTCACTACTTTTTTGTAACTTTTTTCCATTCATTGAAATAAACACGGTATCAGAAAACTTACATCTCTGGAAGCGTGTAAATTTTTTTAAAGAAAGACCCAGTTAGCTGTATGTAAATGAATATACCTTTTGACTGGTTTTGCTTAGAGGAAAATTTCAGATAAGCTTCACAAAAGTAATTACCCGTGCTGTCTTAATTTAATTATAATTGATCTTATTGAAACATTAGTATCTATGTACCTTCCACAAATGGGATATAAGTACAATTATAGATAATATCGAATGCACTCTGTTTTTGTAGGATGACTGTTGGTTTGTTTTTCTGAAGGATAATTATCAGATTCAGTTCAAATTACGGAATTATCTTGTACTTAGTTACCGACATGATTTGTACTTTAAGCTGTTTTGAAACAGAATATGCTTTACAACTAAAAAAGAAATCGGGTCAAAAGAAAAAAGTCAAAATATATAAATAACAGTTGAAAGATATAATTAAAAATACTTTAATTACATTTGTAATTACTAACAAAATTTTAATTGTACTAAAATTACTAAAAATTTTAATTTTTGTTAGTAATTTTACTAACAAAAATGTATAGTAAAAATATAATGTATTATAGTTCACCTCTGTTATATAAAATCTATTCTATAAATAATTACTTTCATTTTTTGCATTGTTTTGAACATATATATGAGTCTACCATATGCTCTACGAATTTACTTTTCAAGGACAAAACATCTGAAAATTCAATGTTTTAGTTTTTATAACGAGAACCAAATGTGTGTGTGTGTAGAATTGTTAACTAAAATTCTGATCATTTTATGACAATAACTTATCGCTTTGTCTATTATTATTAATTGTTTATAGATGTATTGATCATTTAACAATTATGACAAAAAGACAGTAAGACGATATATTTATACATATTTCCTTCATTACTAGTTTTAATAGAAAACTCTTCACATTCTGCAATATGATTGAATAACATATGAACCATGAAATGTGTAAGCTAGATTATTAACAGTATTTCTACAACTAAAATCAAAACGTTAGATCAAAATATCAACTTCAAAATATTCTAAAATTGATGAATACTTTTCAGAAAGTATTAAATAACGTAAGCGCTCAAATGCTTTGTGGAAACATGATTTAAATATAATTAAAGAACGAATTATTTTCTTTAAAAACATATGACTATATCGAAAACAGATTGGGATCGAAGTGTTTCCGCATTGAAAAAAAGGCAATCAGGTAATTACGTATCGCAGTTTGAATTAATTTCTTGATGACATTTATCATCACAGTTTTTGAAATGAAAAAAAATCATAAAATTTGAAAATTAACTCTAATTTACATAAAACACATATGAACTCTTAATAAATGCATTGAAATAAAATAAATCCCTTAAAAAATAAATATGACTTGTATTTTGTGCGGTAGTTGATTTTTTAAAGAAATACAATAATTGGGCCATGAATATTCTCTGGATGACAAGAGTATATTTCCAATAGTTCCAGTTTTTCAAGGTAAGACATTTTTATTTTTTTGATTTGGTTTTCATAAATGTTTCTTTAAGAAATTTTTATTATTTTCTAGAATTCTAGACATATATGAATATCATTTCTTTAATATATTGAATGTACTGGGGGGGGGAACCAAGTTGAAAGAATCTCTGCAAAAGAGACACTATCAATTATATATATTTATTTGAGAAAATTTAAGGCTTGCTTATTTTTCTCTAAACACTAAAGATAATTTTTTTTTCTTTTATAAAGCATTGTTTTATTATTTTGAAATTTTAAGTTGGAAAATACTTTCTATATAAATAACTGTTGTTGTAAGTAATAAAGTAATAAGTCGTGCTGTGGGGATTTCACAAAAAGTGAGACTCTTTCTTTCTTAATTTTTACAATAGCTTCAATATTACCTTAGAGTTTAGGTTACAACACCCTTTACTTTTTATTTTTATTCTTTATTTTTCGAATGAAATAAATCGATGAGAAAAAGATTTGATGTGTGAGCATGAAGTTGAAAATTTTAGTTTTTAAAGATTTGAGTAGTTCTCTCTCGATGGTATGAAATATTTGGCACATTTGTCTGTAATAAGGATGCAATAATATGTAACTGCAGAATAATGCATACGAATTACATTTAAGGTAACGTACAGCAATAAATTTGAAATAAGGCTTACCTTCTACATGACCACTGATATTGCCCATGTTTAAAAGCTGTTCAGTTGACTGAGCTCTTTCTAAGTTCTGTTGGGGTCTTATGTAAAATATCTAACTCAATGAAGCTTTAGTAAAGGCTGTTGATATATATATGTCTCAAACGAGTTGTAGTTGTAGCTAACCTCTCATCTAACTGATTCTCCTAATCAGGAGGAACTCATATAAAAACCAGCCTGCCTCAGTATAAAATACAAAGGTTCGGGTGCAAAATACGGTAATATGAACTACCGTCCTTGTAAATGCTAATAAATAAACAATACTACGATACTTGAAGTGCTCTTTATCCTTCCAAAGATTGTCTCCTGATTTTGCCCACCCCAATCCATACCACCCATCCCCAGAGTTGACTTTTGGCGGCCATGGTTATGTAAACAGGCAGTTTGAAGTACTTTAGTCGTTTCTAATTCGCAGAGAAGATTAGATAAAAACCGCCTTTATTCCGGACATTCAGTATTTAGAAGCGACCAATCTCATCTGCGAAAACTTCGTGATTAACAATCAGCACCTGTTCCCATTAAGGATTTTTTTGTCGAAAGGTCAGCAGCCGAGACCAAAAGTTCATGTCCTGAAAATAGATGCAGTCGAAACTAGCTTCAGAAGAGAGAAAAAATAAACACGTTGAAGTAAAAATTGCATTGAAAAACAAAAAAAAAATGGAATTAAAATGTATGGGGAAATTATCAAAACGTTCAAAATAACACGACCTCGAGCAAAGGTAACCTTTTAGTCACACTCTTTTTAATCAGTATCAACTACCATATAAAGTTCAGAAAAAAGAAGCATATCTTTATTATTGTAGTCTTTATAAACCTAGAAGAAATTCATTCAAATATAATTATATTTTCTTTTTTTCCTTCACAAAAACTTACTGTATTTCATTTAATGACAAAGCTTAGAGACACTGTAAAAATTTACCGTTTTTATTGTGATAAAAATATCAAACTTGAAAAATGTTATCTTAGCCTCAGAATTTATTTGACGTAATATCAAAACTATATATAAAACGATAAACATCATGCATTTTCAAAACACAGAAAAAAATGTATGAATGGAGATTTGAAAAATATTTAATATTTTGGATTCAAATGTAATTATACTTTTACATCGTAACATAAACTAGGTTTTAAAATCATCGCCATTACTTTACATTTCGAGTTAGGATATGTTGATTGGTATATAAATATTCAATTATTATAAAATTTATTGCGTTTAATTACAATGTTTGAATAAATTTAGAAATTTCATTTATCAATTAAACATAATGTGAAAGGTAATGGTAAAAATTAAATAATTTTACTTTAAAAATAATTTTATATATAAATCAAATTTTAAAATATTCCTTCGAAAAGCAAGTTCACTATTAGATTTTCAATAATTATTAGCTGTAGAAGTAAAATCTGAATAGACAAAATTAAGAGAAAACTGAGAGATTTTTTTAAAGGAAATATTGTGTGTGTGTGTGTAGCATTTAACATAAACAAATGAAGAAGTTAAGATGTGATTTAAAATATAAAAGCATGAATAAAATGATTTTGAAAGATCTTAACTCATTTTTTTAAAAATTAAATTAATATTTGAAATTATATATTTTCACTGAAATGATATTAATTTCAAATGAGAAAGAGATAAACAAGAATAATGAGCTAATAATTTATCTTTCTTTTGGCATAAAAAATATATGTGTGCTTATTTAATATTTCATTAATTGAACAGTGCCCGCGGTAGCCTAGTGGTCAAGGTCACGGATTCGTGATTGGCATGTCATAAGCTCGAGCCTAGTACTGATGGAGATCCGCCATGCAGAGGAGACCGAAAGGGTGAAACGTCCTCCTGTTGGTGTGGTGTGAAAGTTAGGAGAGGGAAGGGGGTGCCACACAGATCAGGTGCCGTCCTCATCACTTGACCATGGTTCAAAAATACGAGGCTCGTTGCCGTTAGCCTTCGTGTAGCTTTATAGTGCGTCGTAAATATAACTCAATAATTGAATGATACCCTTTTCAATAACATAATTCGTAAATAATTAAATACGAATTCTGTGTACTTTAATCTCTACTTTTATTTAGGTACTGTGATTGTGATGAATATGATAATAATTAACGGTCAAAGAATGTGGAGCTATATAAATTTCGCCTTTTCATTTTATGAGCTCTATTACAGTATTAATAAAATACTTGCAAAAATTTAAATTTCAGTAAATTACTATTTTAAGAAATAATGTAGTTTTTTTTTCCATAAAATTTTCTGGAAAAACTTTCAGAGTACAGCTAACATAAATTTAAATACATATTCAAAAGGAATTTTATTTGATGCTACAAATAATGCTGTACAAAAAAGCGTATTTCCTCTGTATTTTATAAAGCAATTTTTGCTGAATAGATTTTTTTGTTAAATTATCTCTTTCGGTTAGAAAATCAACAATTTTAAGGTTTTATGTAGAATGTGGTTAAGTGTAATAGGGTCGGTTGTGTGGAGCGTTATCCTATATCTGGTCCTGAATAGTGAAGAAGAATGTATTGTTAATTATAGAGGTTAAAAAAAGAATGTTGTTGTTGCTTCCAATCCCCTTGGAGCAGGAAAGCCTACACCAAGTCCATTTGATCATTCCGCGTAATAGTGTCACACACCAGGTCTTGCTGTTCATACAACTGTTGCAGGGAAATGCCCCAGCAGTCCAGAAGATGAGCAGGAGAAGCAGGTAGAGAGCAGGGACAGGTAAAGAGAAAGACTTTACCCACTGCACAAAAGTCATATTACGCAGGTGACCGCTTCTAAAGCGTGCCAAGGCCATCTGATGAGCCCTGGAACTCCTGCTCTGTTTAGATAGGCCAGGACTCTTAGCTGAAAATAAAGAAATGGATTAAACGATATTTCAAAATTTTTCATTGATAATTCATATTTGTTATTCAATCCCTTTATCACAATAAGTTATAATAACGTAATAACTCTCGTTTAACCTTCAGCCCCTCTGTCTGTTTGAATAATCAAACTTTACTCGTTCCCTTTAACCCCTTAACGATTAAGTTAATTTGATGATTTTGATACATAAATTGTCAAATTTTGGTTATTCTAAAAATCAAATATTGAGTACAAAAAAAAATATACTTAGTAGTTAAAAATTTATGTGTTTTGAGTTACATGCATAAAAATGTTTAAGGTTTTGTAGCAACTGCATATTCACTTTAAGTGGTTGCCACACAGCATGGTAGTGGTAAAGTTCATTTCTCGTGGAGCATTATTTTCTAAAAAAATAAATAAAAATGAATATGTATTTGTAGTTTAGTAATTCAGATTTGTGTGATATAACAGGAAAAACTTTTTCAAGCACAAACCAACTCTGCAATCATTACACCAGAATTCTGTTTCCTTTTCTTTTTCATTTTTCCATTCACATCCTTCTTTGAACGATAAATTTTGCACTGTCTTGTAGGCTCACGTTTAGCAGGAGTTGGAGGAATACGGAATATAAAATGATCTTTTGTCCAGAAGCTGCATCCTCATAATTATAAAAAGTTTTAATACAAATTGGATTTGAAATTCTTAAGATGTAATACGTTTCTCAACTACATTTTTATAGAGCAAAACTGAGTTCCAGAGAACCTTGTTTAATAAATGTAAAATATGTCATGCCCGAGATAATTTCGGGCATGACAGTTATAAAAGGTTAACTCCAAAAAGCGATCCAAATTAAATCCATTTTGATTGAATAAATTTCGATCCAATTTCAATCCAAAATGATCCATTTTGCTTTTTCGCTATTTTTCACTGCGAAGGAAAGAAATTAAGAATGAAAGAATTACTTAACTTTATACCGTAAAACATCTAATATACAGTAAAAGAAAAAATATTTAACTAAAGGTATTTGAATTTTCTTATAATTTTTTTTTTTAAATTATTAGAAAATTGTGAGGAAATTTTCGTAGAATAAATCCTTTTCACTCCCAGATCAAACAATAAAAAAATTGTGTGAATATTTAGGAGCAATTTCTAAAATTCTGAATTAGAACATTTTTTTGAGGAAATAAATACTTGAATAATTCGTGTTTTGAGACATGTATTTGTCGGATGAATAGGTATGTGTGGGAGTGGGGAGATAATAGAAAATTTGTGATTTTAATTAAAATATTAAAATATCTCCTAAGAATATATTGATTAAAATTTCCTAGGCCTACACGAAGCTAATCTATTTCATGAATTAACATTTTATTTACACCTAAATCTTTTTAACATCGGGAAAATTTAATATACTATATTTTTTAGAATATTAAATTTTCCAGTTGTGGAAAAATACAACTTTAATGATCCCAGTTAGTACACCAATTAAATAAGATCAATTATTCAGCAATTCAGACTGATATTTTCTTACATATGGCATATGCCAGAGGCCTTCAAACTGTATTCTATGGAACCCTGGGGTTTCATGAACCATGCCCAAGAATTCCACGAGTAAAAAAAAATGAAAAGAGAATTATCTATGCAAAATGGATTCATTTTTTCTATGGAATTCATATGACAAGTACCTAAATCCTTGTTTTCTAATGTGGGTTCCATTTCCCACGGTGGGGAAGGGGAAGAACTAAAATAAGTACGGTATCGGACAGCGTATATTTTGCTAAAGGTAAAGGAATACACATATCAACAGATTCTATTTTAAGCCTTTATCTACCACATAAAGATTTACTGCAATTGTTTTCGTGCTATACTTTTTTGAGTCACTACATTGAAAATTAAGGGATATACATAAATAAAATACTGGACTGTGTTAAATTTAATCCGTTAGAGCGAATTAATTAAATTGGTACTTTAAAGTACCGTCAATGCATGGAGGTTCAAAATATTCTCATTATACAAAATGGCCGTATGATTTTTAATGGAGTTTCAACTGTTAAAAATGCTGAATGAAACCAGAGAACACTAATGCTGTACAGCGCGAAATATTTATTTTTGAGAATTAGAAAATTTAAAAAAAATTTTGTACTTTTTTTACAGGTTTTAACACATAACACGGGTTTTACACATAAACTTAATTTGATGATATTCAGAGAAACATTTTTTATTTTCATTAATACACAAAAATACATTACACGTTGTGGATTTTGAGTGAGGTTTCGATTTAATTTTTTTAAAGCACTGCATCCTGGGGTAGAAAATATTGTATTTTCTGAACATGAACTAATGCACCCTGGGTCTTGTTCAGTTTCTTGATCGCCGTTTTAAAAATCCAACGAAAATTCCAGCAGATTATTTGCTGCGATTTTTTCATCTGAAGAATCATCTGTTAAGGCATCACTGTTTTCAGATGGTAGGTTCTATAATAGGTTCAAAACCTCTTGAAGGCTGAGCTTCATTTTTCCAGACAATTCTAAAAAGAAGAGGGAACAAATTATAGCACCTTGAAAAAACCTCCTATTATTGTTAAATCTCAGTGCTACTCACAAATAAATTAAAACTTTAATTTTTGAATAAAGAACAGATATTTCATTTAATTGTGTGCCAAAAAAATAATAAATAAAAAAAAAAATCTCAGATTCTAATTTCAAATTTTTTTTGAAAATGTTAAAAAAGCAATAAGAAATCAAAATAAATAATTTATACTCTAAAGAAATGCCTAAGCACATAACACTATTACACTTAAGTAATGACGCTATAACACAACGAAAAACTGTAATAAACTACGCAGACAAAAAATAAATACTAAGTTCTTTCTCTAACATCCAGTGTACTTGGCGGCTCTAACAAGTACCATAAGGTTATTCAACTATAAAATCAATTATATACACTGTTTACTTAAAATAAACTGTCAAATCGTTTTCTAAGGTCTTAACTACATATAGAAATATAAGACACTTACTTTTTAACTTTAACTACTTTTGCGGAATAAAAATGACAAGCTTGGCAATTCGATCAAAATGGCAGCTGAAAACGCAACTTCAGTTTTAAAACTTTTCGCCTTCCCCGCTAAAATACTCATCATAGAACCCTTGCAACCATGTATCCTTGAAGAGCGTAATTAGAAGTGTTTTCATACTAAGTATAGTGAGAATATTCGCAAAAGTGGGTTTTTTTTAAGTAATTTTAAAGTGGGTGATACTTATAAGTACCATCAGTAGATAAAGGGTTAAAATCAAAATTTAAACAGGATAAGCTACTATTTTTTTAGGATCCAAATTCGCAGAATACGTAGAATTTTATCTCACAGCTATAATCATTTTAATGTCATTCCAAACAATAAATTTAAATTAAAAATGTTTCTCAACGTATGTAGCAACAAAAGTAAAATATAGAAACATATTAAAGCAGAATAGGAAAAGAGACTGCAAATAACTTCAATAGACCTACACTTTAACAGTTTGTGTAAAAAAATTAAAATACATATTTCAGTTAGTAAATGATTTGTAAGAGTAAATTGCACCTGTAACGTGCGAATTAATGCTTTTAATAAGTAAGTTACATTAAAATTACGCTAAACAATTTTTTTAAAAAAAACCATACAGTATTTTTCATTAACTGTCTTTAAAGTACCTATAACATGGTGATCCGCTTTAAATATATTATTTTAAAATATATTCTTCTAAGGAGTCTTTTTTTTTTTTTTTTTTGTTTTTGTTTTTTGGATGGGGTTTTTTGGAAACATCTTATAGTTTTAAGGGTTCCAAGAGTCGACACCACTGGTGTATGCTAATGAGAGTCGGGATGGATGATAAAATTTGAGGTTTTTAAAATGTATTTCTTATAGAGGATTTCTCTAACTCTGGCTCATTTATTTAAACAATTATCGACAAAAAAAATACACGCACTTTTTGCCTATCATATAATCAGTTAACTAACTTACAAAGTGAACAAAATCAAACATCCAAAAAGAAGAAGAAGCATTTTTGAACATTAAAAATTAATAAATCTTTCTCAGGTTAAAACATTTAACAGTAATGGTCAATAGCAAATTACATTACACTAACTACCGAACAATGTACATGTTTCAATGAGACACAAAATGTGTTGCAGATAAGACACTCTTTGATCAAACATACTCAAACATTGATGTGATTAATAAACGGTACTGGACAATGTATTAAAGAATATTTATTCACTATCAACATTACTTTTTTGATATAAAATAGTAACAGATGCTCTCTGGGATGCTATGTACCTTTCTCCTTTTCTCTGTTCAAAATTATTATTAAAATAACTTTTAATTGCCTTTTCGTTACTTTTAGAGACCGATAAATATAAATGCCCCGTCTTAACCCAGACTACCCCTTAATTATAACTCTTTATTAGCTATAAGAAATATACTTAAGAACGTACTCAGTTATACGATAATTGTCTATCTAGAAAGGAATTCCCAAACTAGTGAAAATAGACACGTATTTTTAAACAAAATAATTTACTGATGTACCTGAAATATGTTTTAACATCTTTTCCCAAATTATTTCTGACTTATTCTCAAGTTAATTTTTTTAACTTGATTTAAATGTAGCGAATAATACTATACTTTAAATTTTTTTCCAAATGTTCAATTCTTGACCAAAAAATGTTTTGTTAGCTATAAAATTGAGATACGTTGGTTAAGTAAATTAATTGTTACCTGTGTCATAATTTAACGTAATATTAATATTCCATATACTCTGAGGATATATTATGATTTTATGAATTACATATTATATATTCTCTGTAATTCTTTTATTATAGATTTTGGGTTTCCTTTTTCTATTCCTTACTATTAGTTCACTCTCTCCTATATATATATATATATATATATCCTGTTTAAATTTTCAATGTGTTTAATAAAATACTTTTTATTCATCCACTAAAGTTCAAATACATTTTTTCGAACTTGTAGTAGATGTTACTTGATGTTTTTTCAGTTTCTTCAAATATTAATTCATTAATTAAATTTTATTTTTTAATTTTAAATTTATTCTGCGTTATTTCTGTCAAAGTTAAAACTAGCACCAACAGATGGCGCTTGTAAACT
The DNA here is from genome assembly GCA_019973955.1 of Trichonephila inaurata madagascariensis. Lineage (NCBI taxonomy): Eukaryota > Metazoa > Arthropoda > Arachnida > Araneae > Nephilidae > Trichonephila > Trichonephila inaurata. Next base: position 738,947 of record BMAV01023562.1, read on the forward strand.
TTCCTAACGAATTTTTTTTCTTGGTTTCAAATATATTTTTTTAAACTTGTAGTGGATGACACTTGATGTTGATACAGTTTTTTCAAATATTAATTCATTAATTACATTTAATTAACTAAAATAAAATTTTTCTTTGTTGACCTAAGTAGGAATTGACTGCAATTTTCTTTTTATATTACTTGTATGAATAATTTCCGAAGACAAAAAATTAACAATCATAAAAATTGCTGTCAAAATGTAATGTTCCCTAAAAAAAGGTTAATATATTTTAAGTACTGACAATTGTAAAGATCAAGTAATTAAAATTCATCCAATAGACAAAAAACGTCGTGTTGTTACGCTATATATCGATGCTGATTATATGTATTCTGTTTTCTTTTATATATAATGCAGAATCTATAAAACTATTAATAACAAAAGGGATTCATCAAATTCAAAATCTTGATTATAGAATATACTTGCGTTTGTTTTCATAACTGATAAATGAAGTTCGATGACATTCAAACATGAAGTGTCATAATGCTTTTACATTACATCTCAAATATAGCTCTAGGATGGATAAGAAAATAATGAGAGGACTGGGAATTTTTATCACAGCAATTGAGTTACAGTTAGATAATCATTTAATGATTGGCTGAACATTGTCATTTGGAATAAGTGCTCAATGAGAAGGGAATCTATTTATAATATAAATTACAAAAGTTTATAGAAAGAGGCTTTTTTCCAAATTTAATCTCTAGAGTCTCAAACTGACGACTGGCGAAATTATCCGTCGCTAAAATTTGTTTATTTTTTTTTCTTAAAATTCATACTTTTATTTAATTGCGGATAATAAAGCAGAAACGATTTATTCTCAAGTATTTTATACTTGAGTATTTAAAACAATTTTGGACTTCAAACTTTTTGTCAAAAAAACTTTCGATAGTCCTACATAAAAACATTTTTGTATTCTTAGTATTTCATCCTAGTTTTTCCCCGCTTCTTGAGTGAAGAAGCTGGCAAAAATGATTCTTAAGAGTAAAACAACATACATGTGTTAATTGGGATCTAGGGCTAGAGGCATTTTTATCGTTTTAGCATTAAAGATGCCATGTAAAGGAAAGAAAGAACACCAGTTATTTGATTTTAAACCGTCCAAGAGCAGCTCTAAGTGGTTTGATTAAGAGTTTAAAGCACATTTTAAGTAAAGACATAATCTCAGTTCGTTCTCCCTCCCTAGACTATACGCTCAATTGAAAGAGTTAACGCAATGAAAATGAGGTTAATTTAAATCCATGAGCCCCATGAGTACCCCTACCAATAATAGGAAAGTACTTCCCCCTCTCTCTGTGAAAGAAAACGGAGGGGAATTATTTTGGGGAGAGAGTGAGAAGAGAGGGATGCAATAAAGCGGGGAAAAAAGCATTATTTGATTCACGTTTGAAGTCTTTTCTGAAGAATCATTCATCGTATCATTCTTGCAGCTATTTTCATATTGAACAATTTTTAGATTTTCTTGAAATTTCTGTGAAGTATAAATATAGTAAATTTGATTTTGATATACTTCAAAAAATGTAATCACTACATGTCCATTTTTATTAGTAAAGAAGGTATCTTCAGTAAAATTTTGTACAGCGTTTTTATTACTGCTTTTTAAAACAATTTTTCTTATCTTTTCGTTAATTTTTTTATTACCTGTTCTAAGTTGCGAGATCTTGATTAAATAAGAAAACGTATATTCTGTTCATTTAAATTTACTTCTCTGCATGAACGATGTGTTAAACTCTTCATTATCAATTTCCTTAATGGAGTAATTTTAAAACTTATATTTTACATCATATGGCGATTCATGTAGGAGTTGAAATCGATTAATTCAATCCGAATAAAAAACAATTCAAAAACAATTCAAAGAAAAAAAAATTAAGATTTCAAATAATTTTAAAGGTTATTAGGTTTCCTTTTTTAAATTCATATATTAAATGTGGATTAATTACGAATGGAGTTAATGATGAATATTGATACACTACTAAATTGAAAATAAATAAACAAAACTTGCATGTTAGTTTTCTAGTAGAAAGATCTTGATAGTAAATTTTCCAAACATAGCTTTATTGTGAAAGACTTGCCAATCTCTTAAAATATGTTTGTGAAGCAGCTATTTTTATTAATGAAACTTAATGGATCAAAGTTATAAATCTCGTAAGTTTGTGTGTGTGTGTGTGTTCATAGTAAAATATCTCAGATCTTTATATTACAAAGCAAAACAAAACTGCGATATTAATGCGTTTATACGAAATGAAATAATTTCAAGTTACAAGATCAAAATGAAACAAATAACAAAAAAGCTATTTATATAAATATCGTTAGGTTTTTGTTCAATAAGAATCATACATTTAAATTATTTTCTTAAATATTCTTAATTATTTATATAAAATTATAAATTAAACCAGTCAATTTTTATAGTTTCTAAATTTATATTTTAAAAATCTAAATATAAGAACTGTTATGCATAATTGAAACTTAAATGATGATGCATAAATTTAGATTATAAATAACTAAAATAGTTATTTATAAAAGTCTAACGACGAAACAAACTTCGCTTAAACTTTTTTTAGGCTTGTCTTCGGACACTAAATAAGACTGAGGGTGGCTTGTATTTGACACAAACATCTGAAAGTAATTCTTCTCTGCAATATAAACTCTAAAAATTCTTTGGGTAATATATCATACCCTAAATTTTTTTGAGAACTATGTGAAAGTGAAATTATCTATCTGAATACGGAGGAAAATTATTCAACTTATGAATGACCGTCAATAAGAATAATGATTATTTTCTACTACGCTAGTATTAATTTTGAAATTTAAAAATAAAAATCAATAATAATTTTTTTTTTTCTGTAAAAAAAAAAACCTAACACAAACTCGTTAAGTAAAAAATAGCTGATAGAGTAACCTTAACAAGCCCTTCGTTTCATACATACTTTAAGAAGAAAAATTGACATTATATAAAGGCTTTTTTCTTATATTTAACTCTAAATTAAAGCGTTAAATGATTTATTATTTCATTTTCTGCTTGTTGAATCGAATATAATTAAATTACATTAAATTACGCGTGAATAAATCAACATTTCATATTTTAGCACGAAATACCAGATGTCCGAAAAGTATGACCACACTTTCAAATATTAATAACAAAACTACTTTTATCATTTCATCAGAGTCACGAATTGAAGATTGTTGAACAATGTTTTTAACGTATCCCTACAATAAGCCCAAAAGTGTTATGTTAAGGGATTTGGATGGCCACGCTATTGGACTTTCTTTTTCATCCATTGGTCGGGAAATGTTTTCTCACTTTCAAACTCCAGTGTGATGGTGCCCCATTTACGCTGTACATGTGTTGTAGCTTTAAACTCGATAAACAATACTACAACTTACGCTTGTTTTTGCGGTAAAGCTGTTTTGAAACGAGAATGTTGAAAAATGGGGATATTGAGACATCTAGTTTACATTTCATTAAACAGAATCTTTTCTTTATGGAACATAAAAAAAGATTAATGTTTCTTTGTTTATTTTTAATTCATTTTTAAAAGTGTAGTCATACTTTTCGGGCACCCTAAATTTATGTTCATATTTCAACGATCATAACGCACAAACTTATTTGTTCCTAAGACATCAATGCACACTATTTTAAAACCATTTCATAATATAACAGAAATTTTCGTCTTACGTTACTCAGTGATGCTTGTTTAGTGATGTAGTAAAGTGCTGTGTAAAGCTTGTTTAGTGGTTAGTTAAAGTAAATTGTAACCTTATTGTATATAGCAATGGGCGAATATCACATTACTGATGTTTTCTTAGTTACCTTTCAAGAAAACAGAGCATAACTTATCAGTGCAATGTATTGAAAACAAATTCAAAAAATGGAATCCATAACATACACGAAATTTGTACGAATATTGTAACAGTTTGTGTTTATTGTCAAATTAAAAAGAAATTGATCCCATCTTGGTAATCATGTAAATGGCACGACTAAGTTTCACTTTCTCACATATTAAGGTTACTAAAAATTATTTTACAGAATAGATTTTTAACCCTTTACCTGGCCGTGGTAAATATACTTACCACCATATTCATCAATCTAATCTTTTTATCAGTCATCTTCATCTGTCTAAAATTTGCTACTTATTTTACATATTGTAGTATTTCCAAAAATATTTAATAAATTGGTTGTGTTTACTACGTACTGATCTCTGGTTTCATAAATTTTCTTGAAAATAATATATAAAAATTCTTAATTTCATCAACATCACCTCAAAAATTAAATATTTCTAATTCATTATTCTTTTTGAAGGTTGTGGTATTTACAAAATATATTTTAGAAGTTTCATGTGGGGTGAGGTAAAAGGAAACAAAATGTATATAAATGCCTTTCAATAGCACATAGCGGGAAGGGGTTAACAAGTCCCCACTAACCCGTCTTAAGAATCAAAGTAATTTTACCTAATAAGCTAAATTAATTCCTTTTCTCAAATCAATCTCGTCCCCCAAAATATTTTAATGTACCATCGGTAGAAAAAATAGCCCGGTAAAGGGTTGAAAGGTAGACTTTATTCTCCCTGATATTCAAGAAGTTTCAAGCTCGCCGCTCCTTAAAATTACTACAAAGCGTTTATATTTGTATCTATGAATTTAAAATACAAATCCACTATAAAATATTTTCTCACCCCTTGTAGCAACTATCGGGTAAACTGTAAGTAAATAATGCTGGCGTTCACAGGTAAAAACAAGGACTTTCAAAAACACGCTAAGCAAAAATTCAAGAATTTCATACACGTTAAAAAATGCAAAAATTCTTTTTGGAAACTGTAGAGCGGCAGTTGACTGTCGAATTGTTTATTTCACTAAGATTGAAAAGGATTTTACGTCATGGAAAATCTTTACTGATTTCGAAAGATTATTTATTACCCGTGCTTTCTCCAACTGGATATAAATCAAAAGCATTTCATACGTATAATCTCTAAAAAACAACGAAAAGAATATTCATATAAGAACATCCTGCTATACTCTTTTACTCTAAAGTTATCTTAATTGCACTATAGAAGATGTGAAGATTAACTATCCAAAGGAAGAAAAATTATTTTTAGAACAGGGGTGATCAACCCGCGGTCCACCTTGAATAATTTTGCGGCCTACGAGATTTCTTACAACTTTACAAAATACAACTATTTTGTACAATATTTTTGTTTCTAGTGTTTTTTTAACAAAAAAAAATCTCATGATTATTTCTATTGCGCCAAGTTACTTCTGTTACTTCGAATCTTCTTTTTTCTTTCGAAAATGAAATTTATTAAAACTTAAATCGCGCTCAAACTTAGCGGACGAAAACCTGCAACATCAGTTACGACGCGCAAATACGCCCATTGAGATCGACTTGCAAAAACTAAGTGAAAGAGTTGAGAAACAAATATCTAAGTAATTAAGTAAATTAGATTTAATTGATCATTACATTATTATTATCATATTATCTCTGTATAGATGAAAAATAATGAAAACAATAATAACAAGTCATTCTGTTTTAAATTTTCACTCCAATAAATGTTAGTAATGGGTCCAAATTTAATATAAAGATATAAATTTTTATATGCGGCCCACGGGATTATAATATTTTTCCGAAGTGAACTGAGGGGTCATTTGGTCATTTGGACAATGACGTAAGAGCACTGTGAATGGAAATATTCATTTCCAAAGGAAATTGTTTAAGGGTAAATCTCTCCCATAAATAGTGAAATTATTACAACTTTTCATGGTTTTTGAACATATTAATGGCTAGTAGCTATACATTGAATATTAATAACAGTAATTGAGGTAATTTTACCTGGATGAGAAACATCTAGTTAAAGAATTATGTAATCTTGCAATATATTGTGCCAGGTTATATATTGTTCTGGACCTCCAATATTCTGTGGCGCCCGAATCTGGTAACTGATTATTTTCCATACATGTTCAGTGGGTAAAAGTTCTAGTGTTTTTTTTTTTTTTTTTTTGCTGACCAAAGAAACAACTTGAATATTATGCAAGCAATTCAGAGATTTGTAAGTTATATGATGTCAAGCATTCTCAATTTGAAAAATAATCCCAGGATAACATGTTATAAATAATCATAAAACAGTCACTGAACTACATAGGGCAAAAAGGCCGTTGTAAAAGATAGCATATCAGACCATTACAAAATAAGTAATGGCAGTACATCTCTACAAAATAAGGTATGTTGTTGTTGTGTTGCTAATCCTCCGGGGTCTGACGAACTTAGACAAGATCCATCATCCACTTTTAAAAAGTCCAGCACAAGAAGGGGATCAGTGAAGATACCTTTGATTTTTAAATTCATGCGACGCATTATGTGTAAAATAAGGTATATTTAGGAATAGTGGCTCGACTTCCTCCAGATGCAAGTTAGATGGTCCTCTGCTTCAATGCTAAATAGAGTTTTATCAATGAAAGTTACAAAGAAAATACAACTCAAAAGGTTTTGTCAATGCTTGAAACTAAAAGGAAGGATGATCCGTTGGAGTAGTTCTGAATACATATCTCACAATCAGCCCCGTGTTTCAGAATTTTTAATTTTACAAATTAATGCCTCCTAGTAACTGTTGTTAACAGAACATTGTACAGTTGAATCATTGTACAATTGCTCGATATTGTTCACAGCTAAGAAGTGGTTAATTTCTCGGTATGTATGTCAGATATTCAACATCGTGGAAAGTTGTCAAACTGTCTAAAAGCCCATCAAATATATCATAACGATATTATTACCTTGCGTTAAGAAATTTTAAGACCGTTAACGAATTAGAGCATATTTCTCAAGAAGACATAATATAAAAACGTTTAGCTTATTTATTTAAAACTGATCATGAAATACTTTCTGCACTAATTAAAATGTTAAAAATTAACTTAAATTTTATTAAACTCTATTCGCTTTTCTAAAAATAAAAAAAGGTATCAGATTAGAAATAAGATCTGAGAAAATAAGCTCATTATACATTACATCAGAATCATTTTACAATGCATGAGTTAGAATTTCAAGAAATCATTGCTTTATTGAATTATTTACTACTTATTTGAAGATTCTGAGATATACAGAGCAATCTAAGTGAGAAATGATAAAAATTTTATTTTATAAAAGTGCCAGTAAATCTGAAAGATGAATAATTTTGTTAGTGGAGCATTCTTAAACAGCCAATCACGATGTTATAATTATAAAAGATGATTTAAACAAAATAAATCGACCTGGATGAAAAAAAGAGCTCGACAAAACTGAGCTAACAACGAAATTTTCAATTTTCAGTATAAAAGAGTCGACAAGTGAAATTTCGAAACGTTTCAGCAAAAAATATTTGTCACAGTTTGGAAGACTGTTAAATCAAATTCTAATACAAAATTTATGAAAATAAAGGAAACACTTATAAAGTTATGGAAACATCATTGAAAAGAAAATCTGAAATGGGCTAAAAATACCATGTCTTGGAACGATGAGTTGAAAAAGGTATTTTCTAACGAAAATAAATTTAATTTGTAGACTGCAAATATTATTGGAATGACTCGAAGTAGGAACTGAAAGATTGCTTTAATCAACAAATGGTTTAGGGAGTTCTTACTCATAATGAACGGACAATTTACAGAAAATTTCGGGACTTATGAACGAGCTATATTATATGATCATCCAACAGTGTATGGACTTTTATTAGGTTATGTTAACTGGATATTTCAGCAGAGCAATACTTCTTGTCAAACATCTAAATTCACTCTAAGGAAGGGTTTTAAAAAAAGTTAATGTGTTGCAATTGCCAAGCAGAAAGTGAGACTTTTGATGCTTGGAAAACCTTTTGGGTACATTATATCAAAAAGTTCGTGCTAATAATAACTACTTTTCATCTGGCAATGAATTGAAAGTAAGTATTGAAAAAGAATAAAACAACATTTCTAAAATTAAACTTGACTACTTGGTCATTTCAATGCAAAAATAATGTTTGAGATTATCAGGAAAAATAAAGGACCAATATTATATTAGTTTTCATTTTTTGTTTTTGTTGTTGTTGTTTCTAGATAAGCGGACTTATAATTTGTTAATGTATTTTCGTTAACTTAATCATTTATTGCATTATTCAAAACCATATGAACCTAAATATGATAAATATGTTGTTGTATCATACTTCATGTGTTTAAATCATAACTAGAATATTTATTTCACAATTTCCCAAATTAAAGTGGTCTTAAAATTTTAGACAGATTCTACAGCAGCGTCTTCAAGGAATTATAGAATGACGAGAAAAAATAATTATTAGCTGTGTTTTGCGGGAAAATTTTGAGATGGTTGACTTTACGTTCTTTTAGCATTTTAAAAACTGTTTTAAAATTCCTTCGTCAAGCATTTTCTGCATAAAACAAGAGAATGCGCACTATAATTTTGTATATCATTACTTAATAAATTTTAAACAAGATCCATCTTAGACGTAGTTTATAAATCGTACTTGCTGATATTAAATTGGATTGGATTTCTTTCTTAAGCAAAATAAAAGACAAGGAAAATTACTAACGTAACTTTATATATATATATATATATATATATATGTATGTATGTATAAGAGCATGTAATTCAATCACAAGATATGTAAATGTGAAAGGCTTGAAATACATATGAATTATTATTTATTCAAAAGTATCAATATGTTCGTAAAAATGGAATCATTTTTAACTGTATAAGTTTTAAAGCATACAGTATATATTAGGTAATAACTGTTCCTTCTTTCCTATTTTATAAAATTCCTTCAATAAGCTAATATTATGAATCAGAGAATTATATTCTTCGATGAAATTTGTTTCCGCCAAAATCAACTACAAAATTTCCACACTAAGATTTATTTTGTAAGCAAAAAAAAAAAGCGATGACTCTTGCATTTCACGGAAAATACAACTGCAAATAGTATTACTACACATTTTGATGCTATTCATTCATTACTAATTACAAATAAATAACTTTAAAATGTCTAGATTTTTATACGATACCCGCATTCAAAACTGTGCTTTTAGATATATTTATAGTTCATTCAATCTCCTAATCTTGTTCTTTTTGTTAAATTATCGAAAGTACTTTGTGACAATAAACAGGACGATGAACTGTACATAAGGCCTTTGAACTAGCCTTCGCTCCCAACTCTTCGAAGCAGATAGCTACCAAGTCTTCACTTAAAAATCCTTCATCACTCACAATAAATATTTCAGTCAACACCAAAATATGGTTTTGATCCATATCATTAAGATAACTGGATGAAGAAAAATTAGGATTTGTAGAAAAACCACGCTTGAAATTTGAAATATATTTTTTGAAATAATTTTAATACATAAAACGCGAATTCTTACATAATTATAATTACAAAGTGGAATTTTTCAGGATTTTAAAGTATGTACTACTTAATAACACAGCTCTTTAGAAAAAGACCAATGAAACACTTTGAAACATAATGTGCTCTAAATTAATTACACAACTTTAGAAACTTAAGATACATATGATTTCTTTTAAATAAAGGCTAATATTTTCAAATACTTTGAGCTATTTTATAAATATTAAATTATCTTCTTTTGACAGAACATATGTTCAGATCAATTATAAAATTATGATATGAGGAGTACGCAAACAAAATTTTTCTGAGTACGCAGATAACCACGATAAAATTGATTAATGGATAATAGTTGTAAGGTATTCGACTACGTTCGGAACCATGGTTTTAAAAAAAGCGCATAAATGTATAATTTTTAATGATATTTAGTGTCATTTAGATTAGAATACATGTATAAAATTGTTTTAAGGACATTATGACAAAAAAAATTATTTAAATACAATATTTTGGCAAAAAAATAACTTAGAATAACCTTTTTTCCAAATGTTCTCCTTTTGTAAAAAATGTTTCTATTGTATTAATATTTTGCCTGTATAAAGCTCAGATCTCTGTTCAGAGGCTCAACTACGATTTTTGAAAAATTCACATTATTTTCAGAATTACAACCATTTGAAATGATTATCGGCGTATTTTCTTGAAATTTCTCCCTTCTGTTTTCGTAAAACATGGATAAACCGACTTCCAAGTTATGGGTTTCAAAAATTCTAGTTGAGCCTCTGTACAGAGGTCTGAGCTATATACAGGCAAAATATTAATACAATAGAAGCATTTTTTACAAGAGGAGAACATTTGGAAAAAAGGTTATTCTAAGTTAATTTTTTGTCAAAATATTGTGCTTAAATAATTTTTTATTGTAATACTATTCTTAACCCAATTTTATATACATTGTCTAATATAAGTTATGCTTAATATCATAAATATTATCCATTTACACGCTTTTGCAAAATCACGGTTCCGAACGTAGTCGGATACCTTAAAAGAGTATATTCAATTTAAAATTATTCTTAAGAAAAATATTTAAAAATGATGTAAAAATTTTGTTAGTTAAAAACTACATTAAAATTTATTTTACTTTATGTACTACTGAAGTAGATCCAGGAATTCATTAATATAATGAAACAGATAAAAAAATTCTCCGTAAAATAAGATCTAATTTTATAAGAACAAAAATAGCTATCATTCTAATAAAAAAAATGACATAAAAAAAATTATATTGAAATAGCTTCTGAATAACTATTTCCTTCTGTTTTTCTTATTTTTATGGATATTAGTACTATTTTTCATGCATGAAATACATCGAAGGTACATCCTCATTCAAATGACCACGAGATGAAGATTTCTGTCGAATATTTGAAAATCAATTCTTTAAGAATGTGTGAGATACGTGTTAACATGAAGAGCTATTTCTTTATAAATTATATGCAGCACGCATTTTAGTACAGTGAAGTACAGTTTCAAAAACTCTTAAAACAGGCAATATACTATCTATAACATAAAAAGCAATGTTTCAAAAAGTTATCCGAATGGAATGAAAATCAGTAGATGTGATGTACAGGCACTGAAAACTAAACTGTAACAGCATCATAAGAATTGAATATTGCATTCAGGAAATGCAGTTGCAAAAGTAAAAAAAAAACAATCATAAATGAAGAACGTTTTAGAATAAAAGTATTTTTTGAGTCTGAACCGAAAAAAACATCTTAAGTTTGTCCTAAGAAAAATTACATTACGCTATTCGATACAACGAATAAAATGTGCCCTTTTACTTACAATAGACTAAATAGTTTATTTCTTAAGATATAAGATTGAAAATATATTATTATTAAGATATCTCAATAGAAAGTTTAATTCTCCTTTTAAAAATGATGCATAATCAATTGTTATGACATTTTTTTTTCTTCTTATTTTAAAGACAGAAACTTCTACTTTTACTATTCTCGATAATACACGATTTTTATGAAAAAAATGTTTCTAATAGAAATAACTGTTTCATTTTGTTCTTCAAAAATGCTTGAGCAAAATGTTTTTGTAAAATATTTCAGAATTAAAGCTCGCATATATTCAAATGAAAAATTAATAGAACTTTTTTTTTTTATTTAGTTTTTATTCTCATATGAGAGACACTTTCACGATATTTATACTCAGTTCTTAAAGAATCAAAAGAAGTATAATAATGACTTTTATATTTTAACAGGAACTGTGTGTATATAGTGGCCTGAATTGAAGGGGACGAAAGTACAAGACTTCTGTTGCCTGAACTCTGCACAAGACTTATTCTACAGCAGCAACTTATATGATGAGGGAGGAAACAAATCAATATGCCTCGTCCATTTGCAAATCTGATGAAGAAAACGAAGCAAAAGTAATCGTAATTCATATGATTTATACTTCAAAACAATTATTTTTTCTGATACATACTTAGGTTTTTTTTTTTTTCATATGATGCACAACGAAGAATTGTGATTGTTCAATTTATTGCAGGTGCATAAAATGGGAAGAAAAGAAGTGTTCCACGTAAAATATTTTTGCTTTGTCATTATTCAAAACATTAAATAAACATCGGTAGGAAATATTTATATTGGTATGAAATATTTATTTCCTGCAGTTATACGAAAGTGAAAATACACTCCATAACCGGGGTGGGCATTAAGTCGATCGCGATCGACCGGTGGACCGTTAAGACATTTTGAGGTGACCGCCTTTAACTAAGATCTAAGATGCGCATATTAACAGAAAAATATTTATGGAACTCCGGCGCCAGTTAGAATAGATAATCGGCTTTTCACAATCCATGCGACTATGTGTAGATGACATTTTCCATTACTGGAAGCTCACTAAGACGCTTAACACATTCTCTGTGATTA
>BMAV01023562.1:755079-775674 GCA_019973955.1 Trichonephila inaurata madagascariensis
AAAAAAAAAACCCACCTTCGTTAAATTTTAAATATGTAGTTCTAATAGAGCTGATAAAAAGGATTTTTTTTTTATTTATAACTCCCCGTAACACACTTGAGGGTCGATTTTTGAAAATACCTCCCTAAGCTGATCTCTGCTCAGCAAAAGTAACACATTGTTAAATGTTTTGTGTAATGAACGCTTAAAGTACTGTAAATAATTTATATCTGAAAGTGTAATTATTACTTTCTGCTGTATTTATTTTATGTTAAAATTGTAATATTCGCAAGCAACGCCGTTTCTTAAATTATAATGGTGATTCAAATGAAAAACATAGCTAAATGTTAACGATAGAGTCAAGTTGGCAAATGTCTAGCTACTTTCATATATATATCTCGAGCTTTATTAGATCTTTGTAAGACCCGCCGTGTAGGGGAGCGATGCACGTTAATACTTTATCTACCGCATTATGATTTACTGCAGTTTTTTTCATACAATATTTTTTTTTTGGATCACTACATTGAAAATTACATACATAATACATACATTGATATACATAAGCAAAATACTCCACTTTAGGAAATTTATTCCGTTACAGCAGGGGTGTCCAACATACGGCCCGCCGACTCGTTTAAAAAAATTTTTAAATATCAGGTTTTTAAAGTTTTTTCATTTTGAAATTTATTTGAGGGGAAATTTATACATATATATAAATCTACAATGTATTTGCCTGTTACTTGTTCTTGTTTAAAAATAAATCCTTTTTGATAATAGAAATATCCTTTAGATTAAAACAGATTTATATTTTATTAAACATTTACAGTTGATTTTACAATAATTAATTACTTTTTTAATAAATTCTGAATTGCACTATGCATATCCTTTACTATGGAGGGTACATGATTTTTTGTGTGTGCGACTTTCATTTCTCGTTCTCCTTTTCTGTTTGGAGTGCCCAAAAAGCAAGAGGCAGTCAGAGATGTTTCTTAAAGTTTAAAAAAACATTCAGGATGGTTAAGGTAAAGTTCTATGTATACTTAATCGTTTGCTAATGACAGCACAATCAAATTTCAACAATGAGTAATGAAAGATCAATTCAAAAGGAACACCGTGATTTTCAAGAAAATGTGGCAACTGTAATATTTTAAACATTACTTAATCATTGCACTATTGTATTATATAAACATTATTATATTACCTATGTCTGTATACATGAAAAATAACGAAAACAATAATAATAATTCATTGTGTTTTAAATTTTCACTCCAATAAATGTTTTTTTGTTTCCAAATCTGATATAAAGGTACATTTTTTATGTGCGGCCCGCGAGACTAATGTTTTCCCGAAGTGGCCCACAAGGTCATTTGGGTTGGACACCCCTGCGTTAGAGTTAATAAATTAATTAAATATATTCCACTGTAAAATTAATTATATCCACCGTTCACTTAAAATAAATATTCAAATCGTTTTCTAAGGTCTTCATTAACATACAAAAACATAAGACACTTAAATTTTGACATAAACTATTTTTTCAGGACAAAAATAATAATCTTTGCAATGCGCTGAAATTGCCGTCAGCTGAAAACGCAATATCTGCTACAAAACTATTCGCCTTCCCCGCTAAAATACTCATCATAGAACCCGTGCTGCCATATATCTTGGAAGAGTGGATTTCAAAGAATATTTCTGCTAAGTATTGGAAGTATATTCCTTCTAAGTTGGTGTGGCGTGGTAGTTAGGAGAAGGGGGTGCCAGCTCAGGTGTCGTCCACGTCACTTGACCATGGTTCAAAATTACGTGGTCCGTTGCCAAAAGCCCTCGTGTAGCTGAACAGTGCGACGTTAATATTCACTCACTCCAAAAAATACAGTACAGTAGTTATAATTATTTTTATGCTTAAAAATGCAATATCTGCCTATTTAATTAAAATTATAGCGTTATAATTAACTACTAACCACAAATTTTGAAAATTTGTCCAAATGATGTAGTGTGAAAGAGAAAGTTTATTTACTTTAAGTACCAGAACCGATAAAAGCATGTATTTTGAAAAAAGATCAATTTCTTACTACCAGATATGCAAAATAAAATCATAAAAAAAAAACATTCAAATAAAGAGAGATTTATAACAACCTCTCCCTTCAAAGCTTAGTTTTATTATGAAATAAAAAAAAAATTAGGGATTATGCTGATCACAGGAATTAATTAGAAGCGAGCGCCTTGCGTAGCCAAAACAAAAAGGGTTTCTTCACAAATAAAAGATAGATATATGCTGTCGTGGGCTTTTTTGCAGCGCACGCCAGAATTGTTTGCAGTTGGCAGAATTTTTTCCTACTTACTTGACAAATGTCGTTATATTTTGGACACTTCACACAATATCTTTATAAATTATAGCCTATGTGTTATTCTGATGTATAAGCTATATTACTGCAAAGTTTTATTAAAATCCATTCAGTTGTTTTTGCGTGAAAGACGACCAAACATCCTCACAAACTTTCGCATTTATAATATATATCTAGATATAACCCCTAAAGAAGGAAACACGAGGCGAAGATGTTTACTGTCCCTACAAAAAATTCATAGAAGAGAAAAATATTCCAATTTATAAAGTTGTATCGATGACAACTGATGGGACACCATCAATGACCGATACAGTCAATGGATTTTTGGCTATGTGTATGAGAGACGATGACTTTCCGCATTTCCTTTCTTATCATTGCATTATTCACCAACAGGCCCTGTATTGCAAAATTCTGAATATGCGTCATGTTATGGAAATCTGCATGAAAATCGTGAACTCAATTCGAGGAAGCAGTCTTCAGAGAAGAATGTTTCGAGCCCAACTAGAAGAAAACGAATCTGATTACGGGGAATTGTTATATCATGCTAATGTCCGTTGGCTAAGTCGGAGTATATTTTTACAAAGATTCAGGGACCTACTACAAGAGGTAAAAGAGATTTTTTTCTAATCAAAAGATGAAACGTACATCGAACTTAGTGATAAAATTTGGTTGATGAATTTAGCATTTGTCGTTGATTTAACAAGCCATCTTAATGAATTGAACTTACAATAGCAAGGAAAAAATCAAACAATAATAGAACTGATAGGATATGTTAATACTTTCAAAAATAAATTAAAGCTATTATCTTCTCCCAGCTAATGAAGAATGAATTAAAAAATTTCAAAAATATTTCTGACGAGTTGTCGGAAAACGGGGGTACATTAAATAAAGAGAAATATTATGATGAAATACTAAAACTTCACTCAGAATTTGAGAGACGTTTTCAAGAATTCACTAAACTAGAACCAATTGTATTACCTTCATGTGTTACCCATTTGGCAATATTCATGTGGAAGACATAACCAAAAATATAAATTATATATTCTCTTTATCTCTTGAGGAAAACGAAGCTCTTCTCCTTCAAAATGACATAATTTTAAAAACACGTAGCTCAGAACCTAAGAATAACTTTTGGAATCTCATGGACGAAGCAAAGTTTCCTAATTTAAAAAAAGTTGCAGGCCATTTAACATCGTTCTTTGACTCTACCTGACTGTGTGAATCAGCATTTTCAACGATGAATATAATTAAGAATACATGTCGGTCCCGTCTCACTGTCACTCCCATCAGACGACCACTTAGAATCCAGTGCAAGATTAGCAGTCAGTAACTATATACATCGACATTCAAGTTTGTGTGTGGTGGACAGTATGCAGACTAAGTCCTCTACTAACTATAACTGTTAGAACTAATTTAAGGTAAAAAAGACTTTTTTTAATGTATTTTGAATAGTTTGATAGTTAGTGCATCATTTAATTATATTTTATTTGTGGCTGTTGTGCAAATGTTTGTGTCTTGCATTTTGCTTTAAACGTGGCTTAAAAAGAGTTATGTTTTCTTTATTGTAATTATGTAGAGGTAAGTACATATTCCGTATTTAGGACTAGCTGAAGTAACGAGCTCTTGACAACGAGTTAATTTTTTTTTTCAAATATTATTCTTGATATATAACGGCTGAATTGTAAGGAGACTATTTTATAAAGAGTTAGTTCTAAAAAGAATTTTGTAAAACATTTCTCATTGTGTGTGTTATATATGTTTGAGAAGACTCAAATATAAATCTTGCCCAAATAATCCCTTAAAATGCTCTCTGTACTTTTCCAAATATCTTAATACTTTTACATGAAAAAAAAGCTTAACAGAAATAGTTTATTTAAGACTTCTCTAAATGAGGATGAAAACACATAAGTGGAGGAGGGAGGGAACTCTAATGATGCTAGCAAATTCGAAGGCCAAACAGATGATCAGCAAATATTTTTTGCTGCCTCATAAAGAGTGAATATTGTCTTCCTTTTTGCAATTTCAATAATAATAACAGTGATGAATTTTTTATCTCCCTAGAATTGTATTAGATTCTAGGTCTGAGTTGTTTTGTCTCTGTGAGAGTGTACTTTAGGTTTAATAAGAAAATGTAACAAAAAAAACTTTATCGCAGGGTTGTATGTACTTCTGCAAATCAAACAAAATGCCTTTTGATTTAGTTATTGGATCAAAGATATCTAATGAGAGAGCTTATGAAGTGAAAGCTTTTATTTTAAGTGACGTAATATCGTCAAAGGAGACACGATCTTCAAAATATTACCAATCTGTTAATAGCAATTACCGTATTTGTTTTAATTTAAGCTACACCTCAAACTCTCTACATGTTTTTGTGAAAAAATAAAAAGTAGTGTTAAATATAATTTATCAAAATCTGATATTTACAAAATTTAAGAAAAAATTAAATGAAGACTAATAAGAAATGTATAATTAATTTATTTTACAGTATTAATAATTTTTAAATAATTGCTTGAATCTATTTGCTCTAACCGTCAGTATCAAGCTCTATTTATCCCATCCAATGAATTTTTCCATCTTTGATTCGAAGTCGCACTCGATTTTTAGTATCAAAAACATAAAAAAAAAGTGCGGCTTATATTCCAATAAATATGGAAGTCTGAATTGTCATTTTCTTTTAAAAACTTTTTTAGCTATATTTTTCTACTGTTTTGCTATTATGATGAGAACATGGAATTTTCTGAAGAAAGAAAAGCAATAAACTTTTTTTTTTCAAAGGAAGGAAATATAGTAATAGCTTTTTCGACCAAATTGTCATGCTATGCATATGGGAGCAAGCAATAAACACCGCTGAAGTGTTCTGATATTCATGTGACACTGTAACTCTTAAGTTTAATTTTTTTTCTTTTCGGCCGACAAACACCTTAAATAATAAACATTGTAGACCCTCTTTTAGTTCATGACTCCTGTGTCACTGGGTGGACCGCGACACTTTGATAAAATTAGAAGTAGACCGTAGCCTGGAAAAGTCTGCCCACCCCTGCCCTAAGCCTTTAAGGGATAGATATGTCCTCATATATACGTAACTCAAAATATTAGCAGCAATAAAAAATGAACTAAAGTTTTATTTATCAAATATGTTTTTCAAATGATGTACACCAAAATAATTTCAGCCAGATATGTAACTTAAATGACAAAAATAGTTAAGCGAATGTGTGCCATATATATATATGCATGTGTGTGTATTTTTTAGACATAAAACACAAGGAAAATTTTTTTTTATTTCTCATAGCAGTGTCTGGCTACTGTTGGCGGTGGATTATCGAATGTTGACGCTAATCTACGCGTCTTCGGCGACGGGTTACTGTTTTTTAGGGAGAAGGTGGTTGACCTCCGAGCGAGACGGTGAGGTATCGAGAGTATCCCTTGTTTTGGAAGCGCGAAGTGTTAGACTCTGAATTTAGTGTTCAGGAAATTGAGTTTTTTTTTTGTTTAAATTGACGCACAGCACGCGGTCTGCTGTACCAAGAATAGAGTTTCTTGGGAGTGTGGACGGGCTGTGTTTGAATTGATTGTATTGAAAAGCTTTTAGAAAGTAATTGGAAACCATTACACTCATTGTTCATAAACATTAAAACAAAAGCAAAAAAGCGAGGTGCGGCTCATATCAAAGGATGAGCGCCATAAATTAAATGGGGGCTACGTAGACAAGGGATTTTACATGTCCCTGAAGAAGTAATGCTTACACTTCAGGGATGGGGATTAGGCAAGTCAATGTACTGGACCACGGCTAATCCGTTGTTGGCCAAATAAGGCGTTCAAATGGTTGCATACAAGAAATGGGTGGAGGATCCATCGAGCTGATACCATAGGGAAGGATGCATTTCTGTGGAAACTAATTCATTGTCTAATAATTTTGGTAACACTTGTTGAAAGTATATGAAGTAGTCCGTACCTTTCAGGCAATTAGATAACAGGTATGCTGCGATGAGACGATATCCTGTAATGTCAACGTATCTGTGCAACTTGAGTACGTATCGACCACCCACATTTGTTTTGAGTACTGAAAATACCCTATCTCTCCTGAAATACGCCTTATCTGCGATCAACACGGAAGCTGGGAGAAGGGGATTTTTAACTTTTTTCTGCAAATATCTCAATGAACAAGTCAGACGGAGTTGAAGGTCATGCATTTCCAGTAACTGGACCTCCTGTAAGGGATATGGATGCATGTCATTGCTCTTTAGAATCATCAACATGCTGTTGCGTGAAATTCCAGTTTCATTCACGATACCTCATGTATTTCTATTGAGACATCTCTATCGGACCTAACACAATTTTCTCGTTGGCTGGTGTACGTATAATTTGATCACGATTGCATGTAGCTTTATGGAAAGAGCAGCGATCACATAGTGGTTGGTGTAGGAGTGCAAACATGGTACAGACGAGAATTCAACTCAACGGGTGCATTTGGGAGTTTCAGTCTCTAAGCGACTATTATAGTGCGCGTTCCCGTATGCCCAAAGCATATCTGTTTTCTCTGATATGTGAGAAAATTTGAACTGTTTTTTCTGACATGTGAAACTGCAGTATATCATCCATCTAGCAGCCTCTCTATCTGCATGCAAAACGAAGCTTCATCTCAGCGTCTCTTCATCTCCTTCTTATCGTAGAATTCCTCTGGTAGCTAATTCAACTCTCCACCGAGAAATTTGCTTATTGTCCCTTTAATGCTATCTCGAGAAATTTTACACCGAGAAAACCCTGCTTACCTTATCCATTGCCTCTACTCTCACAGCTACAGGGTCAAGGATCTCTCTCAACTTTGTGTGATTTAGTCTTTTCAATGTCCTTACCAGGTTAGGAAGGAGTTATTAACATGGCATTCCAGTATGGTTCCAAGTCGTCTAAATGTACTTTATCTCCCATCGAGGTTTTTAAGATCTTAGCTAGAACATTCTGTGTATATATACATGCGTGTGTATAATCCTTTCACAATATCACAAAATTTCAGTATAACCAATTACTTTGTAAACATTATTCCCCCATCATATTACTTTTTGGAACATATTTCACTACCACACACATGTGTAATTTTTAATATCAATACTCACTTATTTTTTTTAAAAAAATTATGCTCTATGATTCTTTTATTCTATTACTTACTTGATGCCTTATTAACAACTAACAAAGATTAAAAAAGGTTTAAATTCAAATAATAAAATATTTACGGTTTTTTCAGAAAATTGGATGTTTTTACTTTAATGCAAATTTTTTGTTTAAATGTGCTAATAACTTTCCTAGTACCAACTGAAAATTTCGAAGATGATTACTAAGTACTAACTTTTCTCTTGAATAGATAGTGATGTCATACTACAGGGTAATTACATCGCTAACAGTCACATTATTATAACTGAAAGTCTCACAATAATTTATTAAGCATTTTAAAATTAATTTTCAATCTGTGAAAAATATATTTCACCCGTAAATTAATACATAACAACTTAGATTTTGTATAATTTAATTGAAAAATCGACTCAAATATAAAATGCCATAGAATTTTTTTATACTGAAATTTACGCTTACCAAAAACTTTTAAGAGACATTGAAATTTGTTTCTGAAATTCATGCAAATCGTAGATCAGTGGCTTTTAATGGGTGTTTCGCTGAAAACTGGTATTCCTTAAACATATAGAAAGTATTTTATCAAAATTTTAAAATTAAAAAGCATGTCATTCTTTCCAGTATGTAATACATATATGGACTTTTTTAATATTTGGCAACTGTGTTCCATAAAATTTTCGTAAAACTGCACATGCTCCGGGATTGTGAAAATATTAAGGGATGCTGACATGGATGTTTAAGCTAAATATGTAATAATAACAAGTATTTCTATCTATTACAATATTTAATAATTTTATTAGGCTTAAATGAAAGCTTCAAAATTATGACAGAAGATTCGTACACAAAACGAACAAAAAAGAACTTATTAAAAATGTTTTATTTCTACAGAACAATAAGAAAACATCAAAAAATATACGAATATTGCTTTTCGGTTGTTCCTAGGATGCAAACTAATTCTTTTATTATTCACCGTAAGATCCGGCGTATAACGCGCACTGCCGTATAATGCGCACCTATACTTTCAAGAGTAAATTTTTAGTTTTTATGTGTATTCACCGTATAACGCGCACCCCCTTTTTTACGAAGAAACCTAGATTGTACGTATGCAATTAATGTTCTTGTGTTTTGAAGTCATTCATTCGAAGTATTATTCTAAGCTTTAGAAAAAAAAGTTATACTTCGAGAACTACAACCTTTTAAGTTCATTAAGTATGTTATTTCTTTTTAAAAAAATACTTCGATAAATGTAGATGTCTAATTTTTTTATACTCATTTCTTTTTTCTTTTTACTTTTAAAGCTATCATTTTTATACCCGGCGTATAACGCTCACCCGTAGATTTCGATCTTATTTTTTGTGTTAAAAGTGCGCGTTATACGCTGTATTTTACGGTAATAACTAACATCGATGTAAAATTAACGTAGGTTACCAACCGTGTTTCTTCGAAGAGTCATTTCTTCAAAAATTCATTTCCTAACCCTTCCTTTTCATTCGACCTTAATATGGCGTAAACACAAGCTTTTTGAAGCTGAAAAAGTTACCAAAAGACTTAAAGGAGTATTCTTCATCTGGAGCCGCATGTATACCATTATGAGTGAGGGAATATTAACGTTTCATTTTTCAGCTACATGAGGGCTTTTGGCGACGGACCAAAGCCCTCGTATAGCTGAACTGAACGCCGTTAATATTCACTCACTCACTTGGTGACGGACCTCGTAATTTCGAACCATGGTTAAGTGATGAGAATGACACCTGAGCTGGCACCCCTTCTCCTAACTTCCACATTACACCAACAGGAGGACATATGAGCATCGACATATTTAACGTACCTCGGTCTCATCTGCACGGTGGGTCTTCAGCGGCACAAGGCTCGAACTCATGACACGCCACAGCCACGTGTCCGTTACCTTGACTACTAAGCTACCACGAGCTTGAATACCATTATGGGAAGCTCTAAGCAAGTGTTTATCTTACTAATCGCTACTGATGTCATCTTTTTCTCCAAATTTAACTTTTGAGAAAAAGGATATCTGAATTCAATGTAGAGCAATGTATGGGCCAAGTCAATTAGAAGACGCCTGATCTTTTCAAGTTTCAGATCATATTCAGATACAGATCAAATATTTCGTCTGCATTAATTCAGTTTGAGGAGATCAGACACATTTTAATATTTCGAGCTATGTCAACGCAATTTGAAGAGTCGAAATTAATAGATTAAGTATCACAGAAATCTGATATTACATTTCTTTGATTTCTATT
Source organism: Trichonephila inaurata madagascariensis (assembly GCA_019973955.1). Lineage (NCBI taxonomy): Eukaryota > Metazoa > Arthropoda > Arachnida > Araneae > Nephilidae > Trichonephila > Trichonephila inaurata. The sequence continues at coordinate 764,780 of BMAV01023562.1, forward strand.
AATAGAAACATTCCTTTCATCGAAATGAAAACTTAATATTGTTAAAAGTAACTCATCTTCTGTTAACTAAACGGTTTAATTTGTTTATATCGTGAACTTAAATATTTTACCAAATAGCAACAGTTGTCTGTGACCTCGAAAATGTTTTGGTAAATTCACTTGAGAGAAACTCTGTAAAATTTATCTCTCGTATGAGATATCTCTTTTATTTATTTTTTATTTAGTAAATGTTACTCGGCAGGCTAGCACCAATGTTATTCTTCCGAGTGCTAGGGTGGTGGTCTCCCTGAGGTACAGGTTTCGTAGAACTAAATTTTTGCTGCGAGTACTTGACCTTTAAGATGAAAATTGTATGTTATCCTATAAGGGGACTTAATTGGTGGCCACAAAGCAGTGGCGTAACTTACACCCCCGCACCGAGGGAGAGGGACCAGGATTCTAGGGGAACCACAGCCTGACTGACGCCAAGTATGTTCCCTTTGTAAGATCCGGCTTGGGGTCCAAAACCGAACTTTGTAAGGGGGGGGCTAACATTCTCCGTTACGCTACTGCCACAAAGCCTTATTGCGTGATATCGGCCTCCCTTGGGTGAGTCATTGTAAATTTGAAAGTTTAAATTCCTGTTCGAAAAATATTGTTTCTTCATAATATGAAGGTATGCTTCATTTTAACAGGAAATTTGTAACAATGAGCTATCTCCCCAAGGTCTATCCTCTCTAACTCGGGTTTTCTTCCGTCCAGTCCAATTAACACTTTAACCGAAAAACACGCTGCATCACAAATGAACGTCACTATCAAATAACGCATAAATAATCATCAAAGTAGACGATTAAAAATAATAGGGGGTGGTCACAGATTGTAGTAGATACAAGTGAAAGGTATTGCCACATTATTTCGGGTTAGTACCGTATTTGTGTAGCCACTTTTACGATACAAGATTACAAAGGATTTTCACTTTGTTGAGGGTTTGCATTTCATTTAGATGAGTACAAATGGATTCTTACCTCTTAAGCTTGTCTTGTCTGCAAGGACGTCTTAAGGCTTTTTGAGGTCCTGGACCCAGAGAAATATTAAAAATTTTTGTGGCTCTGGGACCCTATGCAAAAGTAGGCCCTACATGAGACCTTTAAAAGTAGACAGTATATAGAATGCATTGTCAAATACTCGTTCAAACTGTAACTTGAAACAAATAAATGTGCATGATTCACAAAATCCTAGGCACAAATCGGTTTGACCGATGGTTGCATTTCGACTAAATAAGTTTAATGATTGCTTATGGTACTAAGCATAGGTCCCTAGACAGGGACAATGGTCATCACATAATAATGCAATCTTATCACTTTTGCCAATTGACATGCAGTTTGAAATTCCCTGTTTTTCGGAGAATATATACGGGAATAATATTTGACCATTAAAACTATTTGGATCACATGATCTTATTAAAATAGAGTCGAGAACAAAACGCGCCCCCCCCCGAGTGTGAGGTCCTGGTCCTGGGCTCGGGCCCAGTTGGCCCATGCCTTAAGACGTCCCTGTTTATCTGCATAACGCATAGTCATCACTAGTGTTTAAAAAAAATTGCTCACACTTTGATTGTCATCATTTCGAGTTTAATTCAATGGCTTCTCCATTCACTCTGCTTTCGGATCTCTTCGGAAATCAAATGAAACTAATCTCCACCTCAACCAACATGAAGAGGAGGTACCGTCGACAAGTTGAGTAAGTAATAATCATTTTGGGATAGTATTAGGAACAAACAGATATCTTTTTTTTTTAATAATATTTATCAATCTGAGAAAAACCGAGTTTCGTTGAGTTGTGAGCAGTTTCTCTCATTTCCAGATGCACTTTTTTTGACGTTTGGCAAACTTCATACCTCAAGACCCCTTAATTTTACCTGAAACTTCGATTAACGAGATCGAGGAAAAAAAGTATTGGAATCCCTTAAACTAAAAAATGTTTATTTGAGTTGCTTTTTAAGTAGTGATTAATATTAAGAAAATCTGAATTATACTTCAAAACTAAATTTAGCTAAAAGTATTTAGAATGTAGTTTTGGAAGCTTAATTTATTTTATTTTACGAGGAGTTGAGGGATATTTTATATTTATTTGGAGAGCTCTGCATTTGATGAAATTAAATGTTAAAGTTATCCAAAGTAAGTGCTTGTTTTCATGTATTATTTTAAGAGTGTGCTGCCTTTTTTATTGAATTCTGTATATTCAAAATTTCAAAACGCAACTTAAGGGGAGTTGGAAACCTCGTTCTTTCTCTATACTGACAATGCTAGATTGGCTGTTTTTGATGTACTTTTTCTCAAAATCTATTATATGTACATGCTTGAAATTTTTCATACAGTTAAAGTACACCTCTCTCATTATACTGAAATGAGCTTTTAGCTAATTTTGAATTCTTTAATAAATTATGAAAATTTTTATCAAACATTGCAAAATTTGACCCATTTTTCACTTAAAAAATTTGTGAAAAATAAATTTTTCAGTTTTTTACAAAAAGCTCATTTCAGCATATATTAGACATCATTATAAATATTTCATAAAAAATTTACATACCTGTGAACAGTAGTTTCTCAGAAAAAATACATAAACCGTACATAGGTCGCACGTTAAAATTTACATTTTGAGATAAATTGATTTTAATGTATACAGTGAGACTTCTAATAGGCTAGGAAATAAAAAAAATAATAAAAGGCTCAGTTTAAAATTAAAGATACATGTTTTGGTTTATATCAGACGTTACACTTTTAAGCAAAAACGAAGTACTTTGTTTACATTTTTCGCCATTAGAATGGGCGTGGCCCAGATTCAACGATTATTTAAAAATAGGTTTTAAGGGCTTCTAAATACCCTAGAAGTTAAAGTAAGGTATTTTTAGAAAGGTTAAAATCTATACAATTTAAAAATGTAAAAATCTGAAATTGTCAAAAAAATAAGATTTTAGCTTTCCAACACCCCTTAAGTAGTTGCTACGAGAATTTCTTTCCTTCCCTGACAGAAACGTCGGTCTCAACTGAAATACTTATTACAAGTGAAATTTTAGGTTGTGTGTGTGGTTAGAGAAGAATAAAGTATTAACAGAATTATATTTATTTTTTGGCTTGTGTACGTGGTACAAGTTTATGAAACATATTAAAATGGACTATGAGTTGTTTATAATGTAAGTTCTGCTCTTCCTTGCCCTTTCTTACGCTATTATCAGATAAAAGTGAACTGGTGAGGATAAATCACTTCCATTACGCATACGAATGAAATCAAGTAAAGCGGTCGGGCTGATAATTTTTGAATGAATGAAGTGGCGTGAGAGACGAGTATCACTTGACATATTGGACTTTTTCTCCACTCATATACTACCCATCAAATCCAGGAAATGATATGCTCAAGATAAGATAGCCAGATTTTTTGGCGTATTGGCTGGGGCTATATTTTTTCAGATAGTACTTAATTTTTTTTAAATATCCTTATATTATTAGTTATAACATTTCTTAAATCGAAGTTGATTTCTTATTGATGTCCTTTGTCATTTCAAAAACGAGCAATATCATTCAGCGAAAAATAAAAAGGCTGTTTTAATCACCACCTTAAAATTTGTGAAAATAACGCGTGAAACGTTATTTAAAATGGAGTGTTTTTCATAGTAAATGACGGTTCGTGGTAATCTCCTCTGGAAGGGAAATAAGTGATCAAATATTTTTCAAAATAAACTGAAATAGAATTCAACAGTTACGAATAATGGGAAGTTTTTTTGTAGATTGTTTTACTTTGTTTACAAATAACTCCACTGCGTTTGAGAAATTCTTGAAATGAAAAATATTTAACTTTAAATCTCTCTGTGTTAAAAATAACCACTTCTAATTATATATATGTATATATATATATATATGTCTTAATATTTATATTCATAATCTCATATTTTTTACGAATTTTACAAATAAAATTTGAATTCCGTCATCTTTTATTTTAAGAATTGTCAATTGTTTTCATTATCATATATTTGTATTTTTTCTGTTAACCCGGAATAGATTATATTTTTAAATTTTCAAGCTAAAACCCTTCATATAAAACAATCGGCTGCTAACCATATTGAATGGAATTCATTTTATAACATGTGTTTTAAATCGAAAAATATCCCCAACTATTACAAAAATTTAAACTTGTTCCATGATAATTCTTGCTTTTTTCTTGTATTTAATATACAGAAAACACATATTCTTTTAATTAACCGATTAGTTAAATAAGTTATTCATTCGATACCTGCGATAACATTTTTGTCTCCTGTTTCTTTCTTTCTTTTTTTTAGTGTTGAATAATCTATTTAGTCAGTAATAAGTGTATTATTTACAAACAATTTCACTATTTACGAGAAGTGTTTCTTGCTATTTAATATATAATTTTTATATTTTTAAGGTATCCGACTACGTTCGGAACCGTGATTTTGCAAAAGCACATAAATGGATAATTTTCATGATATTTAGTGTCACTTAGATTAGAATACATGTATAAAATTGTTTTAAGGACACACACATTTTGACAAAAAAAAATTATTTAAATACAATATTTTGGCCAAAAATTAACTTAGAATAATCTTTTTTCAAAATGTTTTCCTTTTGTGAAAAATGCTTCTATTATAATAATATTTTGCCTGTATATAGCTCAGACCTCTCTACAGAGGTCTACAGAGGCTCAACTAGAATTTTTGAAATATATAACTTAGAAGTGGGTTTATTCATATCTTACGACAACAGAGGGGAGCAATTTTAAGAAAAAAACGCCAATAATTATTTCAATGGGTGGTAACTCTGAAAGTAATGTGAATTTTTCAAAAATTCTAGTTGCGCCTCTGTAGAGAGGTTTGAGCTATATACAGGCAAAATATTATTATAATAGAAGCATTTTCCACAAAAGGAGAACATTTTGAAAAAAGTTTATTCTAAGTTAATTTTTTGCCAAAATATTGTATTTAAATCATTTTTTTTTTGTCAAAATGTCCTTAAAACAATTTTATACATGTATTCTAATCTATTATGTGACACTAAATATCATGAAAATTATGCATTTATGCGCTTTTGCAAAATCACGGTTCTGAACGTAGTCGGATACCTTAAATAATTATTTTCTTAGCCTTTTTTTATCTGATCCAAGTTTCGATTTCACGGAGCATGGAGGCTAGTTAAGTGAATGCTTTCCATAATTGAATAGCCTCTTTTGTGGGTTTCTACGACCAATACAAGGAAAAGAAGCTAATGTTTCATATGTCTGATGACCTTTTGAACAGAGAACTTAATAAGGAAATAAGCATCTCTAATAAGAAAGGGAAGGGGATAATATGCTGAATTACTTGTTCACAAGTGAGTGTTTATTAAGGTCGCATTTTGATGCAAAACTAGGGCTATTGCGTTGGACCTCGTAATTTGTACCTCTGTCAAATGACGAGGACGACACCTGAGCCAGCACCCCACTCTTCATACTTTCACACCTTGCTAGTGCGAGGACTTTGACAGATTTAACGTACACCAACCCTTCTACACGGTGGCTCTTCAATGGCACCAGAATTTGTACCCTTGACTCAATGAAACCAGGTATGAATTCGCGACTATAACCACTTGGCTATCGAGGCCACTCTAGGTCGCAAGATTTATTTCAATGAGTTTTATGTAACACATCCACGAAGCCCAGAGTTAACCCTTGTAATTGTTGTTATCCAGAATTAACAAATGTAATTGTAGTTATCCTTGCGATTGAAAAACACTCGTCCCATCGTATCCGTTTGGAGTTTCCCACGCTTCTGTTAGAAAAACCCGATTTCAAATATTCGGTATATTTCAAGGTAGCAAAATAATGTGAAGGCAATTCACATAGTTTGAACAAAAGGCGTTGTTTTTGTTTTAATTTCTTTTATTTCAGGATGAAATAAAAACTATGACATTTTTCATAATTTTAAATTTTTCTCTGTGAGAATGGAAGTAGCTAAAAAATTCAGCAAGAAAATACCTTCAAAGAGAAGAAAAAAAATCGAAAACTTCGTGTTATACATCGGCTGAAAGCGAATCATGTCTTTCCTTATCACCTCCTTGAAACGCTAACCGGAATCTCCTTGAAAGAGACTTCATCTCCTCCTTATACTGAAGGAGCACTTTTGTGGTGTATCAGGCGTAAAAAAATCGAACACACAACATAATGTTTATTTGAAATCTCCGAGTTGTTGATTATTAAAAATGTTATCATAAATATACGAAGGATAAGATAATTCTTTATAAAATTATCATTTTGTAACCACTGTCAAAAATTCTGATAGAGTGATTCATTTTAAAATGGTTAAAAAGATATATTTTAAAATTAGGAAACATCATTCTAATTTAAGCAGGTTGTATTAACAGGATAACTTGAACGGGAAAAAAGCTGGACACTGACGTAAATGTCATTATAAATATTTATCAAGGTAGAAAGAACCATTCGTGAGGAAAATATCTTAAAATATATGAAATACGTTAAATTATTTTTAATTATTTTATATCTGCAATATATATGTGGTTTTAAAAACCAGTTATTTCTATTTTTGACAAATTTCAATAAATGTCTCTCAAAATTTTCCTTTATTTTTCTTCACTGATTTAGTGACTGAAATTTATCTTCATTCTTTTTTTTTGTCATTAATGAGATTGAAAAATCTTAAAACCAAACTTTATATACAGTGCATAAATCTTTTGAATTTATTTACTGCTATATATACATACATATATAGCAGTTATTATAAGGCATGCGCTTGAAAATGTTGTGTGAAACAATAACCCATTTCTCACAATTACTGTGACAGAATTTTGAACTTTTCCAATAACAAAAATTACCCTTTTTCAAGATCTACAGGACAAAATAATAGGAACACCCATTTAAAAATGAGTCGTTCTTCGACAGTCCAATATACGACCACCACATGTTGTAACAGTGTACCACCTAGTGGCGGAGAAAGAGAAGATATCAGTCAGGCATTTGGCAATGTGAGAAATGAATGTAGCATTAGCAAATTCATTTCGTAGCAAAGCGTGACTATGTCCGACCTCTCCGACGTGAAAAGAAGCATGATAATTGGAGCTCGCCTCGCTGGAACGTCCATGTCCAGAACAGCCAATCTTGTGAGTGCTTCAACGACCATTGTATTAGGGGTTATGACAGCCTACACAAATCTGGGTCAGGTGTCTTCCACGAAGCACAACAGTGGGCGAAAGTCGAAGTTGAAGAACCGTGATAGATGGGTGTTGAAAAGAATAGTCGTCCGAAAACGCAAGACTACACTGCAGCAGATAACGTCCGAGATAAATACCCACATTCAGAACCCCGTATCAATGAAAACTATTCAACGGGAGTTGCATGCTCTGAACATTCAAGGCAAACAGTTCCATTGCAGTTAGTTTTGGTGTGGAAAGCTATGAAGAGACTACATTGGTGCCGGGACCACCTAAACTAGACACAACTGCAAGGGGAACATGTCATCTGGTCTGATGAGCCTCATTTACATTATTCCAGACCACCGGACGTATGTTCGTCTGCCGAACACCGGCAGAAGCGTTTCATGTTGACTGTCTCGTTCCAACCATGAAACATAGAGGGGGGTTTGTGATGGTGTGGTGGGGCGCAATATCTTCCCGTGAATCGGGGCCTCACATTATCTTGAGAGGGATAATCACAGGTGATAATTATCGAAGCATTTTCGCAGTTAATCTTCATCCTATGCTTCAGACTCTCTCAGGCAGAACGTCCTGTGTTTTAAGATGACAAAGCCCCTGTTTACACGTTTCGCTGTGTTCAAACATGGTTATATGAACATGATGATGAAGTGGAACATCTAATGTGGTGTCCCAGTATCCTGTACCCGATCCTAATCAGTTACAGGATACTGGGTACAGGATACCCAGTACCTGATCTGAACATCATTGAGTATTTATGAGGTTTTTAGAGAACAGATTTCATTCTCGGTTTCCTCCTCCACGAACACTATCTGAACGGCCTTGAATGAGGAATGGGTGAGAATTCTAATGAAATTTTTTCAATCCCTCGTAGAATGCAAGCCCAAAAGTGGCCCAACCCCTTAATAACAAAAGAGTTTCATTTTTTCACAGGTGTTCCTATTATTTTGTCCTATACCTGTAATTTTTCCCTGCCTTTTTTCATGATCCTCATGAAAAAATTACAATAGAATTGGAATGGCATTTGTAACAGCGTTAAGCAGAAACTAAGGGAAAAGTAAAAATGGCCAGTAAAATACGAGGAAGCAATAGCAAAGCAAACATTTCCATGCACAAAACTACAAAAACATGCATTTTCATTAGCAATAGCAAAGCGAACATTTTCGATATATCCATCATCCTGTACGACAACACTTGACATGTGAAAAATGGTGGATAGCACTGCAACAGACGTAGCATGCGAAGTGTGGCATCCTCCACATAAGACATAATTAACAAATTTGATTCTTACTCTTTGGATTTTAAGTACTACAACTGGAGGTGAGAAGAGATTGCCGAGTGGTCATGATCACGAACTCGTGGCCGGCGTTGTCATGGGTTCAAGTCACAGTGCCGCTTAAGACCCTTCGTGTTGTGGAGCGGCTGATGCTCGTCTCTTAATTTAAACATCTTAGGCCCTTATGATGTCTAAATTCAGGGATTTTATGTGTTTAGCAATCACTATCTTAGGGTCTTCAATAATTTCTAAGTGGGGGATCATCAAGTAATATCATGGAGAAGAGGTTATTCCTTTATTACTTGATTTACTTAATACTAGAACGGTACTCCACCGGTATCGTTTCGACACCGCGATATAAAATATATAAAATAATTGTAATAACTAAATAATTGCAGGACTACTATTCAGTAGGGTTTAGTTTTAAGACTTTTTAATATCCTTTCATATAATTATTACTAATTATGACTGTTTATATCATAAAAAAACTGACGTTGACACGTTTTTCGAAGCTTGATGGGCCACTGCTTTGTCGCAAAACATTTCGAGTCGCAAATTTAGCAGGAACATTATTATTATGCAGTATCTATTATGTTCCATCCCTATCAACATATATATCAGGATTCACTGGAATATTATCAATTTCATCTGCATTTTCTTCAGATTCTTCGCAGTCTCTTTCACTAAATCTTATGTCTTCATCAGAATCTAAATTAGAACAAGACAGCTCTCTCTCTCTCTCTCTCACACACACACACACACCACCCTCCAATTCCTTCTCAGGAAGCTCGCGCAACAAATCAGTAATTTCATCAGAGCTTAGACCTTTTCTACGAGTCATCGTCTTAGGATGTTTGCTCTGCAAAAGGTTCGAAAATCGAATGAAATTTTTTTTATGAGCAGGTTAGCAAATATTATGCTACGAAACACTTAGACGCAACGATTTTAGTATAATTGACTCATTTCCGCATTCAAGGTTAAATAAATGTGCGATATATTTCTTCCGGATGTAATGGTATGTAATGGTATCTACATAGCGAACTGTCTTTTGCTGAACGACAGCTATTTAGGATGAAAAATTGCCTTGGTGTCGAAACGACACAAGCGGACGTTCTAGGTATATTCAGTTGTATAAATTCTCTTCTAATTAACTTAGAACCACAAAACTTTTTCTGTATAATCACCATGAAAAATGATTAAAAGTCATGAACAATTTTCAAATTCTCTTTAAAAATGTGGAAAGGAGAACAAACTAAACAGACTCCGATGTCCAATCGACACCGACGGACGTTCGAGTATTAAAATTGGAGAAAAACTACCTCTTATATGAAATTGCATGAAAATTTTATAAGATAATACCTTTTTAAACGTATTATTGCAATAATCTTTTCAGAAAAAAGGTTGGCCACAGTAAACGAATAGTTATGATCGAGAGCTCGTGGCATTTATTGTATGCGTTGAGCCGTGGTTTCGCGTTCCGGTGCCTCTAAAGACTCGCTAAGGAGTTGATGCATACTAGATGTGTCGAGATTCAAAGTCATCTCACTGGAACGGTGTGGAAATCTAAAGAATGGTTTGTCATTTCATGTGTCATCCCCTTTACTTGACAGTAATTTCAAATTACGATGTCAGTCGTCAATAGCCCTCGTGTTGCTTTGAGGTGTGACGTAAATAAATAAGAAATCAATCTCTATTAGTTGGAGTAAGTGCTTGAAAAAAAGCATTCGTAAACTGAGGAATATGATTCAATTTCTGAATTCAGTACTAAGGCTTGAAAATCATTCAAAAAAAAAAAAAAAAGCGGTCGATAAAAAAAGAATCGTTTCAGACGAAGAGTCAAGAAAGATGTGTAAAAATTAAAGTGGATTTTTCTTTCAAAATACTTACTGTAAACTGAATAAATCACACACACACAGGAATCAATAATAATAATATTTATAGAGTGAGAGAGACAGGCAGATAAATAGATAGGTAGATAGATTGATTTTTCATAATTAACGCTTGATCAAGAATAACTACCACGAATAGAAAAAAATAAAAAAAATACACATTTTATCAAATCGAAATTTAAAACTAATACATTTTAATAATCCATTAGTTAAAAATTGCTCATCTGAGAGATATATAAGGCAGCTATATTCCCAATTCAAATTGAAGTTTTTGAAGCACAAAAAAAAAAAATAAATAAATAAAATACACATTGGTTTGATAATTAATAAATATCTTAGACAGACGACGACAAATTTTTGTATTATTGGTTATGGGAAAACCCATATATAATTATAAAGTTAAATCCATGATTTTGCTATTCCTAATGAATACATTCCGTGGACCATATTAATTTTTGTCTAGTCCCGAAAATTCAACTATTTCTCTTTCTCTACAGCATATTATGAGCAATAACACCCAGTAAAAAAATTAATAGA
>BMAV01023562.1:781648-792740 GCA_019973955.1 Trichonephila inaurata madagascariensis
CCACACCAACGGGAGGACGTTTCAGCTCTCGACAGATTTAACGTGCATCGCTGCCCTACACGGCGGGTCTTTAGTGGTACTGGGCTCGAACTCGTGACAAGACAAGCCACGGTCCGATACCTATACCACTCGGCTACCGCGGCCACGGGAAGGAAGTGAGAGAGAGAAACTTAAATTTTTTTTAGTTTTAAATCTGAACTATGTATTTTATTCTCATTTAGCACCCTAATTCTCAAGCATATATTCAATCACTGAATGTATTTCTTAATTTCAGAAACGATTGCCTCAGATTTCATAAGGCGTGGTATTATTTATTTTAATTCTTTTGCAAAATGCTGATACAGTTTTTTTCGAGTTATTTTATAATTTGGATATCATAAGAAATTCGTCTTGAAAGTTTGAATGCTGATAAATATTGATTAAATAAAAACATTCTGTCTGATATGGAAATGTGTGACAGAAAGAGTCCCATTTACAAAATAAAAAGATGCAACTACATATTGATACTTAGAATCTTTTGCTCATTATGCATTCGTTATTCTAGATTAAATCGTCTATAAGATCTGAAACTGCTTTAATTTTTTTGTTGTTTTTCTAAATTCCACTTTTCCAGAAAGTCCTCAAATGAACTGCAATTCTTTTTTTTTTAAGTATTTTTTCTTACCTAAATATATTAGAGGTTATGAGTATATACTCTAACAAAAAAAAAATATTAACTGCTTTAAATTTAGTGATTTAATTAATCATTGTCTATGATTGATAAACCATCCAATTGAAGGTATAGAAAAAGCAAATTGCCTTATTCGCTTCTTTTCGTTGGTCTTTGTATATTCTTAGAGATATATATTGATATTTAATTTTAATTACAATTCTGAACAGTTTCAATTTTGTCTATCTGTTTCGTATCAATGACTCTATATCTATGAGTGAAATTAGAAACAGTTATCAGAAACCCATTTCTTTCTCATACAAAAGAATTCAAAGTAAAATTCTTAAAATACAAATTCATTTAAGCAAAAATTATTTTATTCACTAACAGAGATTTGTTTTTAATCACAAAAAATTTTCTGCATCTATTTGAAAGGATCTTTTCTACTTTGTAAGGGATTCGTACTGAGGGATGCTTTTTTATGTTAGCTTTTTTTTCTTTATTCAAAGAGTAATTATCATGCTATAACCCTCCTGTGTATTTTACTTGAACAAAAGGAGAGTACCTTAATTTTTTTTCTATTATTCATTCACTTATCCCTGTGTGTGTGTTATTTATAACAATATATATAACAGCCCATACATTTACTTCTTATATTTTAGATTTTATTTATCTAATGTATATAAATGTGGGTTTATTGTATTTAACTACATTCTAGAAACATTAAAACACAACTGACTCTATTTTTTCATCATTTCGGAAAATGAAAGCTTTGTTGTAAATAATTTTTAAGGGGTCACAGTATGATTCTATTGACAAAAATCGGTCAAAAATTCAAATAAAATTTATTAACCTAAATTGTTCTTTATATAATTTTCTATAATCTCTCACACAAAATTTTAAAATTCTAAGTTTAAAAAATTCAGAATTATTATAACTTTTATGTTTATTTTTATTCACATCCCAATGGGCAAATAAAAACTTTAAGCGGATTTGTCTCAGAAAGAAAAAAAATAACTAATTTATCTTCATTTAAAACGCTACGGCTTTTTTTCTATTGAGTCAAATGCTTTGAAATTTTTATATACCTATTGATATTAGTACATGCAACAATAATTGGTATGCATTTTTGAATCAAAGCAATACTTTTTTTAAAGTATTTGAATTTAGAATTTACACATTTTTCAAGGATTTTTCAATAAGCATTCAGAAAAAAAAAAGCATTTTACAAAGATCAATCATGCTATCCGAAAACCCATTCGAATTTTTATTATACATAACTTTAAATCAAATTTCATAAGTTTATGCCAGTTACTGTGTTGACAGAAGCAGCATTTTAAAATCCCTTCATAAATTTTAAAGCTTTTCTTTAAAAAATTAAATGGTTAGTTTTTTGTAATAATTTGAGCAAAAAAAATTTTTACGTAATCTATATATATGCACTGGTTACAAGCAAAAAAATTGTAAGACCATTAAATGAAAGATTTTTATAAACGGTACCATGTCCTATTAATGTTAAAAAATTAATTGAAATAGACTCATATATACGTTTGACTGTGATATTTATAACCACCAATGGCAAAAAAATAGATTTTTTCTCTCAGATAATTTGCATTGTCCTGTTCCAAATGCATTAAATCTAGGTAAATACAGTTCCTTCGAAATACCTATTTTGCACATTTGCATGATTTAAATGACGTTCATGAAACATCAATTGATTTCAATCCTAAACAAAACCAAAAAAAAAAACCACCCTTGATTATGATTTTTGTTAAAAAGTTAGCTTCTTTTCAATTACTTGTCTTTTAAAGCTACATTCAAATATATTAAACTATTAAATAGAATGTATAGGAATATTTTTAAGTATGTGAAAATATACGCTCGAAACAAGGGAAGAATTTATTTCATTTTACATACCGTTGAAAGATGGCTAAAATTAACGCCCTTACTATGAACTCCTTTTACAATATTATTCATAAGAAAAATAGTATTAAAAGCATAAATCTAATTATATGGCTTAGTTCCCTAAAGCATTTTGTCGAATGCACATTAAAATAATTTTTAATATCTACCAAGAAAATAAAATATGCGGAGCTCTCTTTGTTTAGTAGACTTTTTTGTGTCTAATAATATAATCGATTGTGGTATCAAATACCCTGATCCATACGCTTAAAACTACTTCCTACAAATATCCCAAAAGCACAGTGGAATGCGACAGGGAATGGCTGATAGCTTTTTCCTGTCCTTTCTTTGTGATGTAATTAGAAGACGCCAGATGGCTTTTGTTGGACACTGTCCTGACGCTTAATAACATCCTTTTGGAATGAGTAAGCTGTGGTCAATGAATTATGATTGTATCGCTTCAAATGCTTCCGTGGAACGGTCGAACATTATCGAATAAAAGTTTAAAAAAATTATGATTCTTAGAGGACTGTACTACTAGTTGTGAATAAAATGAAAATGTGCTCTTTCATTTTTGCATGACTAATCTTTAGGAAAAATATGCATGACTAATCTTTAGGAAAAATATATATGAATAATCTTTTAGGAAATACTTGATTCCAAATATTTTTAGCAATCAGAACTGCTCTTTAACTTTTAAACTGATTTATATATTACATCGTATTCATTTTCATGTTTCTTCTGTACTTTATGTTAAAATTTAATAAAATCCTTTACACATGAATAAGAAAATATTATTTTAATGATTTCTTTTTGAATTAATATGCTATAAAAAAAGGAATTTTTCACGCGTATTTCATTATTACCTTTTATTAAATGGAAGAGTGTTGTCGAAACATTTTGTATGAATTATTTTTATTTAATTTTCAAAATACTCGTCTCTCTCTCTCTCTAATCAGTATTGAAATATGAAATTAGAAATAAAAGGAAATACATAGAAGAAGTGGGATATAAATACAAAACATTTTTTATGTGTGTGTCGGCTTATTTCACTAGCAATTAACTATGTGGTGTATTATTAGTGCTTTAAGGTATCAGACTACGTTCGGAACCGTGATTTTGCAAAAGCGTATAAATGGATAATATTTATGATATTTAGTGTCACTTAGAATAGAAAATGTATATAAAATTGTTTTAAGAATAGTATTACAATATAAAATTATTTAAGTACAATATTTTGACAAAAAAGGAATATAGAATGACCCATTTTCAAAATATTCTCCTTTTGTGAAAAATGCTTCTATTATAATAATATTTTGCCTGTCTATAGCTCAGACCTCTGTACAGAGGCTCAACTAGAATTTTTGAAATATATAACTTAGAAGTGGGTTTATCCATGTTTTACGAGAACAGAGGGGAGACATTTTAAGAAAAAAATGCCGATAATTATTTCAAATGGTTATCACTCTGAAAATAATGCGAATTTTTCAAAAATCATAGTTGAGCCTCTGTACAGAGGTTTGATCTATATACAGGCAAAATATTATTATAATAGAAGCATTTTTCACAAAAGGAGAACATTTTGAAAAAAG
This sequence comes from Trichonephila inaurata madagascariensis, assembly GCA_019973955.1. Taxonomy (NCBI): domain Eukaryota; kingdom Metazoa; phylum Arthropoda; class Arachnida; order Araneae; family Nephilidae; genus Trichonephila; species Trichonephila inaurata. The sequence goes on from BMAV01023562.1 coordinate 785,792, forward strand.
GTTATTCTAAGTTAATTTTTTGCCGAAATATTGTATTTAAATAACTTTTTTGTCAAAATGTCCTTAAAACAATTTTATACATGTATTCTAATTTAAGTGACGCTAAATATCATGAAAATTATCCATTTATGCGCTTTTTTAAAATCACGGTTCCGAACGTAGTCGGATACCTTAAGCGATAATAGTACATTTCAATAGTACTGATTTAATACTAATTTCATTTTATACAACTCATGACAACTTACACATTATATTTAAAAAAAATTACAACTATGTAAGAAAAATCATAAAGTTAACTTTCATAAAAAAAAAAAAAAAATCTTTTTTTTATTATTATTTTATTTTCTAAATAATTTTGTTTGATGATTCATTATAAATCTTTATCCTGTTCATTAGCATAGTTAAAAATGAATTTCAAAATAACAATATAGTTTCATCTTTTGCAGTTTTCTTTTGTTTGGCATGATATCTATAAGTTATAAGGGTTCAGATCTCAAGAAACAATTTTTTTTCCTCAAACATGAAAAAAAGTCATCTCCGTTTACTGTTCCTTCAAGAAGGATGATGTAACATCGTTAAAATGAAGTCATATACTTCAATGGAAATAACAAATTTACCGACTTCATTACGTAAGACAGCTACTCAAGCTTATCGCAAAAAAGTCGTGTTTTTAGAACTGAGTTAAACACATACATCGTAATATTACCAGAAAATATTAATATTATCAGCAAGTTTTCCAGTTATATAAAGAAACATTTTGTATCTCAAAGTTTTATGAATATGTTAATAATGAATAGAGTAAATATTTCAGTTTATAATTATATATATTTAGTTATTAAAGTTATTTTATGTAGCTTTTTTTAATTTTCGAAAATATATCGGTTGTAATGACTTTTTATCAGGATTTATGTATATGAAGAAATTTACATAATATATTAGAATTCTGTGTATTTCTGAGTATTTTTATACAGAAAAAAATGAAAAAATAGTCAAAGATAATAAATGCCTTGAGAGGAAATAGTTATTTATTGAAAAACATTTACATAAAAAATGTAAAAACCAGAATTTAATATAAATTAAATGAAATCCTTATTGATTTAGTTTCAAAAGAGAAATTGCACAAATTTTCCTGTATCACCCTCATTATTATTTTTTTATTCATAATCATTCTAAAGAGGTTTTAAATTTTTGGAGGAATTTTCTATGGCTTAACACTTTAAAGGAATTGTTTTACTAGTCATATCGCAGCATTGAGAATTCCAACTATATGTAAGTAAATTGTTAAATACATCCATTAAAAAACTACGAACTTTGCGTTTTTCTCATAATAAACACAATTCTTGTTTTTGGTTTCATCATAAAAAACTCAAAGCACAATAAAAATCTTTTCAAAATTATCTTTTTTTCTTTAAATATCTTCTAAAACAACCAGGATTCAAACAAGAGATGAAAAGTAAAAATAAAACATACATGTTGAAAAATATCCTCCAAATCTTTTTGGAATAAATAAAATTCTTGACACACACACCTCTTTCATTTATTTATTTATTTTCATCACCTAAAGAAATTAATGTACTTGTATTTAATACGTCTCGAAAGTATACAAAACGAAAACTTAGAAAACGAAAGCTAATGTAAACTAAAAATCTGTGCATCCTATTTTATTTCGGATGAAGAAAGCATTTATTAACAAATTTTGAATCTTTCAGAGCACGTTTTAATTCCAATCTTTTTGGGACCCTATGACACGAAGCGCGAAACATCGCAAAACAACGTTAATGATCATTTGTTCCTTTTAATTTGAATCTATACTTACATATATATAATTTAAAGTGAATTGTACGAGAAGAAAAAGTACTTCCCCATTCCTTGTATAAGGAGAATGATTCTCCTCTTTTCAGAACTTGAAAAGAATCCTGGCAGGAAGTAATTACTTGTTCGAGTTTCCGGATTTTCTTTGTAATCGTTCTCTTTTCATCGCTAAAAGATGAATCCATAATGGTCTGGCTTTTCAGAATAAAATCTGCAGTGAGTTTAAGGTTGAAAAGTCACCGGTAGGGTCGATAGGATCAAAATAATTTAAAAGTCGAATGTTTCGTTCACTTCAATTTTTAGTTCGCTTTATAGTTAGCACTTATTCGGCAGCAAAAAGAAAAAAAAGTACTCAACTATGTTAATTATTGATAATGTAATAAGCCAAACTACTCATATAAACAGCTGTTGATGACAATAAGAATAAATACTATATATTAATCTCTTTTGACAAACGCTTGAAAATAACTTTTTATATTAACTTTTTATATTATAACTTTTTATTTTATTTATATTCGTATCTAAGCCGCATTCCAAATTCTTAACAAGTTTTGTGAAAAATGAAAAATAGTGTAAAAGGATTTATCGATATCCAATTTTACGAAATTAAAATAAATTGAAAATGAGAACAAATAAGAAGTGAATAATTAGTTATTTTACCAATATTATAACCTTTTAAATACATACATACCTGTAATTGCTCTCATTGCCCCTTCCAACGGACTTTTCTTCCTTCGATTTTAGGAAATATAGACATACATATCCAGATGTTATGCACTTCATAATGAAATTAAATTATTTTGTATAATTTGAAAAACATGGGCTTCTCAGCAGTTCAGATGTATACTTTTTAAAGATAAAATAGTAGTTTCCACTCGATCTTAGTAATTATAAAATAATATTTCCTTCCAATTAGCGTTATTTTATTAATTAAACTAATCTCATACTTTGCCATCTTGAAACTAGACTATAAAATAAATTTTTCTTCTTATTTTTAATAAGCAATGACGTGGTTTTAGAAATAGAAAGTGTAAATATTTTAATATTGTCGATTTAAATACTTTGCATAATGTTTTAATCATTTCATCTTTCAATTTATAGATGCATTGATTCTTTTTTCATTGTGGCTACATTTTTAATACAACATATTTCCCTAATGTTCATGTAGGATTAATCAATTTTTTTCTTTCAATAAATTCTGAAGTGACAAAAGTAATTTTTGAAAATTTAATACTAATAAAATATATTATCTCCTTCCAAAGTAGTACATACAAAATATCTATCATTTTTTCATATTTTTTTCTACGTTTTATTTATGGATTTCATAAGTTTATTTAATATTGCAATGTCAAATTCACATCCAGTTTTTTTTTTTATCTATTTATTAGAGTTTTATAAAAAAAACTGTGGATCACACAACACTCTAAACATAGAATTAACCAAAAAGTGTATGGTTTTCCGAAAGAAAAGTTTTGAAAAGGAATGCTTTAGAGCAACTTGCTGATAAAATTATCCATCACACACATAAAAATGGTTTTCTCAATTTTAAACAGATTTGAAATCCTTACATCCCAGAATCTTGAAAAGCATTGTATTAATTCGCAATATAAAATATGCGGCTGTTTTTTTTTATAAATAAATTCATTATACACATTTTGCTGCATATCAGTCATTGCACTGGTATTCTTATATCCAGTTTTAGTTTACTTTTTTGGAAGAATAATGTGAATTGTAAAACACAAACAGTTTGATATTTTTTGGACCGCAAATAAAATTAAAAAATTTTCTACCCTGTAGAAACAAAAATAACTTTTTTTTTCACTAAACTTCATTAAATAGATATGAATCTTCACTAGAAAATTAAATTTGAGTTAACTTAATCATAGAATTTGTCTTAATAAGCATTGATTTTATACGATCTATTGATCTATTTCCTGTTTAATTGTTCTGTATCATTCCCGAGAAAAAATTGCTACGACATTATTCAGTTTTTTTAATGGAAATCCATCAAAAGACTATGTTATATATTACCTATTGAGAGAGTGATTATATATTCAATGAGTAATATCTATTATATTATGATATAATGGATTTCTACAGCTTAATATATAATTATACTATTTCACTTAAGTATACTATATTTCAAGTATACTATTAACTGAAATAGTTTTGAATTAAAAAAGATTGAAAATCAGTGTCTGTATTTTTAAAGTTAAATTTATACAGCATGATTTCTTTCTTTTTTTTTTTGCCCCCTTATTCTAGTTTATCGTAAGACATTTCTAATAAATAAATTTATCACTTTTAAAATCTCAAATAAACATTACTCTCTGTATAAGTTTGTTTTCAATTGATACATCAACAAAGTGCTCCTTCATGTTGAGGAGGAGATGAAGATTTTTTCAATGAGAGTCCGCAAGCAGTTGAAGGAGGTGATAAGGAAAAAAAGCTACGATTTTTTTTCCACTGAAGCAGAATTTTCTATTGCTGATTTTTATGTACAATATATTTCTTTTATAATGTCAACTAATTTTATTTTATGCAGCATGTTTGGCAGTTTATAAACAATTATATTTTTTAGTTTTAAAAAATATAGTCAACTATTTTTTTTATATTCAAAAGCATCACGCATGTCCTTTAACATTTTTGAAGTTAATTTTCATAATTATAACTGAGCACGAGAATTTTTAATAAATTTTGTTCAAAAAGAATACATTTAATTGATAAAATAGATACCTGTTATAAAAAAGTTCTTAACGTAATCTATAAGGGTTAAAATAAGTTAAAATACAATTGATTAAAAAAAACCAGAATTGCAGTAATTTATTTTATGGTTAAAAGTTTTAAAAACTTTCAATAAAAAAAAAATATATTATTTAATATATGCAGCAAAACTTATAAAAATATTTTATAGCACTTAGAATTTTTAATGTAAATATTATTCTATGTGTGTGGTATTATATATGTGGTCCATCGCCAAAAGCCCTTGAGTAGCTGAACACTGCGACGTTAATATTCAAAAAAAAAAGTGGTATTATATATAATAGTATTAAAATTTGAATTGGACTATATTTCTATTTCAGAACTTTTTAATACTTCATCATTTATTATTATAAAAAAGTTCTCTTAAATATTTTTTTTCAAAATGAAAAATTAATATAATTCACTTCTTACATTTCCAGATATTTCAATATGATACATAATTAATTTATAATAGAACTAGAGGAGTTTCTATTATTTAAGGCTTTAACCTTTAGCTGCTCTGAATGGATTTCACCTTACAACTGCTATGGTGTGATTTAAATGACTACTTGCATAAGGTAAAACGAACTTCAAGTATTAAATTTCATTAAGCTTTAGCTATATAAATTACATTCTGTTCTGGCTCATAAATACAGATAAATGTAATCTTAGAAAATTTCGATTTTAATTCGATATTTTACTCTCAAAATAAAAAATGATGTAAAGAATGCTTATGAATATATCTTGTAGAGCAGGAATGGGCAAACTTTTCCAGTATGCGGGCTACTCCTAACTTTTTGAAGCTGTTGCAGTCCACCCAGTAACGTAGTTGTGGTGAGGTAAGTAAAAAAATCTGCAATATTTTTATAACTTAATAATAAATACAGAACATACTAAAATAAACACATAATACACGAAAAATTTTTTTAAAAAAACTCCCACTTTTAAAACCGCCTTTAAAGCAAAACACAAGATACAGACATAATAATAATAATAATAGCCACAAATATAATAATATCGAATGACGCATTCATTATCAAACAATTCAAAATGCATTCAAAAAAATTATTTTCATCTGAAATTAGTTCTTGTAGTTATAACCAGAAAAAAAGGTCTGTGCATTCTGTTAGCCAATTTTGAGTATTTCGGTATATAGTTACTAACTGCTAATCTTCAGGTGCTCACTCCAAAATGTCTTGGCGGTCCACCGGTCGATCGCGATCGACTTAATGCCCATTCCCGTTGTAGAGACTATGAGACCGCGCAACACAGTAACTAAACCTTCTTTACATAATGATGGAAATTTCCACTATCCAGTTAAGAAAAAATTGTACTCAAAACAAGTGAACTGTAAATTGGTTGTTGCTGGCAACTTTTTTCACGACTATTGTATACTTAGGAACGTAGATATAAAAAATATATAAATCAAATGTCACAATCATTATAGTGGGTTTGAACTTGTCACTCCGCTGTTTGCTGTGGTAGGAGGAAACATATGATCTCTTGAATATTTTTTTACAACTAATCTGAGATTTTTTTTTTTTTGCTAATAAAGCACTAATGAATGGAAAAAAGTTCGTTTTTTGTGTTTCTATTATTTTCTATGCAATTTATATCGAATACCTTAAATAATCTTCCCAAAACCATGTGACAGAAATTTACAGAATATGCAGTTGTTTCACTACTAAAACATGACAAAAATGTTTTTTACTGTATATTTATTTATTTTATGTTATTATTTTAGTGAAATTTAGAAGAGAGGGAGACACATTGAAGATTCCTTGGACTGGTTAGAAGGCGGTTAGCTATCAGAAGACAGCCTTGATGACGAAAATACTGATGACGATAACACTATGCACATAAAATTAGAATAATAATAATAATAATTGTTTTTTAACTATCATCAGGAATAAAAATGATGTAAAGATATATTATTTTGTATTGAGGTTAACGTGCAAATTTGCATGGTGATGGATATTTCCATTGTACTGTTTTTAATTACTTTATATTATGTAATTATACTAGGGTTTTTTTCAAACATTTTCTCTTTAATCTAAAGCAGAAATTATACCACCCTGATTTATTTCACACACACAAAAAAGAAAAATTCATGCAAAGAAGGGTTAATGGTTAGCATAGCTTTAAAGCTATAATTTACTTTTCCTTTATCACTTTATTCATTTAAAGATCAATATGAAATAAACATACGATGCATCTTAAATCTGGCACGACTTAAAAGTCCTTAAGGTATCCGACTACGTTCGGAACCGTGATTTTACAAAAACGTGTAAATGGATAATATTTATGATATTTAGCGTCACTTAGATTAGACAATGTATATAAAATTAGGTTAAGAATAGTATTACAATAAAAAATTATTTAAGTACAATATTTT
>BMAV01023562.1:802740-831371 GCA_019973955.1 Trichonephila inaurata madagascariensis
GCCAAGATTTCGCCAAGTTCTCATTGGATCGCCATTATAACGTAACGTTGCTTGTGAATGGTACAATTTTAACATGAAATAAACATAACATAGAGTAATATAAATGCATTAAACACTCAAATAGAAATTATTTACACTATTTACACAAAATTTTTAACAATATCTTTGTTGAAGACTTCGGGTTGCCGGAATTAAAAGGAATGCTCTATGGTACGGAAAAAGAAGAAACGCGATTTTAACCCCGAGAAGAAACCGCTTTTACCGCCGAAAGATATTTCTGTCTTTGCTTTAGAGGCCAGATTATCGCGAATGAAAGAAACAACGTTCTAATGGCGGAAAAAAAGAGAGAACCGTGAATCCCCTATACCAGTGAAGAAAGACGTTGCCCCACCCCCCAAAAAAAAAAAAAAAAAAGGAAGAAAAAACTTTTATCCGGAAAGTCTGTACAATAATACTGCAAATTTGACCACCATCGAATACAATAGTGAAGGAAAAACTTAAAATGCAAAATTGAAAGACCAACATCGAAAAAAATTACTAAATCAAATCATTGGACAACAAAATGCGGATTACCGTTCACCAAAAATTGCTGTCGCTGCGAAGTAAAGGTCAGTTAAATTATTAGTTTTCATTTTAGTAACATTAAAGTGACTCAGTTTTGCTGAACAAAGCTTTTAGAAGAAGAATATATGATATGATATAATGTTTAATTTTTATAATATAGTTGTCTTAAATGAGATACTCTTTATATTTTAATTGAGAAAACAAAGTGTATAGTTTTTGTCATACAAAATTTTGAGAAATTTTAATATACTTTTCATAATTTTATCTTAAGATGTCGAATGAGTTAATATTTATGATAGAAATTGGTGTTTTAAAGTTGAAAGATATAAATTAAGTGTTTAGAAAAATGACTAATGTACTAATACTAGAGATATTGCTTTTTATAAGAAACAAAAGTAAAGTCACGTTGCATTCTTTTTTCTCCACTGATTTTTATTGTTTTGTTAATTATTTTATTCAGCAGTAACCTTATTGCATGTCATTTAATTTTTTTTTCATTTTGAAATTGTGTGTTTTGATATACCGGCCATATATCAAGACTCACTATATTTCTCGAAATTTTCCTTATCTAAATTTAAAATTAATTTTATAACTTGAAGCTTATTTTTGGATATTATACAGTGGATAAAGGAGAATACAATCATTATAATTTTGTATATGTCTTGAAACATATTAAGAGGACAAATGTGTTTAGTCTGGTATGTACACCTCTTACTGTTTTCTTATTAGCATCCCTGAACATCTGTGATTTGATCACGCAGATTTCTCAGAGAGATGTGTTCAAAAATAAGTAGTGTGACACAGAGTTTATAGTAGTGAATGTGTGATGTAAGAGAAAGTCAAGAATTTTGTCTATGAAACGAATACTTAGAAGGTTACAGAGAGATTCAAAATATTGTATGCGCGATATTGTTAAGTTACAGTGAATATTGTGGAAATTTTACATAAATACTAAAGGTGATGACAGAAAAGAGTCCACATTTCCGACTCACGATTATTTAAAGAGCTCTTTTATTCTTATAACTCTTATATTCTTTTATTCCTATATTCTTATAATTTTTATATTTTTATATTCTTGTATTCTATAACGCATATGAAATAAAATATTCTTTATTGTGTTGAATAGTGCATATAAGTTGTTGTACACCGTTTTCATATTATTAATAATTTCATTTTATTAATGTCTATATTTTTTTATCTTTTTAAAAAATGTATTTCATATATGCAAAATTTTGTGTATCATTGTAAGGTATTACTACGATGGCGCCAGAGTAGATTTTTATACAAAATTAGTATTTTAATATTTGTATGATACCATGTATTTTTATATCTACTATCTTATTGTTTGATATGATATTATTTTCCAATATAAAATTTTTTTTGTAAAACATCTGCTAGCTATAATACGAATCTATTATTATGAAGGAACAGGAGAAAACGCGAGCTCTTATTCTGGATGTCGAATAGATTTGAACAAGCTAATCTTCAGTTATATGTACGGAAATTCATTTTTATCAATTAATATTTTGGAAGTGTCATTACTGTGTTTGTTGTTATAGTTTCGTTTATTTTAGAGCATTTTGATTTTTGTATTCCTATTACTTAAATATTTCTACTCTGTGTAGTATGTGTTTCCAAGCGATGTTATGTATTGTTTTGTTTTTATTGAAAATTGATTAAGTTTTTAAAGAGAGAAAAACCACGCCATGACTCCCTTTTAAAATTGGGGGAAAATGTAAGGATAATTAAATTAGATTAAATATTAAATTCCCTATCTAGCACTTAACTCATATTTTTCATTTCATCTTCAAGTATCAAACTAAGCACCCATTTATTTCTTCCGAACATATGGCCTAGCCAATAAGCATGTCTAATTCCAGATCGTTATATTTAATAGCCCTATATGTCAGCGTTAACTTTCAAGTACAATCATAAAATCCGTGATACTTACCCCATCGGTTTTAAGTGCTAACCCACTTAAAACACATCGTGGCGTGTTTTTTCCTCCCTGCTCTTAGCGTCAGAAGAAATGTACTAATTCTAGAATAAAGACCTTTTTAAAAATTAAGTCTGATTCTGGCTCAAAACATGTCATATATACATATACTGAAGTGCCACTGAATTAGAGATACCTACCTAGTAACTAGTTAAGCCTCCTCTGGCCTTGATAACGGCTGCCACAAGACGAGGCATAGATTCTATAAGTTTCTGGAAATGTTCCAAGACTGTGACTTGCCAAATATTGGCTAAAGCTGCCCATATTTCAGTTAGGTTCATTGGTGCTGTGGGATGGCTTTTTATGCCTTCTTCCAAAACATCTCAAAGATGCTTAATAGGATTTAAGTCTGGGCTTCTAGGTGGCCAATTAATGACAGAAAAGTCAGAGGAATGCTCATACAACCAGTCAGTAGCTAACTGGGAATGGTGACAGGTACAGTTGCTTTGCTGGGAAAACTCCATTACCGAGCGGATAACAGAACAGCATAAACGGATGGAGGTGATCCCACAGCAACTCAACGTACCGAATTGCATTAAGGGAAGTTGGTACACGCACCAAAGATCCCAAACATTGCCACGAAGAAACACCCCAGACCATGATTGAGCCAACATGCCCTTGTACAGTTCCAACCAGACATGCAGGATCCCCGGTTTCTTGTGCCGGGCGCCATATTCTCAGCCTCCCGACGACGTTAAGTAGTCGGAATCGAGACTTATCACTCCATGCTACTCGTTTCCAGTCCTCTATACTCCAGTCTCTCTGCTCTCTTGCTTAGGCAAGACGTGCAGCCCGATGGCGAGCATTGAGCAATGGTACTCTCGTAGGTCGACGACTCCCAAAACCCATACGGTGAAGCGAGCGTTGCACAATCCGTTTCCTGACTGTACGAGTCTCCCCGTCATTCAACTGGATGGTAATTCGAGCTTATTTTTGGCTTCGCTGGCTACGTGCAATATGCTTGAGACGTCTCTCACCACGCAGTGTCAAGGCTAATTGTCTTTTGCAGCGTACCCGATTGCTAGTTTTTTTGTCCACCATCCATGTATTCTTAGTATACTCTTGACACTGTCGGCCTTGAAAATCCTGGCTGTCAGACGTTTTCGGAAATTGGATGGCTCATGCGTCGCGCAACTACGATTTGTCCACGATTGAAGGCAATTCCAACAACTAATTCAGAACAATTACAGTACGCGCTATATATGCAATTACCACAGCACCCTCACTTGCGCATAAATGATGCGCAGCACTACAAAAATTGCATAGCCCTTGCTTTCCCTAATTCAGTGGTACTTCAGTGTATATAACTTAGTAATTATCCAAAGCTTAAAATTTGGGGATGAATCAATAAAATAAAATAAAAATTCAAAAAAAAAAAAATTAAGTAAATAACTTATTGGAACTCCAATCTGAATTTTCAAAAATTCTATATTCTAATAAAGAACAAATTTCAGACAGATTTACAGTATTTAAAGGAATTGGGAATCTATTGAAAATTGTTAATTATACGACATAAATAATTTCGGCAACATCCTCATTAATTAAATGGAATTAGAAAATATAGATACTCTCTACTGTATATCTGCAATGCATTCCTATTTGATCATAAAAGATTGTAGAGGGACAATAACATATCGGGAAAATTGAAACGTTATTGAATGTTTAAGAATACCGAATCAGAATTCCATATTGAAAACTCACTACTAGAAGTATGGAACTATCAAATCATGTATTGGCAAAGGCTAGAAATAAACCGACAGAGGATTACTCAGCAGCATGTATTGCCTTGCAATTGACAACATGATAGCCCCTCATGTAGAAAACAATTACAAGCAATGAGAAGTAAAAAACTAGCAAAGCATAAGAATAGTTTACTTATATTACAAGTATTATTTAAATGTAATTATTCTTATGACATTTCTTATATTTAATAAATATTGTATTTTCTATCTCTATGTTTTATTTATACTTTATTATAAATAAAACTTATATAAGTGTACTATGTATAAAAACTCAAGTATTCAATTTACTTTAATTTTGGCACTGATAAAATCCTATTTGCCATCCCTATCTTAAGTCATTAACACTTCACAACATTTAAAATGCAATATCAAGGTGGGATTAGAAAGTAAGGAAACTTGGCAAATAGAGAGAGATATGACAACGAACAATAAAAGATATTTGTTTTGAAATCATATTTTGATAGTAACGTAGAACGAGAACAACGTCGGCTCAGTAGGTTATAGGACCATCATGGGTGGAGATACACGAAGCAATACGTCTAGGTACAGAATCAGTAAGAGTACGCAGAGTGTCATCAGTGGTGTCTTTCTATTCTTTGTCTACCATTTGTCACACTTCCTGAATTTGTTGGTGGCAGGGCATATAAATGTCCAGACGTGCTCTATTAGTAAGAGTTCAGGGAAGAATGGTGGACAGGAAAGCATCTGTAGATATTTCAGAACACTTTAGATTATGCGTGCAGCACACGATCAGGTGTTATCTTGCTGGTAAAGCGCATCCGCTCCCCAAAGGAAAGGAATATCACCTTCTGCAGTACATTATCCACGTATCGTTAGGTCATCTCAGTGCCATGAATGGTGCTTCAAACCATGATGCCACTTTATTGTATGGTAGGGCGTTCCACAGATACAGCTGGGTTGAACCTGCCACCACGTCAGCGTCACACTCGTACACAGTGACTATCATTTGACAAACAAAAGCGTAACTCGTCTGAAAATATGACTCAATGACATAACATCACTTTAGTCAGACACCGTTGCGAGCAGAGCTGTCTGTACTGTGGGATCAATAACAGTTTTCTTAATGGACGCCATGAGTGCAAGCAACTAGTCGACGGGTAAATATTTTTGTCGATATGGGAACATCAAGGGTAAGTAACAAATGACAACAGAAGTGGTTTGCGGGGCCGTCACCTCTTATCCACGATATATCGAAATGGAACCCTTGAATCTAGCCATATTTCCTGTTCCAACTATCTGCCATAGCTGATACACCATGGATGCATCCAGGTGGGTCTCAGCTGAGATTTGACGCATAGATGTATTTGATTTTCTCATTGCAATCACAATGTACCTCGTAAAATTATCTATCTACTGGAACTGCCTCCAATGGTGGAGGCCTGTTATTCTCTGCAATTACCGGTACAAGAAAAGAATTCCACAAGGATTTCTGTGGCAGATATAACTGCGTGTATATCCCCATTTTGCAGGTTTTTTCCCTTATATTTTACTCAATTTCTGTTGGAGAGCTACGTATTTCACATCATTTACGTTAATCAGTAAAATGAACCTACCCTGAAATTTTCATAGTTTTCTGGTCACTCTTTCTTGGTGCTGCATTTTCAATATTACGTAGCGTGTGTATTAGCTGTATTGCCAGAAACTATATTTTTTGTTCCTATTGAAGCTGAAAAAGAATTTTAAAGCTATTTTTAAATGTAAGTTTGTTTGTTTTTGTCTGTATTATTCTGTATCCTATATAAATCAAGTTTATTCTGCTCATTGGCCAAAAAACGTAAATATTACTAAATATCTACAGTTTTCTTTGTATTAAATACAATCTGATTTAGAATAGATATAACCCATTAAATTTTTTCATAAATCATAGTGGAATAGGGTAATACTGAAACTCTTATTTGATAACATTAAAGCAATCACTACAATGAAACGAAGAAAATATATATTTAATAAAATTATTATTTAATAATCTGTTATTAAAATATAGAAAAATTAAATGTCTGTTCATTCTAAAACAAGTAATGTCTTTAAAAATAAGTAAAAGGTACATATTCACAAAGGGTTTTTTTAAGGAAATTCATAATTTACATCTTCTTTACTTCTTCAAGAAAATGAAGATGTGATGTTGACATAGTTTATCTATAAAATCTAGAATACGTAAGAAGTAATCTCAGAAATTGTAAGAAGTCTTTTATTGTGCACATTTATCCTTGAAAGTGTTTGGTAACCAATAACTTGTCCAACATCTTTCGTCCTATTCTATGTCTTATCCGTTATAAACTGGTAGCAACTTCCTACGAGTGTGGTGTCGCATTGACATTCTCGTCTGAATTTACACAGACTATAAATGTGTTGAACTTATTACAAACAATGTGCGCTTACATACCGGTCGTCTGGCAGATTTGTCTGTGAACTTATCAGGGGTCTCAAATCAGGTCAACTACACAAGCCCTGTATCATGGTAAAGGCTTCACCAACTCGAAGAGTATCCTTTTGATATTCAAGGTGACTTCACATGGTTTTTTATACAGGAGGTTCCAAAATTTAAAGATAATCGAGAACGAGATGAAAAGAAGAATCATATCTGTTCTGGGAAAAATATAAGAAAATTACCAAGCACTTGTTTATGTGAGGAAAAGCACATTTTCAAAAATGGGGAAAATTGACACTTTCCATCACATCATTAGCTACTGTGACCACAAATTTAAATATCATCACCTTACATAGCCGTACTATCAATCGTAGTCACAAGTCGGACAAAATTCTTTGCTGGTTTAGTTAAAATTAACGTAATTTGTGTTAGTCAGGTTTTGATAAAATGATGTCACCTATAACTTTGACTCTCCATAAAAAGAAAACTATTATACATTTATTAAGTTAAGTGACATCATTTTCTCAAACCGACTTAAACTACGTTAATTTTAACTAAACTGGTAAATGTTTTTGTTCCATTTGTGACAGTAATTAGTAACACGGATATAAAAGATCACGTTAGTGAAAAAATCCCGGTGAAATTGTGGAATTTTTGGTCACAATATTTAATAATGTATAATAAAAGATATCAACTGAGGTTTTTAAAATGAAGTTGTTCTGCAAATAAAAAAGTTCTCTATAATTGTTATGCACATAAAAGAACAAGTGTTATACCATTTTGGAATCTTAAGTAAATGGACCAACTTTTGAGAAACTTTCCTGGGGTTGTGTGTATATAATAGTTTTCTTTTTTTGGAGAGTCAAAGTTAGGTGACATCTTTTTTTCAAACCCTGGTTAAAACAAATTACGCTAATTTTAACTAAACCAGCAAAGTGTTTTGTTTGACTTGTGATTACGGTTAATATAGTACGGCTATGTAAGACGATGTTATTGAAAAAATCATCACAAAATTGTGAAATTTGTGGTCCCAAAAGTTAATGATGTGATGATGGGTGTCCATTTTCCATATTTTCTAAAATGTGCTCGTCCTCACTTAACCAAGTACAGGGGAATTTTTTTTATGTTTTTCGGAGAACAGATAAGATCCCCCCCCCCTTTTACCTCGTGCCCGATTATGGTAAAGTTTAAGGGCATCCTGTATATCCATACGCGATTATCAGACAAATACAATATGAAACGCAGCTTGTCATACCAAACAATATGATTCCAGTCATCAACAGCCCGATGACTGAATCTGTAAGCCCTGGAGAGGCGCATAGGTTTGTGCCTTACAGTTATGAAAGATGTACGAGTTATTCTTCCGATCCAAAGCCCATAACCAAGAAAAGACTTTTGTTGAATTAGTATGCTGACATCCTATCATTGAAATCTGTTGCAATTTTGGGCAGTATTGCACGTGTATCAGTTGGAACGATTCTTGTATGCCACCGATGGTTCTTTTCTTTCACGGTCTAGAACCCCCCCCGTATGGGGGGTTACAAACCAATGATAATGAGAGCTGATATTCACGATACACTCCAAGAATGATTAAATGAGAAAATCCAGATTTCATCTACATCGCACGAAGGATAGATGATGGGTCACGGCAACTAATAACGTCGGAAACTAATCTTATATTTGTTGTTTTATATAAATATTGAAGACTGTGCATCGAGTTACGTTGATTCGCTGCTCTTTCCGTTATTTCCATACGAGCGTTTTTGTTGGTTTTCCTAGCCCTTCAGTTTTTTTTTTAATGTGTTTTCCCCACATTTTAGTAAATTCATTAATCTTTCATCTATGGGAAATTCTCACTTATTAATATTCATAATTTAAGAATTTCTGAGGGGTTACATCTACAAAGTTAGTCAAGATCTATTTTTTTTTTTAATCCTTCTATAGACTTTGGGAATAATATTACGTTTATCATCCATATACGAGTAATGTTACTTTGAATCTCCATTTTCGTATTTTATATATGAATTAGCTTACACTGAAATTGAAATTAGATCGTGAGTATATGTATATATAATGCTAGCTCACACAAAATCTTAAAATGAACTGTTTATCAATGCTAATGAATTACGATTTCAAATAACGTTTTAGTAGGTATACATTACCGAAAGAGTTTATTTTGACTTTTTAATGTTGTTTGTTATTTGTAATTCAATTTTACCTACGTCTTTAGAAATATACGAAGCTCTAAGTTGATTTTAGTATTGTTTTTATAATATTTACATCTTGAAATTTGCGCCAGTCGTAATCTTATGAACATGTTTTATCTCATAACTCGTCATACAATAAACTTCAAATTTTTGTTGTTGTTGTTATTAGTTGAAAATCTTGGAAGGAAAAGGTGAAAAGTACAATCTTATCGTAACAAGTGTAGAGGTCTGACCTCCAGACCAAACTGATAAGTATTTGTAAATAGTCTCACTTATCAGTATCATAGCTGTTGATAATTATTTCAATTTTATGCTGAGGTACATAGAGAAAACAGAGTTAAAAAAAATCATACTATCTGAAAAGTAGAGGTATAGCACATCAACGGAAACTTAACGGACGTTTGAGAGGTACGAAAAATAGCAGGCTGTGTGTGTGTGAATTTTAAACCTCTCACTGCGTAATTATTTTATCAAAATAGGTTCAGAAATTGCGTAATTATTTTATCAAAATAGGTTCAAAAGTTGCGTATTTTTTTACTACGAATTTGAAATCTACGTACAAAATCTACATTTTAGAGTCAAAATATACAAAAAGATTTTATAAAAGAGATTTTATATAAAAATATTGAATTAGATCTTTAAAATATGAACATAAACACATAAATGAAAACATAAATAAGAATAGCACGGGTTGCACAGCTAAATAGTCGGAAAAAATTCATACCTGCGGAAATCGCGGGTTGAGCAAATTTTGCTACAACTACGTTACTCGTGGAAATCGTGGGATGCCCAGCGAGATGGTTAATGTAGGTATTAACCCTTATGCGCCGTTGAGATTTTGCCGTTCACATCTTTCCTCCAGCGTTTTATTTATTTATTTTTTTCGCTTCCTCCAAACCACGCTTTTTTGGAAAAGCGCATATTGAAGAAAAAAGTTGTTTTTTTTCGTTTTAAAACGCAATGTATAATAGTGTGTAGTAAAAAATAATTTAATTATAATAATTCGTTCTAAAAAAATAATTTTTTCTTAAGAATTCATACATATATTTACATAATATACAGATTGTTATTATCACTTGACATCTATTCGCGTTTAGCTTTCGAAAGCCTGAAACTGACACCATTCCACACCTAAATATGAAGTACAAATTCTCGTGAAATATAGTATTCTGAATCTCTATTTAATCAAAAACGCTGACATCTCTATCATTAAAAGAAACAATTACTTTAGAATACAATACACGCGTTTGTAATGTTTGAAACAGTGCAAAATCTAGATCGACGTGTGCAACACGTCCGTAACGTTAAGGGTTAAGCTAAGTGAGTGAATATTAACGTCGCATCGCTCAGCCATTCGAGGGCTTTTGGCGACGGACCTCGTTGCTTTGAACCATGGTCAAGTGACGAGGATGACACTTAAGCTGGCATCCTCCTCTCCTAACTACCACACCACTCCAACGGGAGGACGTTTGAGCTCTCGACAGATTTCACGTGTATCGCCCCCCTACACGGCGGGTCTTTGGCGGTACTAGGCTCGAACTCATGACACGCTAGCCACGGGTCCGTTACCTTGATCACTAGGCTACCGCGGCCACAATACGAAACAGTGAAAAGGAATTCTAAGTTTTAAACTGAAATTCATTTTCTCAAAAAAAGACTACTTCATAATTATCTCCATCATTATCACTATGTCCTGGTCCTATTATCAGCCTATATTGGAAATTTTAATAAGCATAATTGTACATTTTGGAGAAACCCTTGAATTTTTTTAGTTTGTCTACTTACGCGTTTTGCTGATAATTACAAAATCGGAATATAATTTGTTTTTTTCCGAGAGCCATTTTCTATTAAACTTCTTTTTCTATTTATTTTAAATATTTTTTGCGAAACTCCTGCACTTTTCCTTTGAATAAAGAGAAGGTCAATAAAGCCGAGAAAACTATTTCTGGTCAATGTGTAAGGGCACACATTTCCCTTTTATAAAATAGATAACAAGTTATAGAACAGATATATATATATTTGGCCAAAATAGTATTTTGTCGTGTTATAAGCGAAATGTGTTGGGATTTTTTTACCCTTTTCTCACAAGATTATCTAACTTTTTTTCAGTGCTGTATCAATTTTTGCAATTTTTGAAGATACACATCTGTTTTTATTTGCTGTGTATTTCATTATAACTTTCATATCTGACCTTGGATCTATCTGCAATCAAACCACTTCCATTTATGAATTTTTGTTGGATGGGTTGCTTCCCAAATTTTTGATATTTATAATTTTAAACAGTATTGTTTCAATATTTTAAAATTCCTGTACAGATGCATCACATATTCAGATTTCTGAATTCATTTTTTCACTGAGAGCGTTGAATACCGCAGTACCAGGCATGGCAAGGATGCAATTGTAAATAACTTTCACTTTGCTGCTTCGAATTTTTTATTTCTTATCACAAACTTGGTGAAATGGAATTGTGCATGCTATGTGAAAATATTGAATCAATCACTCACAAAACTCTTAAGTACTGTCATATTAAATACTGCACAAACAGTTCTCTAGTGCACATTCTTTTGTTTTTTTAATTATTTGTACAGGAGTGTTGCCTCTACAGTACCCGTCATTTTCACATAGCTACGTGCATTCATTTATTGTGTTGCAATTTCATTTTTCTGAGGAGTGTAATATTCATCTCTAAGAATAATATACTCAATAGAGAAAAACAGAAGAGAAAGCTCAAGCCATCATTTGAATATTTTGAGCCCAGAAATACGAAAATATTATTCAGAGATAACGGATTAAAACCTCTGCGAGCACTGAGTCAAAAATAGAGCAAATGTAATTGAAGCATGAATAAATTTATCTCGAACCACTAGGTTTCCGCAGTGTTATTAATCGAATAAGGAGGTACTTATCAGCTACTTAAAATGCACTCGACATTTATTTACTCTCTTTGTACAAATCGAAACTTTTCCACCGTTGCCATTCCGATAAATTTGATATTTACAATATTTTCTGTTGGCGCGTGGCCAACTGATAGAAGATGAGACCGCTACACACTCCCCTCTCAATAAAAACGATTAGGAGATACTAGGAAGTATAATCTGTTAAATGTGAGATGGGAACCTAAACAGTCTTGCCACTGCCTGTTGTGTATTGGCGACTAGCAAGTGACGATTCCTCTGAAGGTTTTCGATGGGGAAGGGAGTCCACAGCTTCTGGTGACACAAAATGTTTTCTGTAGTATTATTAATCGAATAAGGAGGAACTTATTAGATAGTTAAAATACACTCGACATTTCCTTACTCTTTTTGTGCAAATCGAAACTTTTTCACCACTGTGCCATTCCGATAAATTGGACCCGGATTTAACGAACACCCTGTTTAACGAATTTCGTGATTTAACGAATTTTTTCCTTTCCTCGATTAAAATGGAGGTTAAAAAAACCCATTTAATGAATAATATACCCCGATTCAACGAATTATATTAACGGATACAAATGTTTTTTTATTAATTTAGATTAGAAAAAACTGGATTTCTTTTCGAATGACATCTTCTTAGCTCGGAACAGAAAAAGATTTTTCTTGTAAGTACAAAATTTCGACGGGCGAAGAATGCAGCTGATTATTAGACTTTTCAGGTGTAGATGAGTCATGAGTTTCTACTTGAGTTTTGAATAGGACAGGAAATTCTTTTATATCTCATCCCACTTCCCAATGCAAAGGATATTTTAAGATATTTTACCATTTGCTTTCTTTCTTGAGAGAAGTGAGGTTTATTATATGAAAGGTTTTTCAGTGAGTGAGTGAATATTTAAGTCGCATTGTTCAGCTACACGAGGGCTTTTGGCGACGGACCTTGCAATTTTGAACCATGGTCAAGTGACGAGGACGACACCTAAGCCAGCACCCCTTTCCTAATTACCACACCACACCAACGGGAGGACGTTTGAGCTCTCGACAGATTTAACGTGCATCGCTTCCCTACATGGTGGGTCTTTTGCGGTACTATACTGGAACTCGTGACAAGCCAGCCACGATCCGATACCTTGACCACTAGGCTACTGCGGCCCCGTAAGGTTTTTCAGAATTTTTTGTTTTTGAAAATTTGCTAAGAATGGCAGATTGACAGAGTGAAATGCGTTATGATTTTCATGCAGAAATTGATAATGAAACTCCAATCAAAACTGTTACATTTTCTAATTCTTTGCATTGTTTGCACACTGTGAAAACATACCTTATGAAGCAGGATGTCATGTACACAGTATTTTCTTCTCTGCATAAAGAAAAAAAAGAACTCTTACGAGTCAAGAATTAAAAAGATAGTCAAACATTTATCAATCAATATTTTAAAATTTCCAACTGACTAATGTGTAATAATTCACCAGTAGCATTTTTAGCTGCTGTATAAAAAGATGTAATTTCTCTAACTAAGGATAGTTTTTGTGTAGTTGCTTATAGAATTTCCGAAAGGAGAGTACAAAAAATTGCAATTTTTGGATCCCGATATTACGAGTAATCCCGACTTAACGAATAAAATGTTCGGTCCCGATGAATTCGTTATATCGGGGTCCGACTGTATTTACAATATTTTCAGATGGCGCGTGACCAACCAATAGAAGATGTAACCGCTACGTAATGTTTATAAATTTAAAAAAAATATATATTTCTCATTCAATTTTGATTTATTTTTAATACTATTTCATTTTAATAATTGCTGCAAAGTACGGTTGCAAGTGAGGCTTAATATAGTTAATTGTATTTACTTCGTTGAATATTTCTAGAAAAGTTGCTATTTCTCTTGTGCACTTTAAATAGCTTAACCGAGAAAATTAATAATGGAGAGTTCATAAATTCTTGTGAATGATTCATATTTACCAGTTAAGACAAATATATATGTCTCTTTCTTTTAATTTAAAGCCTTAGAAATTGTTTACTGTACAGTTATACAAGTAGTAGAGTTAGATAATACGCGCACATACATACATTAATCGAAATATTTCAAGAGGGTGACTTATTGAGATACGCGTCATGTCACTTGGCGCCATCTATTGAAGTTGTTTTACACGATTGTATTATTTGAGCAAATACATCATTAATAATATTTTTACAAATAACACTTGCTGTGTATACCTATATAATTTTTCAGATGTCTTTACAGACGTTTTATATGCTTTTATAAGGTTTTGGGAGCGTCATTTTTGGGCTTTTGAGAGCCGGAGGGATTTTTTCGAAATTCAACAGGTATTTAGAAAAAGAAAATGAATAAAATTCAAGAATGAATTCCCATAGCTTTCCAATTCAAATATAACAGGTATAAAGTTTTTCAAACTTTAATTTCATTGATACTTCTCCAAACAATGAAATATTGAATAATCAATGCCAATAGCCAATGGTGTGGCTAGCTCTGAGGGGGCCCTGTATCAAAATTCTTTTGGAGCCCTTTTTTAAATATGAGCCCTATTAGTGGACTGTAATTACACATGTTGGGGCCTCTGTAGCTTGGAGGCCCCACAGTGGAGTAACGTACACCTCCACAGTCCCCGCATTGCGGAGGGGGACACGGACTTTAGGGGCCCAAAGCTTGACTAATTCTAAGGAATCGTAATTGGGCTTGGGGCCCAAAACTTGGGTTTGCAGGGGGGCTCTAATATTCTCTGTTACGCCCCTGGGGCCCCGTAACATTGATACGGCGGTAGCTACGCCCCAGCCAATAGCATAGTTTTTCAGATATCGACAACTACTGTGAGTCACGAATCTCTGAGGAAAGCGACAAAATTTGATAGTCCACAGAAAAATCTGGAGATTTTTTAACTTCTCGTGTTTTATTTTTGTAATAGCAAACAATTTTCTTAAAAAATTAGTATTCCGAATGATAATTTCCATCTCTATTTCACTAAATTTATGAAATATATTAGAGAGATGGAAATAACAGAGGCGCAATAATAATGGAGCTATATCAGCATTAATTCCGCTAATACCGATATTCATTTGATTGGTTTTATTTCATTTACATACTTCCAAAATGTCTTTTTCTGGTAATAATGATTTAACCTGTGCATCTTCTTTCACTTATATTTAAAGGCATCCAATATTTTGAATGTGATAATTTTCACTTTCTATTCCCCCCCCCCTTATTATATAATGGGTTTACGTGCACTTCACTAAACCGTGAATTCAGTGGCGTAACGCAGAGTATTAGCCCCCACCCCAAAATAATAACCTCAAAAATAAAAAAATAAAAAGGGATAGCTATAAAAAAAATTAGACTTCTACATAAATCAGAATACTGTTTATTTAAAAAGAAATGACATTATTAATGAACTTAAAGAGTTGTAATTTTAAAAGCGTATAGTACTTTTCACACAAAATCCTCTGGAATAATACCTCAAATAAATGACTTCAAAATGTAATAATATTGCATATATACATTTCAGGCTCCACTTAAAAATTGCGTGAAGCGTGATGCAGTTTGAAAGTATAGGTGCTCGTTATACGCCAATGCGCATTATACGCCTTATTTTACGGTAATTAATTATTGCTTCTTAACGTTGCACTTCGAAGCAACACGAGAGCTATTGAGAATTAATCTCATGATTTTCAATTACGGACAAGGACGACACCCGAGTTGGCACTTCACTCTCCAAACTTCTACACCACACCCAAGTGAGGACTTGGTGGTCCTCGATAAATATAACGTACACCAGCCCCAATACATGACAAGTCTCTAGCGTAGTGATTCTCAACCACAGTGCCGCAAAACTTTTGTATGTCACCAATTTTTTTTTTTTTTTTTAATTAGTAAATATTCTCAGAGAAAAAAAAAAGTTAAATCCGGAACCGAATCATTTCACACATTTTATAGAAAGAAAAAAAAAACTAAGAGTATTCGGGGTATGTTTAACTTATTTCGTGGATAGATGTAAGCACATCCGGGAAGTGAAACTTACTAGATCGTGTGCTCTGCCCAACGAGGAGTTGGCTCCACCCGATTTAAAATTCCACTATTTTATTCGAATTGATTGTATACATTTTATTTAAAACGCCAGACGATTGTGTCATCCCCTGCCTGCTCATCGCCTTCATCCTTAGATGAACTCTTGTGCCTACCAATCAGGAGGCTCCTTCTCCCCACAGACATCAACATCAAGGATTCTGATACAATTTTATGTTATGGGTAGGAGGATTAATTAATTAATCCAGATCCCAAAGACACTCAGCGTATATATACATTTTATTTATAAATAACTACTGATAATTTATGCAATTAAAGGCTTTGTATTTACAAGTTTTTTTTTATTTTAATTATGTCTCAAATTTTTATTTTTGTAATTTATGCACTGAAAATTGCAGATGTGATGTCATTCCTAAATAAAACACTAATTTTTTTCCCGACAACAGGCAAATTCTATTTTTTCGCAATTCGTATCTTGCGATTTTATTGGATTGGAATGTAACAGTTTTAAATAAGCTTAGAAGTCCACTTTTAACTTGAAAAACATTGATTAAGTTTGAGTAATATTCAAATGAGATAAATAAAAATTTAAACACACACACACATAACCTTCACTTTTGTTACTAAATTCCCTCTGAAAAATATTTATATTGTTTAAATAATTATATAATAATTTTTTTCTATTCAGTTAACTTGTCTGCTCTTTATATTTTTATCATAATGCTTAACAATTTCATATTTGTATCCAATATTTTCGTTTCAACTTTAAACATAAATGAAAGTAATTTAGCAGCAAAAAATCGCGCGGAAAGTTTATTATCTCTTAACTTAACTCAGTGACACGACATCCTATAAGGGACAAGACCTACTCAGTATACGCGACCTTGGGCCCGGAGGTGCATGAGCGGATGTTCCGGTCTGTCTGACGCGATTATTATTTCCATAAGGAAAAAAATTTAGTCTCAAATGATTTGGTACAGTACCAAAAGATACTGAATTTATTAATATATTGTTATTACTTGTGCCACCTGTGATCGACAGTAACATCATATCAAGACCCACGAAATTCATTGCGGCAAAGGGTGACATTTACGCATGTCGTTAGCCGTATCTTTCAGCACCATGCAGGTGGCAGTGCGATTGGACTCGATTCCCTTACAATTTTGCTTGTGGACACCCTGGGGGTGGTCAAGGGCCTCCCACCTCTCTTCCCTTTCTTCCAATCTCACGAGAGGCCTTGTAGCTCGATGGCTATTTAGTAAAAAAGTTATTAGTAAAACAGTTATTCATTTCAATAAACAATGATTGATTAAACAAATAAGGGATATTGATTAAAAAGAAATATACAAAAAAGAGTAGTATTAATTGTTACATAAATTTCATTTTATTTTCAATTTAGTCTTAGAATAATACAACTTAGAGTACCTCTACGCTTTAATCCCTATATAAAGTGGATCTCTAAGCATATTAAAAATCTTAGTATGTATCAACACAATACAATCATAATGCTCAGACTCGAAAACTTTGTAATGTACGTATATGACACATATAAAATAATCTTTAACTTTAAAAATCTAAGAAATAGTCCCCAAAATTTTTTTTGAATTAAAAAAAAACCCTGTATTTTTGTTACTAAAATTGTTTGCAACCATTTATGATAACTCTTTCTCAATTCCTACTATAGATACTCCTATACTACTCAATTCCTACTATTCCTCTAGATATATAGTCAAAATTCTCTACTAAAGAGAGATAAATAATCAAAATAATCATCAAAACTGAAAAAAAAAAATTAATTGCAAGATAAACGAGACATAAGATTTCAGAAAGGATATATTAGAAATTGTGAAAAAAATAGAATTTAAAATATAAAAATATGAATGCTATAACAGGGGCGTAGTTACCGCCGTATCAATGATACGGGGCCCCCAAGCTACAAGGGCCCCAACATGTGTAAGAAAAAATATTAGTATATTAAGGGGTCCTCAAAAAAGGATGGGCGAGAAATTTTGATGCGGGGTCCGTTCAGGATTAGCTACGCCAGTGTGACTTTATACAGCTCTTATATATAAAAGAATTTATATAAAAGTGGGGTTGAACATGTTTTTTGAGCAGCCAACCTTCCCCCTTTCCGTAAATAATACTGAGCAAAAACCTATTGAAAATAATAGATAGAATATCTTAATCCATTACAAGAAAAAGCTGACTTACCTAAAAATTGCATTCAAAAATGCAGAGCCCGCGCTAAATCTGAGTACAATAAACAAGTTATTGTCAGGTTCTGGACCCAAATGCAAATTCAAAGCATGGGAATGGCTGAATAGTAGCACTCAGCAAAAGTATGAAAAGAATAGAAATAAAAAATAAAAAGTGTGTATATGTACTACAATTACTTGAGGGACATTAGTATTATATAAATGTATTTAAATATTAAAAAAATATTTCGGTTAAAATAAAACTCTAAGAAAAAAGAATTTTATCTAATATTAGAATATGGAGGTAACTATATTATCTAGGAAAAATGATAAATTTATAACAATAAACTATTATTTTTTAAGAAATTTTAATCCTTACTATTTAGAAGTTCTTTATTCAAATAACTATTAATAAAATTAATTGGATATTTTTGAATTAAGCAATATTTAGTGAAATGTTTATAGTTTTTTTTATTTTTTCCGACTTTGTTGAAACAAGAAATTTCTAGCGTTGTATGTAATTAATAACAATATTTCTGAATATAGAAACATGTGCATTACTCTCCCAATGAGGTACTTTTATAATATTGAACTTAAATTCTTCTCTTTTGTCATAAATAGTAACATTATTTTTTAATTTAACTTCTCAAACTCAGTGGCGCAACAGCCCATGAGGGCCAGGGCCTACTGTGCCCATCACAGTATAAGCGACCATTGGGCACTGAGGTGCTTGAGCAAATGTCCCGATCAGGTGGCCAGTCTGAAGCGAGACCCCCAGGGTTTAAGTCCCCAGGAAAGCTTGCTACTCATTTATCAGCCCATTGCAGGAGGGATGAAAGGCTGAGTTGACCGTGCCCAGCCCGGGGGTAGAACCTCGTACCTGTGGTGTGGAAGCGCGATACGCTATCACTCGGCCACTGGACCTTCAATTTAACTTCTATATCAAGAAAATTTGCTTCATCGTTGTTACTATATATATATAAATCTTGTTCAAATTTTCAGTCATTAATAAAATACTTTCTATTCATCCATTCAAGTTCAAATACATTTTTTAAAACTTGTATTGGATGGCACTTGATGTTAATACCGTTTTTCCAAATACTAATTCATTAATTAAATTAAAAAATGAATAAATGAAATGAACAAACAAAAATAATAGTCCAACAGCATATATAGAAAGGAAAATGACTCCCTGTGTCCCTGTAGTGCAATGGATAGCGAATTGGTCTTCTAATCTAAAGATCGCGGGTTCGAATCCCACCTGGGATAGCCTGATTTCTGAGAATGTAGTTTCTTTTCTACTATACTATTCTATTAGAATAATTAACTTAAATTAATTAATGAACAGTAGCAAAAAAATTAAAAAAGTAGTCCAACAACTATATATAGAAAAGAAAATGGAAAATTGTAAGCAAAATCGCTTTCTATTTTGTCACTTAATATTGTGATTCTGTCATATGTATATACATATTTATATTATATGTAACTATTCAATAAAAAGAGTAACTGAAATAAAAAATTTTCTCTATTGATCTAAGTAAGAATTGACTTAATTTTTTTTTATATTACTTGTTTTACTTTACGTTTAAAGGGAACCAAGAAGTATTGGTAGAGTTATGATGAAGAACTAAAGATATGAGATAAATGAAACACCTAAAAATGTATTTATAACATCCTTTTTACAAAAAATATAATTTTCCATACGATAGGACCCTTAATATTAACTAGACGCAGACATCTTTATTGTTAAAGCAGGCGCTTCAACAGATGTTACACATTTTTATCTACCAGACTATTCCTTATTTTTAATCAAAAGATCTAGACAAATTGCCTCAGGCATAATTGTTATCGTACGCGACTCCATTGCTAGCAAAAATACTGTCATTCATGAGATGAACAGCCACGACAAACTTGAAGCAATATGCATAGATGCCTGGAAGAATGGTATCCACTTCAAACTTGTTGGCCTTTATAACCCTCCCAACAACGTGCTAGACCTCGAGAGAATCGTCGGCATAAACAGTCACCGCAACACCATCATTGTGGGAGACTTCAATGCCCATTCAACTCGATGCGGTTACTCCAACACAAGTGTGACTGGTAAAGCTGTTGACGAACTACTGGACAACTCTTCTGTCACAAGAATCCCTGCAAAACCTACATTCTTATCTTACGGTGACCATTCCAGTACTCCTGGTCTTGCATTAACTCATGCGAACCTGTCCCACAGGTCAGAACTCTCTTTAAAAGACCCAGTGGATGGAAGTGGCCACCACCTTATGTACCTACAGGTCCATAACAAAATTCCACACCCAAAACTATGAAAGTCCACTCGTTGGAATCTCAAGAAGGCCCGATGGGACAGGTATTCCCAACTCTCTGATGAATATGTCACCGAAGATCTTATAAATGATAACCCTGACACAAATCTGCTGATCTCTTTGTTGAAGGAATTCTACGTGCAGCTAAAGAAAGCATATCCAGGGGCAGGGGCGGCTCTAGGGCCAGACAAACCGGACCCATGTCCGGGGCGGCAAATTTTAGGGGCGGCATTTGGACCGAATTTGAAAAATACTTTTTCTTTTGCTACGAAAAATTTTGGATGAAAAATTATTTTCTAAAATATTATTATTTACACTTAGGAAACGTGGAGCATAATTATTTTGTTTTGGACTGAATTGAAAAGTCGACCATTGCTAGTAAAATTTGCAACGATTATATCTCTTAAAAAAATAAAACTTGTATTACGTGGCGATTTGACTTTGCAAGTGTATGGGTACCCGACCTCGGGATACAAGTAGATATGCTTATCTTAACAAGATTTTCACTGCACTGATATAAAGGGGATCACGGGAAATCGTCAGATTTCAGTACTTTTTGTATTCCCGGGAATGGCACGGGGCTTAAATAATCCATCAAGTAGCTATTTTTTACTGGACTAGGGATTTCAACCTCGGCTATAGATTTTAGCTGACCCTACTGAGGCAATTTATGATCGTTCTCCCCGAACTTCCCAGATAGAGGAGTTTTCATTACCCCAGCAGTGGGGTGAGCGTGTAATAAGAGAAAAGTAACACCCACGAAGAGTCGAGAATTTTTTCAGCTTGTCGTGGGTAAGAGTAAAACCTTGAAACTTTTTTGTCACATCAGTTTTTGTCTATCGAACATCGCTTCGTAAACTAAAAATATTCAGTTTTTAAAGAAATCGTATTTCGTAACCTACCAGCACGAATTTTAAAAAACGGTGAAAAGGTTATGCGTAAATGGTTAGTTTATTCCATTACAAAAATCTCTGTATATTGTTTTTGCTGCAAACTTTTTGGCGGTGTCGTTAGTTCTCTTTCCACAGAAGGTTTTAAAAATTGGAAGCACCTCGTTGAAACTTTAAAAGAACGTGAAACATCCAAGAACCATAGTCAAAGCCAAAAGTCTTGGATTGAATTTAGTCAGAGATTACAATACTGTAAAACAATTGACAGCGACTAGCGAAGACTTATTATTACGGAGACTAATTATTGGTACGAGGTGCTTCAACGCATTCTAGCAACATTAAAGTGAGTGAGTGAGTGAATTTGAGGTTTTTTGGCGCAAGAGTCAATTCTGGCTATACTGCGCCAAACATTTGTTAAAACATTAAAAGTTTATAAAATTTCTGTTAAAAAAATTTAAAATCCTAAAATATGTATATAAGTCATTTCCAATATATTTAAAAATTCAGATTGGTGGGGAGAATTCCCCACCAAGTTTGACAGGTATTGAGAAAAAAGTTATTTTCTGTGTCTCGTCGGAGTTAAAAGCAATTGTCCCTTGTAATAAGTTTTTCCATTTTTTTTAACATAATCGGGATTTGATTCAATTTCATCTTCCACGTCGTAGACAATCATTTCTTCCTCATCCGTTGTATACTCATCAGGTGCTGGTTTCTCGGTCTATGTGGAGTCATTTTTATGCTTATTATATTTTTAAGTACTCTTTTCTTTCTTCTTATATCTCGAATTTTTGTTTTTTTCTTTAAATTCTGTGTTATAGAGGCAAAAGAGACTTGAATATTCGAGTTGGATGAGGAAGCGGATATGATTGAGGAAGATGACTCATTAATGGAAGGTGCATCATTAGATGTAGGAATAGATGGTTGAGGCTCTGAGTTAGTAGCTGCTATTGAAGAGGTGGACGGCAGGAGTTGGGCCTGGGCTGAAGATAATGATCTAGAAACATCAGGAGTAGATATTGATATATCTGGTCTTGGCTTGGATGAAAGTGGTTCAAGTAATTTTAAAGGGGGACATGCTTTATTAGATGAAGAAAATGCAGCAGATGTAGATAAACTATTAGATGTGGTGGGAGTAGTATCTATTAAAGGAACAGATAGTTGAGATTCTGATGACGAGGTAACTGTTACAGAATATGTGGGTGGTAAGAGGTTTGCTTGAGTTGTGGTTGACGATTTGTTAATTACAGGTATTTTAGAAGACATTATTGGCTTTGGAATAGATACCAAAGGTTACAGTAGTTTTAAAGGTGGACATACTATTTTTGTAATATTTTCATCAGTTTGGGTTGTTGTGGTTACAGTTGAGGGTTTGGTAGCTTGTGCGTATGTTTGGGATGATTGTGGAGCTATTAATTTCCATGCTTCTACATATGAAATATTTCTATTTGTTTTAATAGCTTGGATTTCTTTTTCTGTTTTCCATTTTGAGCATAATTTTGAGGCTGATGAATGAGACTGGGAGCAATTAACGCATTTCGGCTCTAGAGTACAATCTGTGGAAGCATGTCCAACAGATGCACACCTAGTTCAAGTAAGTTGAACGCGGCAGGAAGTTTGTGAGTGGCCGAACCTCTGGCACTTGAAACAGCGCAGAGGATTCGGAATGTACGGGCGAATTTTACAGTTAAGGTAGCCGGCTTTTATTGTTGTCGGTAGTTTGGGGCTATTAAAAGTTAAAATTATATGTTTGGTCGGAATTATTGATTCATCTTTTTTAATTGTTATTCTTCTGACCTGAATTACACCCTGTTCAGAAAATCCATCAAGGATTTTCGGTTCAGGAGTGGTCAACAGGTCAGGTTCAGAAATAACACCGTGGCATGAGTTAAGAGTTTTATGTGGACTTATTGTTACAGATGAATTCAGAAATGCTTTTGCGAGAAGGAAAGACTTTGTTTGTACGGCAGAGAGTGTTTCAATTAGTAGATCACCGGATCTAATCTTTTAACAGATTTAGATTCACCACCCATTCCTACAATGGCTTTCTGTATAGCAAAAGGTGATTTTGATGCCATTTCATTATTCGGTAAAGAAATTAAAAGAAATCTCTGGTACGAGTCGAAATCTGGTTAATGTTAAGGTTGGGTAAATTAAGGCCTTTACCCGGGCACATCAGTATTGGATCCATAAAAACGCGTATACAACTTCGTTCTGGCGTGCCTCCACCCACCATGGAGTCCAACAAGGGAGGCAGTGGGCCGGTCATCTGGCAAATACCGGGCACGGCGCTTACCCAGATTACACCCAGAATATAGTGATACAGTCCAGGGCGAGGATCCAACGGGTAAACCAGCCACCCCGTATCTGCAGCACTAACCCTACAGCAGTGTCTCTTCGGGGACACCGAAGAGAGGTACTACCAGCCGATTGACAGGAGCGGGCTCACTCCTGCCTCCCGTCTACAGCGAAGCGTGGGCCAAAGGTATTCCCAGGACACCATTTTCCTTCTTACTGGACGCCGCACACAGCAAACATACGGGTTGAAAAACCAACGGTGTTAGTCGAAAACTGTGACATAGCCATCTGTCGATAGCTATGACGTGGTGGGTCCGCGTAAGTTAGAGGTGTGGGATTATCGGAAGGATGAGACATTCTATAATTCTTAATACAACTTTTATTAAGAATTTAACTTAAATTATTTATATATAACGAACACAAAAACTTATATTAAGTGAGAATAAACCAAAGTATGCCAATTATTTAAGTCAGATCACGCAACTAGATCACTTATCCTAAATATAATTAATTATCTACCTAATCTTACTTTCTATATTATACTAGCTTTCGGAATATAATCTTCCTACCTTGGTTGAAGACTCGACGATTCTGATATTTGTAGGTAGATAGATGTACTCGTGTACAATTGCTCCTCCTTATAAATATTATTACCGAGGGTGGACGTTTACGTCTTTCTTGTGAGTAGGCCGTCTAAACACTTGTTCCGAACTGTTCCACACTAAGCTTTCTCTAAGATTGCCATCCCCTCTCACTAAACTTTCTATTTTTTAAAGGATATCTTATTTGAATTGTTGTTTCGTTTTTCCTCTCGGAATTGGGTTGGAAAAGTTTTGCCATTAATCGTGGCCGTCAAAGAACGTAGGAGTTATGTTAGAAGAAGAACGCGAGAGATGTCACAAAACAAATAAAGCAACATAATCAAAAAATTTAAAGAAATATACGAAAAAGGAACTAAACTAACACAATACAAAATGTAAACCATAATATGTTAGTAATAATAAGTAAGTTTTTTCAATAGAAAAAACAAATTTTGAACAAAGTTCATTTATTAACATAGGTCTTTGGTCTGGACGGGAAAAGAAGAAAAGGAGAAATGGGATGACAAGAAGAGGGTCGAAAATAGAGAAGGATCACTAGGGTACCCCGGGGATCGTGACACCCGTGTTTACCAAAGATAGTAAACCCCATGGGAAAAGGAAAAGATCACTAGGGTACCTCGGCATTGTGACACCTGTACTCACCTAAAGAAGGTGAGCCCCCTGAGGGGCTAGCAACATTAAAAATGCTTGCTCAAAATTACTTAGCCATTAGTGGTAAGAGTGATAAGCTATACGATTCCAATAATGGTAATTTTCTACAAATAATTAAATTACTTGCTAAATTTGATCCATTAATGGTGGAACATATCCGAAGAGTGCTAAAAAATCAAGAAACTAAAGTACATTATCTAGGGAAAAATATTCAGAACGAAATAATTTCTCTTTTACATGAGAACATTAAACTAAAAATTGTTCATAAAATTAAAGCCGAATATTATTCAATAGTTTTAGATTGCACCCCTTTTGCCAGTGAGTGAGTGAGTGAATATTAACGTCGCACTGTTCAGCTACACGATGGCTCTTGTCGACGGAGCTCGTAATTTTGAACCATGGTCAAGTGACGAGGACGACACCTGAGCTGGTACCCCATCTTCTAACTACCACACCAACACGGGAGGACGTTTAAGCTCTCACAAGATTTAACGTGAATCGCTCCCCTACACGGGGGGGTCTTTAGTGGTACTGGGCTCGAACTCGTGACAAGCCAGCCACGATCCGATACCTTGACTGCAAGGTTACCGCGGCCACCCCCTTATGCCAGTAAGATCGAGCAAATGACATTTTTGGTAAGATATAAGTTAGAGTATAGCAATCTTTTATAGATTTCATTGAAACGAAAAACAAAACCACGGAAGTTATAAGAGACATGATAGTAAGCAAACTTAAGGCTGATGGGCTCGACATTATGAACTGTAGAAGGCAAGCTTACGATAATACTGCCACGATGGCTGAATGCCACATTAGGTGTGCAACAGCGAATAAAATATATCAATCCTAATCCTGAACTTGTTCCTTGCTCAAACCATTAGCTAAACCTAGTTTGCGTACATGCGTTTCAGTGGAGGTAAAATCTGTGACTTTTTTTGGTACGCTAGAACGCTGCTACTCTTTTTTTCTACGTCGACGCACCGATAGGAACTTCTTGAATCCACAGGTAAATGTTTGAAGATGATTCAGGACACACGTTGGAGCACTAGAGGTGATGCTGTAAATTATATTAGACACCATTACAAAGAAACTTTAACTGCTCTGGAAAAACTGAAGGAAACGAGTGAAAACTTTAATACGCACAGATGCAGGAAGTTTATTAGTCTCTGTGCAATCGCATTGGTTTTTATGTTACTTAGGCTTCTGGCAACCAGTACTGTGTGAAGCCAATGATGCTCAAAATTATTTGCAAACAGAGGGACTAGATATCCATCAATGTGCTAAAAAAATACGAGCTTTACAGACCATATTAGAAGCAAAACGAGAGGAATTCATGGATGACGCTTTAATATATGCTAAAAGTTTATGTGAAGAACTTAACGTTTCTTTTGAATCCCCAAGACGATTCAGGAGGAAGCATATATTTGGCGACGGAAGTAAAGATGTTCAGCTATCGTACGAAAATGACTTGAGGCGAACGATGTTTTCTTCAGTAGACAGAGTAACTACTGAAATTCGAGAAAGATTCCGACAGTTGCAGAATCTAGCGCAAAAATATGCTTTTTTAAGGTCTGAAGTGATATTGAGCATGGACGAACTTAACTTGGATCAAGCTCCTCAAGACATTAATAAAGAAGAATTCCAAGTTAAGCGCGTACGCATCTACAAGCTTTCAAAGCTGCAAAAGAACCAGGCTGTAAAAAAGAACACATGAGGTCTGGCTTTCTGGGTTTATTAAAATATGTTATTGAGTCCAAGCTTGAAGATGTCTTACCAAACATTGTTATAATGTTGAGAATTTTTTTTAACATCTGCCATCAGAGTAATGCCAGTTGCGAGAGAAGCTTCTCTGAGCTAAAATTACCGTAAAATCTGGCGTATAACGTGCACTTTTAACACAAAAAATAAGATCGATAATTGATGGGTGCGCATTATACGCCGGGTATAAAAATAATTGGTTAAAAAATTAAAAAAAAGGAGATATACATTAAAAAAACCTAGACTTCTACAAAGATCGGAATACTGTTTATTTAAAGGAAATGTCATACCCCTTATGAACAGGGTTGTTTTCCTAGAAATATACTATTTTTTTTCAAAATCTTAGGGTAATACCTCGAACAAATGGCTTAAAAACATAATAGCATTGCTAAGATACATTGCAGGTTCCTTCGTAAAAATGGGAGTGCGCGTTATACGGCGAATATACCTTAAAATTAAAAATTGCAGCTTGAAAGTATGGGTGTGCATTATACGCCGGATTTTAGGGTAATCAAAAATTATCTCAGATCGATTATGTCCACGTTAAGGCTAACAAATTTAGTTATTCTAGCAATTGAACATGACATACATATTGATATCGACAATTGTATAAAAGATTTTGCTCTGAAAAAAACCCACGAAAGGTGCATTTTTAATCAATAAAAAAAATTTACAGCGGTTTTTTACTTTTGCTAATTTTTTGACTAATAATTAAAATAGAGGGGCGGCAAATTTCCGGTCGACTCCAGGTGGCGAAAGCCCACACTATGCCACTGCGTTACTATAAGTTAAAATAAACGCTAGTGGTAACTATCATCAGTTAACTCTTTTTCGAAGAAATTAGCCTGCTGAAATGGACTATTCCTTCTCTTACATTTTACTCGTTTGAAATAATAACAGATAATTTTGTCCTTAATTTTAAATTATTTTGTATTTAAGACGAAAAATAATATATATATATATATATATATATGTATTATTATGCTGCTTTTTTGTTCGTTATTCAAGTTTTAAAGGTGTGTATATATGTGAGTAACTTTTCTTTTTAAATTACAGTTTTTTGCTTTGGAGATAGGGGCGGCATTTTCCATTTTTGTCCGGAGCGGCAAAACTGCTAGAGCCGGCCCTGCCTGGGGATAAGTGAAGAAGCACTTACCTTTCTGGAATAAGTTCTTGGACCGTCTGAAGTCAGAAAGAAATGCAGCGAGATGTCGAGCTGAAAATTCCCATGATATCGCAGACTATATACTTCTTAGAAAAGTCCAAGCTAAAGTGAAACGTGCCATCATACTTTCTGAGAGAACTACCCGTAGATCATTTGCTGTTAACCTAGACTTCAGATTAGATGGCCCTAGAGCGCACATGCTCGTATCTCGCCTTAACAACGAAAAGTCATTCCAGCACTGGGAACCAATAACAGCAAATGGCAAGTTACTGACCACCCCCACAGAAGTTGCGACCACCCTCAGTAAGAATAATGCAGCAATCAGCAGGCTTCACATTTCTGCGAAAGACCGAAGATCGATTTACGACAAAGGTCCTGTTCCTAGTCCAACTGAACAAGGTTCTCTCCTCTTAAATAAGGACTTTTCCTACGACGAGCTGCTTCTTGCAACCAAGTCTGTGAAGAAAGGAAATTTCGTCGGACCTGATGGGGTTCTCCCAGAACTCATCGTTAACCTTGGTTTGCTGGCTCTGAGAACTTTCCTTAAGCTCATCAATTTAACTTGGAAAACACGAGTACCCCACCAATGGAGAAAAGCAGAAGTTGTTTCGTTGCTGAAGAATGGAAAACCTACAAACAGTCTTGACAGCTATAGGCCCATTTCCCTCACAAGCGTTTGTTGTAAAGTTGCTGAGAAAATGGTTGAATGCAGACTTAGGGAGTTTTTGGAGTCAAAAGGCGCCATTAGCGATTGTCAAACAGATTTTTGAAGACATAGGTCCACGGACCAAGTTGTGAAACTCACCCAGGAAATAAAAGATGGCTTCCACCAAAAGCAATCCACCCTTGATGTGTTGGTGGATTTCAAAGCTACATATGACAAGGTGTGGCGTCACATAATGCTGCACAAGCTG
>BMAV01023562.1:843082-887750 GCA_019973955.1 Trichonephila inaurata madagascariensis
AAAAAGGTACACCATCCTTAATATAGGACTTGTTTTTTTTACCAGCCTATTTGATCTATTGGCTGTCAGTTATTCTTTATTTTGGGATTACAATAATTGTTATCTCTCTGTTTAAAAAATTAATTTGTAACTTAATAAATTATGAAATCTTTCTGTAATCAAGATTGTTTACTGCAGTAACTTCCTCTTTTGGTAATAAAGTTTTAGTTTCTAATTTTTACCAATCAATGTGGCTGTTACAAAATATAATCCTGTAATTGTCAATGTACAATGTTCTGCAAAATATAATTGTAATTGTTTTATTTATCCTTTTTATTAAAGTCTTGTCAGTAATTTTTTGATATGTTTTACTATAAAATTTTATCTTTGGGTTAATGTTGTGGTACAACTTTTTTTTTTTGTAATTATATATCTGTTTTACTGTATATTTTATAAACCATAAAATAAATTATAAATTGTTTTTTTAAAGAATTATATGATGAAATACATTTTTTAAAATTAATGTATCCAACTTTTGTAATATCTGGAAAAATATCTATTTTTCTCGTATTTTATGGGTTTACCAAATTATTCACTGCCAATATTTCAGGATTCACAGTAGTAGGGTATTTTATCCTGTCACCCTTTTGAACTTAGAACTATGTTTCCTTTGTCTTTTCAGGCCATATATTCTATTTTTTACTTTCTGATGTAGAGTTCTTTACTATTTACATTAACAGACAAAACCAATTTTTGATTTGAATCGACATTCTCCATATCTGTTTTCATGGTATGTCTCTTCTAATGTTTTTGAAAGAAGCATTGTTATTAACTGTTTTTTAGTTCTTTTTATTAATAATAATAATAATTATTATTATTTTCATTTTGAAGCAAACAAAATATAATACTCAGCTTTTATCTGTAATGTATTCATATAAAAAAAATTTAAGATGAAAACTCTTTAATTTTTTTAATGGTTGAAGCTAAATTTTTTACTTGGAGTAAACTATATTACTTTGTGCTTAAATATTTATCCCTGTCTCTGAGTTAGAAAAATTAGCATTTGTTTTGAAATAAATAATTTATTTGATTAGCAGGCCATTTGCATGTAAAAAGAATTATTTAAAAATTAGAAATTTGAATGTTATTTCATTTTGAATTTAACCATAAAATAATTGGTAAAAGAACATGTTTGTCAGTGCTGTTTATGGAGCATTTCTGAAATAACTTTCTTTTGTGTATCTAGAAGAGATTTATATCTAAAAGAAGGTAGGAGTTTTTTAGCTGTGTGTGTGCTCTTACTTAATTTTTGTCATTCTGATAAAGCTACTATGAAGAATCAACTTTTCTTTATGTGAAGTTTTTACTCAAAAACCCTTTAACTTGTTCTAGAATTAAGCTGACAAGTTCAGAGTAGTTGTTTTTATTAGTTAGATTGTGTTAGTTATCTTTTTCTTTTTTTTTTAATGTATTTTCATAGAGGGTATAAAATAGTTCTCATGCTGTTTCTTACTGCAAAGTAGGTGGTATAGTGAATTTTAATAGAATATCCAAAATCATTTAACACTTTGGTATACACTTTCACATTTTTGAAATGAGAAAATTTCATGTTTTAAAAATTTATTTTTCATCAGAATTAATTTAATGAATAATGATTTTCATCAGGAAATATGGTACTAATGATGGATATTTTTGCTGCAGATTAAAACTGTTGGAAGAGACAAAATTTTATCATATGGAACATTTTACTTAAAGGAAATTCGATATTTTATAAAATTTTCTATTTCATGCACATACCATATTGAAATTACTTTGTAGTTGTGTATGGTGCAAGGAAGAAATGTTGTTATTACATAATTAAGTATGCACTTGTTATTAATAAATTTAGACAAATCTTGATATTCTGAGGATAATAGTCCCTAAGTAGTAAAGCTTGAAACTTATCCCTAATGGTAATTATGAGATCTGCATATCAACTACATATGGGCTCAGTTTATATTACATAGAATGTCTTGTGAAATGCTATAATATTTTTGTTAAAGTATTATTTTTTAAAATTACATTGAAGTAATTTTTTTTTTAAAAAGTGTTCTTTTTCTTTAGTTGTAAAATAAGTTTAAATTCTTATGTGTTTTTAATTTTTTTCAATTTGGTATTAAAATATAATATTTCAGTATAATTTGTTTTTCATTATTATTTTTAGTCATGTGTGCCTTCTTATGTAAAAGGTTTGAAAGGATTTTTGAGTTTGTTAGATTGATTTTAGTTCTTGTTTCTTAAAATACTAGATACAAAAAGGCTGTATTATTTACTTGAAAACTCTGCATACTTGTAATTCATTTAAATTTCATGTATAAAATGTATATTACAGCAACCATTGCTTAAATTTTCAGCTGATGTAAAGGTTTGCGTAAGGTAAGTGTAAAGTAAAAGTTTGTATAAAGGTAAGTATTTAAAAATATTGACATAGTTTTTTTTAAAAAAAATTATGAATTAATTTATTGTAGCATTTTTTATTTTGTAATTATCTTGTTGATTATTGTTTGATTATAGGATGAATATGGAATTCCTGGCCTAGTTATTGGTGTCAGTATTGATGGAAAAACTATATGGAAAGAAGGTTATTGAAAAAAGTTTTCTTAAGAATTCTCCTTAAAACTGTTTGATTCACAGTGAAATTGCAGACAGGTGCTCAACCAAGAATTAAATATGGTGATAATATATAATGATCTGAGCAATCTCTCTTGCTGGTCAATGGTATTAAAATTACCCATTTTCTTCTTATTCTGAATTCAAAAATAGTACAGTGCATGTGTTTGCAACCCTTCTAGTAATTATTTAAATATTTTAAGGTTTTAGAGTTATAAGCCTTTTTAAATGTAAATTCATGCTATAATTTAAGAAAATATTTTAGGAAATATTATAATCTATTGCAAATTTGACATGTTACTCAGCATTAAAATTTTTTTAAAAGGGAAGTATGTAATTCTATTTTTTAAGGGTTGATTTAAAATATATGAAAAGAAAAATAATGTTGTAATAGGGTGACAAATTGTCATAATTTATTATCTTAGAGAACTGCTTTTCATATTACGCTATAAGTTGAAATGGTTTTTTAGAGTATATTTCTTAGGTAAATGACTTTTTGATATTTATTGAAAGAATATAACATGTTTTAAACAAAATAGAAGAGGGATATTTAAATTTGAAATAAAAAAATCTTTTTTTATTACATTTTCATGAATTTTTGTTATATTGTTCTGTCAAATATTGTATGTTCTTATAATAGCATTACTACATTAATAATAAATCAAAAAAACTTCCTTTGACAGAATGTTAGCAGTTTTGTAAACAGCTATTTGTCAAATTAAACAGTTGTAGTTGCTTTGTTCAAAGTTTTTTTTACTTGTTTAATTTTCAAAATGTCTAATTGAAAGATTCATCATACTTTGGGAATTTTTAATTAAAGCATTTTGGTTATGAAAAAATTATATTCAAGAATTTTTGTTATACACAAATGAACTATTTTAGAATGTGAATTTTCAAACGATTAAAAATAATATAAATTGTACTGTACATTGATAAGTTTACTTGAACAAATCTTCATGTTTTGCTAATTTTGTCAATTTAAATTTTTGATATATCTTAAGCTGAAAATATTGTTTTATTGATGACCAATTATACTGGATAAGAATTTTTATATTGAAAGCAAATAAGTATTTAATTTCATTAATACAACATAATAAATGTTTGATCAAATAATGCACTTTTTACATATTTTTTTCCTTTACTTGTGAAATTATTTTAATGTCTTTTAGATTAACAAAAACTTTTTTTTATAGGTTTTGGTTTTGCTGATGTTGAAAATCGAGTTTTATGCACTCCTGATACTGTTATGAGAATAGCAAGTATCAGTAAAAGTATTACTATGGCTGCTGTTGCCAAATTATGGGAACAAGGAAAACTAGATCTTGATAAACCTGTTCAAGAATATGTTCCAAGTTTTCCTGTAAAGTCCTTCAATGGCAAACCAGTAATTTCATCTGTTAATTATTTCACAAAGAAAATTATTTTAATTTGTATGTATTGTTAATGAAATGGTTGTCTATTTAAATTGTGTGATAATTACAATTATGTATATGCACTAGCTGTTATTCACCTGCTTGGCTGGGTATTTCATGATGTAGTATGAATATATACTGTTTATATATAAATGAAAATTATTGATATCTAAGTCCTAGCTCTAAACATTTGATTGTATTGAAAAACATTCTTATAACTCTTGCCTTGTGATTTAAAAAGGACAGGGCTTATTAATAATAATTTCTAAATCCCTTCCCCCATAGCAGATTTTCACAAAACCCATTTATAGTATATCTCTAAATAAAATAAATGTGCTTGCCAAATTTTAAATCTAAATCTAATTCTTCAAAAACGGAATTTTTTTTTTGATAAGCCTGATAAGGAGTATCTGATAGTCGATTTCTAAAAGACCCGTTCTCAGCTGATTTCAATTTAAAAGAAAAAGCAAATTTTATTACTCCAGGCTTGGTTCAAAAAAGTGTTATCAATATGCTCTGGTAACTCCCCTCTAACCCATACTAGTCGATTTCCGAAAAATCTGTTCTTAGCAGATCTTTATTGTACTAAAGAAACATGCTTACCAAATTTCAGTTATGTGAGTCAAACAGTTCAAAAACAGGAATTTTTATCTATAATGCCCCCACCCCACCCTTTTAGGGTCGATTTTCGCTAAACCAGTTTTTAGTTGAACTCTATTCCATGAAAGGAATATGCCTATCAAATTTCAAGTCTGTAGTTCTAATAGTTCCAAAATGGGATATTTATTTGTAATGCCCTTTACTCCCTCGCAACATCCCCTTGGGGAGCTGTCGATTTTCGCGAAACCTCTTTTGTAATGGATCTATTATGAAATACGCCTACGAAATTTCAAGCCTATCGATCTAATAGTTGTAAATCGGGAATTTTTTCTATAATGCCCCTGAAGCTCTTGCAGTGCCCCTTGGGTTTGGAATTTCACAAATTCCTATCTTAGCAGATCTCTATTCCATGAAAGGTATATTCCTGCTAAATTTCAAGTCTGTAGATCTAATAGTACTAAAATGCAGGAATATTTATCTGTATTGCCCCATTAACACCCCCTCCCTTCAGGGTCTATTTTTGCAAAACTTCTGTTGTAGCAGGTCTCTACTCTAGGAAAGGAACATGCCTGCCAAATTTCAAGTCTGTAGGTATAATAGTTCAAAAATGAGATACTTTTTTTAAAATCTAAGATGCCCCTTTAACTCTTTGCAACCCCCATGGGTGCCTATTTTTGCAAAACCACTACTGTAGCATATCTCGAGTCAATGAATCGAGCATGCTTGCCAAGTTTCAATTCTATAGGTCTAATCCAGCAATACTCAACCTGCAGCCCACCGAGCATTTTTAAGTGGCCCGGTCATGACCCATTGCTGTGAGAAATTCACTTATTCAAGAACTATGTATTAAAAATTTGGTGGGAAATTCTTTATCAAGGAATCAAATATATCAATTTTGCTTTTTGTTGTCGTTGTCCTATGGGTAGGAATTGATATTCTTTTTCTATTTGGAACTGTTAGGGTTAGTGATAACAGACAAAAGTGGAGTAGCAACAATTTTATGGGTGGAACTAATTTTTAAATATCTTTCAAGCGAAAAATATTCGACGAAAATATGTCGTTTCAAGATGATTGGGAGGTAGACTATTTTGTGTTAAAAAACAAATATGGATCAGTAGTTTCATTTGTCATAAAAGTGCTGTATTTAAGAAACCAGTGAACAGGAATTATTCAATGACACTTTTCCTTGAAGATCTCTTTTGGTAATGTCACAGAAGTAACAATGATATACTGTGAAGTTTGTTATATTATTGGTAATCATATGAAACCATTTACTGATGCAGAAAATGTGATGGAGTGTTTCTTAAATGTTTCTAATTTGGTGTTAGTGACAAAAATAATAAATAAAATAAACAAAACAGAAGTTATAATATTTTAATCAATTTTCGACATTTTAAATATCCGATGTTATCTTGGTCTGAAAACATTTCTCCCCTCCCCCATTTATTCTCATGTTGCGGCCCGCGTGAAATAACTAACATGTATGCAGTCCGTGTGAAATACCTGATATATGTATGCAGCCCAGCAAAAGAAAAGTTTGAGTACCCCTGATCTAATCGGTCAAAAAATGGAATATTTATCTATAATGCCCCTTAAGGGTCAAGTTATGCAAAACGCCTTTTGTAATGAACCTCTACTCCATGAAAGAAGCGTGCCTACCAAATTTCAAATTTGTTGGCCAAGAACGGGAATATTTATCTATAAAGCTCCTTAAGCCCTTGCGGGTCTATTTTTGTAAAATCCGCTTTTAACGGATCTCTACTTCATGAGAGGAACATGTCTTCCAAATTTCAAGTCTTTAGGTCTAATAGTTCAGGAGATATCATAATGAGTGAGTCGCTTTTCCCCTTTATATGTATATAGATACACACCACACATGAAGGTTTTCTGTAATGATATTGCTGTAATATCTTTCAAGTGGAAATCTAAATTCTTGATGAATTTTAAATGAAAAATTGAAGTTAATTTCAATTTTAAAAAAATTTATAAAAAGCCATTTTTATATAAAAACTATATTACAAAATTTTAGGGTATTTTATTAAAATGCAAACTTTTGTGGCTCCTGTTCTATATTTAAATTTTTATGTATGAAAAGTGTAAAAACACACAATTTTTGTTTTGTTTTTAGGTTACCATAACATGCAGACAACTTGTTTCTCATTTAGGTGGAATCAGACATTATACTGAGGAGAAAAATGAATCAAAAGTAAATTATGTAGATGTCTTTGTACTTTAATACAGCTTTTGTTTATTTTCTTTAATTTGTTGTATTTGATATTTATATAGCTGCCTATCTGATAACGTGGTTAGTGACACTGACTGCACTGCCTTAGGGCCTGGGTTCGAATCTTGGAGAAAGCATGGGTGTTTGTAAATGCATAGTGCCTTCAGGACATGGGGGTACTCTAAATATTCATGGAGCCATAAGATCTCTCATGAGGTTGGGGGGGGTAGAGAGGTGGGAGGCCCTTGACTACCCTCCAGGGTGTTCTTCAAAATGGGGGTGGAACTAAGCCAAATCGCACTATTACCTGCATAGTGCTTTTTGTATGTCTAACTCCAATGTTCTTGAAATACCTGAGAGTAAATTATTAACTACTCTTAATCCTGATCAAGATAAAAATAATAACTTTTTTAACTCATAATGAACAACTCTTAGGTTTTTGGGAACATAATGAGAAACATGTTGGAATAATGAATGAGTTGACTTTTAATGAAACTTAATTTAAATGTTCCTCTTAGTTCTGAAGAAACAAACTTAACAAAGTCAAATCAAATACTCCTATCTCTTCATTCATCTGTTCTTGAGTAGTGATGCAGTTTAAAGACAAAGTAGTATAAACTTATTTCAAGATATTAAAAATTGAGAAGATACACATTGAAAAAGAGGTTCGTTATTGAGAGTTCACTTGTTTCCTTTTTTACTTTTGCAAATTTTTTTTAAGTATTTTCTCATTTTCCCGTTTTATTTCATTGGAGACTCAATTGTTCAAAGTACATTAAATCTAACTGAATCAAAATTATTTTTTGCATTCTTGTGTATTAGCATGGTGGAGAAGAGTGAATTGGAAGATTATGTACTATCCTTCTTGCTATGACTTAAAATTATGAGATATAAAATAAGTAATAGTGTATGTATATAGCTATTCATGTAGCTGAACAGTAACATGGGTTCCCCCTTATTACAGTGGTCTAAAAATTTTAACTAAACCTGTCAATAAAGCCCTTTTCTTACCCAAAACAATTGCTATTACAAGTTAGAAAGTTATTTGCATGCCAATGCTGGAAAAAAAACTTAAGGTTTTAGGAGATTTTAAGATTACAAATATTATGCTAAATTAGTTGAAAACATGGATAAAAATACATCAAATATGCTTAAATGAATGCCAAATTGGCTATTCAAAAAATGCTGTGTAAAGTAAAACACCAACACATCAAAGCTGTTTTAGAAGAATAAGCTTCATGATCATGGGATTGTGTCGGAATGGTTTGATGAACTGAGGTATTGGCTCGAAAATGCTGACCTAAATACTTCTCAACATCATAAAGCCTAGTTTAGAGGGAGGTTGTTCCCAGAACTCTCATCAAATCTTATCTCTGTACATCTCATGTATCTTTTCTGCCTTTAATGAATCCCACATGCATGCATGTTTTTGTGACATAGCCTTTCAAACGGTTGTCTATAAGTTTCAGCAAATACCTTTTATCAATCATTGACTATGTTTCTATTAACACCTCCATCGTCTGTAGCTTTGGTACACCGACTATACAATTAGATATATCTATTAGGACTGTTGAAAAGCTGTGATGGTCATCTGTAGATGGAGAAATTTGTGCAGAGAATCTTTACTCCTCTCAAAGTTCATTTTACCTTACGTTTTGGGAAGTCATAATTTCAGCTGGTTTTCAGCACACAAAAAATAG
Source organism: Trichonephila inaurata madagascariensis (assembly GCA_019973955.1). Classification (NCBI taxonomy): domain Eukaryota; kingdom Metazoa; phylum Arthropoda; class Arachnida; order Araneae; family Nephilidae; genus Trichonephila; species Trichonephila inaurata. Next base: position 851,647 of record BMAV01023562.1, read on the forward strand.
GTATGTTAATAAGTTTTCACTAATATATGTAAAAGCTAAATCCAAAGGTATGATTTTTTGGTGCTTCTGTAGAGGTGTTGAAGTCTGTACTCTTGGTGGTACAGTTATAAAAAATTAGAATTGAACTCTTTTTAAAATTAGAAAATATTCAATTGAATGTTTTATTGGTAATGGTGACTCAGTTAATGTTTTCATTTTCTTTAAGGTATAATAATTCAATTTTTTGTGGAGGTAGTAGATTAAATTTCCTTATAAATAATGCTCTATTTTCAATACATATTAACACATAGTCTGATAATGTGTTTGGTTTCTTATCTTATTGTTAATTGAGTATTTTTTTATTCGACAGAAAACAGATTCAAAAACGAATAACTCTGATAAGGTGAATGAAATGGATTTAAAAGAATATTATATGACAGTAAAATATAATGATATACTGACAGCTCTTGATTTGTTTAAAGATGATCCTTTGGTTGAAAATCCAGGTAAATTATGTATAGAATGTTATAGAAATCTATTCTCTCATTGCTTATATATTGATATTTCTTGGAATAGGTTTTTTTTGTATGTAAAATTTGTTTTAATAGCCAATTTTTTTTAATACCAAAAGTGCACTACAGTTCTTAGCAAGGCTTGGGACTGAAAATATATATGAGATGTACTTTTTCCCTAAGTTTTGTATTTACATGTAATGTTAAGTTTCAATAGTATATACTCTCTTCAAATTTTTTTTAGTGAAAAAGCTGATTTAAAATTCTATTGTGCTGTAAAATGTTTAACCAATATTATGGCACATTATAATTTTAAAGGAAAAAATAATGGAAACCAAATTTTGTATAATGAAAAGTTTTCATTTTTGCATATACAAATGTCATTTTCAGATTATAATCAATACAGTTTCCTTATTATAGTCAATTAAAAGATTTATTTAATGTGTATTTGCTTCCCTACATGAAAATTTATATTGCTAATCTTTCATACTTGATTAAGATTTCAAAATGTATGCAAATTTTAATGAAAATCAGTTTATATGCATAGGAGAAAAATATATATCTCTCACAGAAATTCAGTTGATTAATGATTCAATCGTAGTTAAGGGACTATGGTAGCTGAGTGTGTTTATGGTCACGAATTTGGGTCCTAAAAGTCGTAAGTTGGACTCCCGTTGACACTGAAGACCTGTCGTGAAGAGGGGCTGATGCATGTTAAATCTCAAGTCTAATAATCTTGTTGGTGTGGCGTGAAAATTTGGTGAGTGGTTTGCCTGCTCAAGTGTTGTCTTCCTTGCTTGACCATGGTTCAAAGTTATCAGGTTCATTTCCAATAACCCTTGCATTGCTTTTGAGTGTTGCGTAAAATCAAACAAACCAATCAGTTAAGGTGCACAAGTAAAAGAATGTTAGAAATTTAAGTTACTAAAAGATCAAAGATATATTAGATGGTATTATGTATGCAAAATGTTCTGGTCTATAAGTTTTGGTCATGAGGTTTTCAAACACCTGTGAAGAAAATTGAAATTACTTTTATTATGTTTTGATACAATTTACCCAATGAAATACATCTGCACACTGAATGTGTACAAGAGTGGTAAATTCTATTTTAAGTAATAAAAACATTACTTAAGAATTTCTATTGATTAATTTATTCACTGACTTAAAACAGCTTTTACAAATTATTTGTATTTTCATATATTAAATGATAAAATACAGATTATATAATTCTTAAATCAAAACACAAATAAAATGGGGGGGGGGAATCAAAAAGTGCTCATATTTCTTGAAAAAACATGCTTCTTTCAACTGTGCTTCACTCAATTTTGGGAACATTTCTTTCAATGCCTGAAACATTTTAACTTTTTTTTAAGAGCTGTGACAAAATTCTTCAACAGCCCTAATTTTATATGATGTGTGACCAAAATGATATTACTGGATTCAACTAAAGGAACTTTTGGCACATTTTCATCTCCATTCACACATAATTTTCTCTTAGGCTAGTCATTGAATTTGTAATGGTTTTGTGTGTCTGTGTGTGTCACAGCTATTCATAAACACAAAAAATTATGTGAAACCTCCCTGTAAACCAAACAACACCAAATTTTAAATTGCTGCAATTATGCCATTCATGATCTTGATATTTGTCTCTTTGCTATAACAAACTCATGTTTCTATAAGTCTTATTGATGTCCATTGTATGAGCCAAAGGTACTAATCCCATTGGCATCGTTCACCCATCTGGTATAGTGGTTAGCAATGCTGACTGCTGTGCCGTTGGGCCTGAGTTCGAATCCTGGAGAAGACATGGATGCTTGTTAATGTATAGTGAGTGAGTGAGTGAGTGAATATTAACGTCACACTGTTCAGCTACATGAGGGCTTTTGGCGAAGGACCACGTAATTTTGAACCATGGTCAAGTGACGTGGATGACACCTGAGCTGGCATCTCCCTCTCCTAACTACCACACCAACGGGAGGACGTTGCAGCTCTCGACAGATTTAGCGTGCATCGCTGCCCTACACGGCGGGTCTTTAGTGGTACTGGGCTTGAGCTCGTGACAAGGCAAGCCACGATCCGATACCTATACCACTCGGCTACCGCGGCCACTGTAAATGTATAGTGCCTTCGCGGCATGGGGTTACTTTAAATAGCCGTCGATCCGCAAGTCCTCTCGTGAGGTTGGTGGAAGGGGAAGAGAGGTGGGAGATCCCTGAACACCCCCAGGGTGTTCTCACTCAAAATTGGGGTGAAACCGAGCTAAATCGTTCTGTCACTTGTATGGCACTCAAAGTTATGGCTAACGACAGGCGTCACTTAGCCCTTTACCATGATGAATTTCGTGGACCTTGATCTGGCCTTTGCCGATCAGGTGGTATTAGTAACAACAGCAACAAAGGTACTAACAGGAATTTGTTGTCTTAATGTGGTAGCACTGCTTTTTTTTTCAGGCTAATTGTAGAAGAATATATTATCAAAAGTCACCAATCTTCAATGTAGGTTTATGCTCAATACCTAGCAAACCATTCAAAACTGGAGAAACATGTTAAATTTTTCATTTAAAAAATCTTAATCAAGTTCTCAATTTCTTACTAGTGGATTTCACTGTTAGCAGCCTAAAACCTAATAATCTGACTTGCTGTTTCAAATTGCATTCAATTCCTTCTGTTCTTGAGGTGGCTTGTTTCTCAGTAATCCCTAAAGGGGAATATACGTGAACCTTTCTTAACCGATGGGGAATTCAATCAGTCTGTAAATAACTTTGGCCGATTATGAAAGCCCGAAATTTGTAGGTGTGCCTACCCACTAAATAGAATTTTTTTATTAATATTTAATTGTGTGTTGTATTAAGTATTTTAAAACTGAAAATAAGGATTGATATTTGAAAAGTGAATATGCAACCAACATGCGACACATTTTCTGGTGACCACAAACATCATAAGGTGATGAGTTTTTGAAATATAAGTTGAAAATTGAACTGATTATTCGGATTGATTGAATATTAATGTCGCACTGATCAGCTACATGAGGGCTTTTGGCAACGGACCACGTAATTTTGAACCATGGTCAAGTGACGTGGACGACACCTGAGCTGGCATCCTGATTATTCGGAATCATTGGATTATCCTTTTACCTGGACCTATGACTCATAATAAGGAGCTGAGATTCGAGGTAGCCACATTTTTCTTTATTCAAATTTATTGATTTATTGAATTGCTTAAATTTGAAAATGGACCTTAAAAGGCTAAAAGAAAAAAGGAAAATTTTAAGGATTTCCTTTATTAAACATTTAACGAAAATATAACCTACTTTAGGTAAGGGAATTTCTGCTGAATACACTAAAGAGGCAAAACTTGGTGAGCTTCTGAGTTTAAAGTCTCAGCTCACAGAAAAATTGAATGAGTTAATTAAGGCTGATAAACATATACAATTAGAAATTAAAATAAGGGAAATGGCAGCTGATGTATCATTGTGCAAAGAGTATAAAGATGGGGTGTATTGACTTAAAAACGAAATTGCAGAGACAAATATAAATATTGTCTGATAGACAGGAAATTAGGATAAGCAGTCCAAGTACAGTCAGTAGGGATTATATTTTCGTAAGAAACGAAACTAAAACTGTTAAATTATCGAAGTTAAACATACAAACCTTTCAAGATGATTGTAGTCAATTTCTATACTTTTGAAATTCTTTTGAAGTTACGATTCATAGCAATGACTCGCTAACTAAAGTTGAAAAGTTTGCATATCTAAAAACATATCATGAGGGAATTGCTTTGAATGCAGTTTTGGGATTTTCGCTTGCAGATCAAATTATGATGCATAGATAAAACTATTAAAAGAAAGATTTGGTTGAACAGATAAAATTATTTCATCGCATATGCATAAACTTTTATTAATTGATCAGTTAAATCATGTCTCAATGCAACAGGTTTGAGAAAAATGTATGATTCAATAGAAACACAAATAAGATCATTGTAATCATTAGGTGTAGCTACAGGCACATATAGTAACTTATTGTGTCACATTATTTTACAATAGATAAATTTAAATTATAATCGTCAACATAAAGCACAGATGAATTATTTGATATTGATTTTGTAGAATTCTTAAGAAGGGAAGTAAAATGTAGAGAAGCTTCGTTAATGCTAGCTAACCCTAAAAATTCTAATTCTAGAGAATATTCGTTTAAAAACAAAACAGGTCAAGGTTATCAGTGTAGATCTAACTATTCGAATACTAAAAATAATGATTTTGCTAGTATCAAATGTAGTACTGCCGCTTTGGCCACACATGTAGATACATATCAACATAAACATGAATCCTATCGAAAATTTTTTCCGCGATGAAACTTCCACTCTTTTTTCGCTGATAGATTTACAAATAATCAGAGTTGTATATTCTGCCTTCAAATTCATATGAGTCTTGATTCCTCGCTTAGTACTTCTGAAAAGAAAAAAATTATTAAAGGCTGAAGAGAAGTGTTTCATTTCTTTTCAGAATCACTTAAGAAAGCTTTGCAATGATAATTATCAAAAATGTGAAATCTGTGGTTCCTTTTTGCATAATTCTTTGATTTACCAAAATGGCGAAAACAAAAACTTATCTTAGGGGTCACTTGAAACATGGAAGTCAACCTCCAAAGAAAATGGAAATTCTAGGGTTAATGCTACATCTCTGGTTTCTCTCTCTGCTAAAGAAAATAAAATAAAGAGTGCAGGTGGTTCGGTTTTATTACAAACATTCTCGGATTTAGTCAAAGCAAAACCGAAAAGTAATGTTCAGTTGCGCTGCATGTTAGATGGTGGTTTTCTAATAAATCTTTTATATTGAGAGAAGTTGTTGAGTTATTAGATTAAAGGTTGTTGATAAAGAAGCATTCATTATTTACACTTTCGGAAGTGAAGCCTCTGAAAACGCACTTACAATATAGTTGAAGTAACATTGCAAAATGTACAAGCTAATAAGAATTTTAAAATACAAAAGTGTCTGTTATTAATTCGATCACTTCAGCTAGAATTCGGTTTCCATCAAAGTTTATAAGAAACATCTCATTGGAAAGGGGAACAGATAATAGTACCTCTGAGAAGATTCATGTTTCGATTGGTTCTCATTACATTTCAAAAATTTTAGGTGAAAGGAACATTAGAATTAGAAAAAAATTAAGGGAAGGTGAAGTTAATTGTAGGGATATATCTGCTTATCACATTTAATTGAAGAGAATGAAGATTTAGACTTTGATAGAGTAAAGAACTTATGGTTATTTGAAACTATTATGATTAATCCGGATAACGAAGTGTCTGTTAGATGAAAAAGTTTTGAAATCGTTCGAACAAAATACGACCTTTACAAACAAAAGATATGAAACTCGATTGCTGTGGAAAGAGGATAGTAAGGAATTAAAAAGTAATTATGAAATACAAAAAAGGTCATTTATTTAGTTTAAGCAAAACAAGGAATTATATTTTAAATATGATGAAATTATAAGGGAACACTTAAGGGATGGTATTATAGAAAGGTAAACATGAACTTAGATCAAAATATCAACGCAGGGTAGTTTCTTCCTCATCCCGCTGTAGAGCGCGAACAAAAGGATAGTACAGAGGTTGGAATAGTCTTCAATGCATCATTATAAGGTAAAGGCGCATATCATTAGATGATTGTTTAGAGAGCAAACCAAATTTAAATCTCAATTTATTAAAAATCATTGCGGTTCAGATTACACAAAAATGCATTTTGTGCTGATATTCAGTGCACTTCCTTAGAAATAGTAACCGACGAGGAAGGTAGAAAAATTTAAAAATTTTTATAGATAAAGGGGAGGGAGGTAATCTTGATCTCAGCACTCATAATATAGAAATTTTTTGCTACATGCAAGGGACTTTTAGTGTCACATGTAGTCCTTTCTTATTTGCCGCAATCATAAGACTGCATGTAGAAAAATATATAAATAAGTACAAAAAGAACTCATGTTAACGACCTGATAAATAGTACTACCGATATAACAGATGCCCTGCAATAGAGTAAAGATATGATACATAAACTTAGGGAAGCAGGGATGAACCTTTGAAGATGGGCTACAAATTTCACTACTTTGCATGAGGCCTAGAAACTTGCTCTTATTGAATACCAGTAAACATCAAAAGAATCAGGTGTAGCATTAAAGATTCTTGGAATAATATGGGAGAATGTGAATGACAAATTAAATTTCAATATTAGACAATTTGAGAAATTAAATAACTTTTTGAAGGCAATGAAAAGAATCATTTTGTCTGCTTGTGAGTATGCTTTTTGATCCTATCGGTATAATGAACACTTACTGTCATAATGAAGCTATAGCTACAAACAATATGGGAATCGGGCATATCATGGATTGAATGTGTTCCTAGTGATATTAAAGCCACATTTATAGATTTGATAAATGAAATAAAAATTCTAAACCAGTTTAAAATTCCTAGGCTGTATTTCAATGAGATAAATTGGGAATCAGTAGCGCTTCATTTATTTTAAGACACAAGTCCTAAATGGTATGGTTTTGTTGCTTATTCTCGACTAAAACATACAGATAAATATGTCACAAGCTTCATTATGTCAAAATCTCATTTGGCTCCATTAAAGAAACTTACGCTGCCTAGATTATTAGAGTTATTAGGCACTTTGATTTCTGCAAGATTGGGACATTATTTACGGAATACTTTCCTGTGTTAAAAAGGGAAAATACATAGTATGGGAGTGGTTCACAAATATGCATCCGCTGGATTAAGGGGTAGGTCGATGATTGGAAGCCATCTGTAAGAAACAGTGTATCAGAAATTAAGGAGAAGACAAATCCAAACAGATGGCATCATTGTGTAGGGAAGAGCAATCCAGCTGACAAATTAACAAGGGAAATAAGCTCTAAAGTTCCTTGAGAAGGATGAGATTTGGCCAACAGGACCACCCATGGCTTTTAGAACCCAATGACCTGTATAATATACCAAGTGATCATATTGACACTTGAGTTAGATTCCATTAAAGAAGAAAAACCAAAGGTTGTTGTGTTTTTACTAACAAACATTGAATCTTTGCAGCCTTTACTGAATCTTGATAGTTGTAATAATTTGGATAAAAATAACATCCTATGGTTTTAAGATTTGTAGACAATTGTAAAAATAACAGGAAAAAGATCACAGGCAACTTAATGGTTGATTTATTATTTAATGCACAGGAAAATATTGGGTCCGTTTTATACAGCAAACAGATTTCAAAACAGAATATGAAGAAGTAAAGCAACATAAATCGATATCTCGAAATTCTGAACTTTTTTGTCTGAATCCTGTAATGTCTGAAGATGGACAATTACGAAAATCTGACTTCATCTTTTATGGAAAAAAAAACATCCACTAATTCTCCCTTCTAAATCGAGATTTTTACAACTCCTGATAATGAGAAAACATCAAAGACTGCATCATACTGGTGTTTGTGAAACTTTTATTCAAATCAGAGATACTTTTTGGATTGTTTGGGAAAGACAGACTGTTAAATCTTGTTTGAAAAAAATGTCTTATTTACCAGAAATTCAAAGTAAGACCTGGAAACCAAATAACGGCTCCATTGCCAGAAGGTAAAATCCAAGCAGAATTTCCATTCGAAGGTGTAGGAATTGATTTTGCTGGCCCTATTTATACCAAGAATGATGCAAAGGCATACACAGCTTTATTTCTATGGTCATTCGTGCGATTCATCTAGAAGTAGTGCCCTCTTTGAATACTGAACATTTTCTATTAGCTTTCGATAGGTTCATTGCTAGAAGAGGAATTTGTCACACAGTGAACTCGCACAATGCAATAACTTTCAAAAAGATTCAGACATTGAACTCAAAAGACTCTACATGAACATTTGTGAACCAGAAGTATAAAATTATTTTGGTAAAAGAGGTATAAAATGGCAGTACATTGTTGAGTGTGCTGCATGATGGAGAGGTTACTGGGAGTGAATGGTTCAAATAATGAAAATTGCATTAAGGAAAATTTTGGGAAAGGCATTAATTTTCTGTGAAGAACTACAAACGATTTTGGCTGAAATAGAAGCAATAATAAATTTGCGTTCATTAACTTATGTTTATAATGAACCATTCCCTCCTACTCCTGCCAACTTTTTAACTGGAAGAAGATTAACTGCCTTACCTAATCGGTCAGGCAAGAGAAATATTGAATTATTTAAAGATAAAAAAGAATTAATCAAAAAATATTTATATACTGCAAAAAATTATTAAATATTTTTTTGGAAAAGTTGGAAAAAAAGAGTATCTTCAGTTAAAAAGTGCTAATTTAAACAAAAATGTGAATATTTGAACGAATTATAATATTGAATATTGAAAAATGTGAATATGTAAATGATGTAGGTGAAAAGAAGCTTCCCCGACATTTGTGGAGACTAGGAAAAATCATTGATGTCCACAAGGGACGAGATGGCAAAGTAACCATTAAAATGTCAACAGGTATTTTAAAACGTCCTGTACAATTATTATATAATCTTGAAATAGTGTATAATGAGTAAATCTTTTCCTTGATTTATAATTTCAAACTATTATTTTCTAGTCAATTGTATTGTATAATGTGGTTATCAATTATTTTAAATAATATTTATGCTTTCGAATTCATTGTATTCTTAACTTTGAATTTATTGGATTTGTAATTTGAATTTTAGTTTATGTATGGTATATTGAATTTGTTTTGAAATATTGGGGATAACTTTCTTCATTGGGGTGGGAGGAGGAGGTGGCTTGCTTCTCAGTGATCACTAAAAGGGAATATGTGTGAACCTTCCCTAACCCAAAGGGAATTCAATCGGTCTGTAAACAACTTTAGCCGATTACAGAACCCAGAAATTGGTAGGTGTGCCTACCCACTGAATAGAATTTTTAAAATTAAAATTTTATTGTTTTGTGGGCTGTAATGTGTCGTTATAATAAATATTTAAAAATTGTAAATAAGGACTGATATTTGAAAAGTGAATACGCAACTAATATGTGACTAGGGATTGCAATATCAGACTAAAAGTTCAATACCGGTATTCAGTATTTTTTAGAACTTAATACCAGGATACCGGTTTTAAAACCAGTAGTAGAAATTTATAGAAAAAGAAAGAAAACACCTGGTGTTTCTTTGTTTTACTTACCAGTTTTATTAGAGAGTGTAAATATCACAAAAAATAATTTGTAACTTATAAATTATAACAGTATATTAAGAATCATAAAAAAAGTAAAGGAACATCTTATTTATTTATATATATAAATCACAAAAAACGCGTGAATATCACAATTCAGTCTGTTGTACTATTACAAATTTTTGAAATGTGATCTTAAGAAACATAATGCATCAATTGTACTGTCATTAAGCCTGGAACGTATTTTTATGCAAAAATTACCAGCTGTAGATAGTGATTTTCTTAATTCATTAGAAGTGCAAAACACTCAAAATGGCAAACCATCTAATGCTGTCATTTTACTTATAATTTCATCCAAATTATCTTCTTTTTTTTTCGAAATAATCTAAAATTCCTGACAGCTTGGGCTTAGAGACTGTGCTTAAATTTGTACCTATATCGAAATTAGATTCTTTCCTCTGTAACAAATTTGTTTCATGTTTTGTTTTTAAATCTATGGAGTCCGCTTGTACTTCCTTCATTCACTTTAATAACTCTAGAACATTTTCTACATTGTGCCAACATATTCCTTTCATCATGTAAATAATAAAACCAAACTGAAGTATTATCAACTGATTTTTTATGGTCTTTAAAGTTATTCTTATTCATTATTATGGGTTACTATTTATGAGTATATATATAATGAATCTGAAAAATATTTTGAAACTAAAGTATGATTTGTAAATAAAATGTGAATAACAAACTTTTAAAAAAAAATTTCGAAATATTATGCATATTCTTCAAGTACAACCTCGGTTTCTCAGATACGAATAGCAGACTACGAGACCTGTGAGAGTGCAGTATCACTCTGAGCTGTTATAGGATATTTTTGGCCTTGGATAATTCACATATTTTATAACCTCTTGATTGTATGAAACAACTTTGTGTATTCACAGTTTAATTATTAGGGAGACTAGTAACAGAGGTGTTGAGGGGTGAAGAATGGCGAGCTTGGATATGTTTTTTCTCTTTCAACGAAAATTTAGGAGTCACTACTCCTAAATTTTCCTGTATTTAGTTCTATTTATCAGAGAGAAACAATTTATGTCTATATTTTTAAGTTCAGATTAGTAGTCTTTTTATCCTGCTATATCTGGAAATGAAAAAAATCAGATGATGGATTTAATGAGTTGCTTTAGAACTGTAGAACCATCTAGGAAAAATAAAAATAAGAACAACGGAATATGTGAGCGGAATATAGATGCTTGATACCTTCACCTTCTGAAACAGATGTAAAATTATTTCTTTTTTTTTTCTATTTTAATCGTGGTGCAATAATTAAAACTATAACATAAAAATAAAACGTATACTGTTTTGATATGTTGGCAGTCCCTGAACATATAGTGGAAATAATTTAAAAAAAATTCTAGTAAATACCGAAAAACCGATATTTAAACTTTTAAATACCGGTATTTCAAAATTGCAAAAATGGCTTGAAACACCAGTATTCAGTATCCCGATATGCCGGTATTGCAATCCTTATATGTGGCAGTTCTATCAGGTGGGGGCAGTATGACTTAAGATTGAGGAATATGTTTACTCTTTAACTTCAGTTGTCAGGGTGGTTTATTCAAGCAAAGTGTTTCATAAAAGCCATTTTTGCTTCTTTATCATTTATGTCTGTTCTCATTTTGAGTAATGCTTCAGTAATTCACTTATCTACATAAGGTTAATCAAACTAAGGCTAAAAAATTATAAATTCAGAAAAGCAATTTTTTTTTTATAAAAAGAACTAAATGACTGACACCATACCCATTTCAACATTTACTGATACTGCTCTACTGTGCCTGTTTATTTTCCGAGCATAATATTGTACTATCGTCTGGTAGTCATTAATATAAAGTTTCTCAACTGTTTGATACATCAAAATAATGATTGAAACTTATATAGTCATTTTTTTTATATCTTTGTTTGGCTCTGGAAGAAATACTGGATAAAAAAAAAATGTATATTTTAGAACATATTTTTGAAATATATTTAAAGCCTTATGGGAAAGGACGTTTGTTATAGGGCTCTTTAATTCTACTTGGAAATTTGCATAAAAACTTTGTTTTATATCAGATGTTAAATGGTTGTTAAGTAGTGTAAATTTGTTTTCTGAGATGTGTTTAATTGAAATGGATTGAAAATTCTACATTTCTTTCAGAGTATATTGCAATTTTGATCCAAGTTTTGTTGTGAAATATATGTGACAATTTTTTTTTTATTTCAACTAGGAACTAAATTTTTATACAGTACTCATGGTTGGACTCTTATCAGCGCTATTGTGGAAGCAGTAGCTAAGGAGCAGTTTACAGTTCATATAATGAAATTATTTAAAGCTTTAGGTTTAAGTAACACTTACCTGGATGTAAATGATGTTTTGATTTATAATCGATCAAGGTAATTAATACTGCATTATTAATAGCTTAATCTTTAGACTATTTTATAGAATAGGCTTGATTTTTGTTCTTGCCTAGTTATTTTACATGCAAATATATTTGTATTAATTTGTCTGTACATCTCAGTCTTTTTGAGAAATTATATATTCCATAAAATAGAAGAGAGAGAAATTATATTTATGGGGATTTGAATTGACATTTTTTGAACATCAATGTTTTACAAAAAGTATAAATTCGCAATTTTTCGAATGGGATTACTTTTGTCTAAAAAATAATATTAATTTGGGCTTAAAGGATATATATATATATATATATAATATATATATATGACATGTTTTGAGCCTAAGGATTAAAGTCAGGAGATATTACTGCCCAATTCATTTGCAACAAATATATTACTTGATATATTAATAAAATTTTCTGACTTTTGTGAGAAATGCAGTGAACGTCATAGAGGAGTATAAGCACACAAACCCCCAACAACCTTTTGTAGGCTTATATCCCTTTTAGTTACAGCTCTGCTGACATATACATGTACACTTATGTATGCGACTTTGAATTTTTTCATGACATTTTGGCAGCATAATTAGAACCTCTGGTTAAAATAGACATAATTTGCAAACTCTTAATTTCCCCTCTTGTGTATATATATTAACTAATAATCATTCTGTCCCAGTTTCTTCCAATATCTTGCATGTATGTAAAATTTCAGTTTTGGAAAAACTTTCCTAAATTTATATAATCCTGTATTAAAGTGTCCAAATTCTCAAATAATGTTTTTGCCACCTAATACCACTTCCTCAACCTACCATCTACCATTGGACCAGGTTTTAATCATTACCTTTAAGCTGAATTATATTCAACGAGAATTCCAACATATTTTAGATACAGTAGAGAAGGTCAACCTCACAAGTGGTATTGTGTAGAAATTGTGGTAACTTAAAATATTAACTAATTGTTTTTAACTGGCAATAGAAACTGCGTTGCTTATGCAATGTCTCGTGGCTCAAAAAGTAAAATTGTCAGATAATACACTCTATAACAAAAGAACAAAAAAAAAAACGACGCACCAAGAACGAGTTGTCCGATAGAGACAAAAATTGATGGGCAGAAAGATTATGCACAGAATTGATAATGATTAAAATCACAGAAAAATTGAATGAGTTATTTCTGAGTTACATAGTTACAAACTAACGAGCTCAATAAGGGGTTGACCCACCTCTAGCCTATATGCAAGCAGCCACACAACGTGGCATAGAGTGATAAATCACCCGGATGGTCTCCTATGATATTTCTTGCCAAATTTGCTCCAATTGTCGGTTCAGGTCATCAACATTCTCTGGTAGATGCAGTCGCCTTCCCATTCTATCCCAGACATGCTCTATTTGAGAGAGATCTGGTGATCTGGCTGGCCAAGAAAGTGTTTGACAATCTGTAAGATAGTTCATAGCAACACGTGTCGTATGTAGTCTGGCATTATATTGCTCAAAAATAAGGCCAGAGTACTGCAAAAGTAACGGTAGCAAAACAGTTCTCAGAATGTCGTCGACGTACCGCTGTGCTGTAAGTGTGCCTCTAATGACGACCAAAGGTCTGCGGCTATCAAAAGAAATGACACCCCAGGCCATAACTCCTGGTTTAAGGCCTCTGTGGCATGCAATAGTGAAAGCAGGATCGGCACGCTGCCCTGGGCGTCTCCAGACACATCTTCGATGATCGTCAGGACACTGTTGGAAGCGGGATTCGTCGCTAAACACTATACGTCCTCAGTCAGTATGATTTCAACCTGATCGAACCAAGCACTACTGTAATCTGTCTCGACATTGTGCAGGCGTGAGTGACAGTGGCGTAGCGGTCGGTACGAGCGTAAATTTCGCTCTATCAGCCTTCTGTGAATTGTCATGGGAGACACTCGTGTGCGAGTCGCACGTCTGATGGTTGATAACGATGAATCAGGCGCTGTGACATCTGAGCTGACAATCAACCTGTCCTCCCGATCTGCTTTGGCCCTAGGTCGACTGCTACCATCATGACGCTGAAATCTGCCATTGTCCACACATTCTTGCCAGCATCTTCTAATGGCAACATCGCTTCGACCCATATAATGAGCGATTCTCCGATTTACTCAACCTGTCTGTTTCAATCCAATGATATGACCTCTTTCAAACTCTTGCAGTTGCTCGTAATGAGCTCGAATCCTGCGGCGAGTCAGTTTTTCAGTCGTTGAAAGGTATCCTAAATCGCAATGTAGCAGAAATTTTGACCATCAGATTGAGAATCGCTTCTTGTAGACACCTGCTGAGAGCACAGTTCCTGTAAACAATGACAATTAAGCTATGGTTGTGGACGCCGTTTTCTTCACTCAAATGATCCAAGGGATCCCCAGATAAGTGATATGTTCATAAAATATAATAATATCTTTTTAAATACAAATACTCAGCTTGATTTTATATCACAGTTCTCTTTATCAACAGTAAAGCAAATCAAAACAGAAACAATTTCTTGGATATAGTTGGACGGCTTGAAAATAACTTACAGCATGTTACATACTCCCACCTTGCAAAGTGAAACTGAACTTTGCAATCTAAAATAAATTAAACTTTAACCATGCAATACATTGTATAGATATATATAACACTTAATTCCTCATAAAATTTGAAAAGAAGTTAGGAGAATCGGGAACATAATCAGTTGGTGAATCCGAAACATGGTCAGTAGATGATTCAGGAGTTTTCTCAACATGTAGGCTGGCTTTTCCTGAGGCCTTTAAAACGCTAATTTCAGTTTTAGCTGATACTTTCAATGGACATAGCCTTTGGAAGGGACAAATCCTCTCACACCATGGGAGGTTCTAATTCTAGCTACTTGGGGAACTTCATCCTTGCCAGGATAAACCTCCAAGACAACACCAAGAGGCCAGTCAATTCGTCGCACATTGTCATGCCCAATCAGCACAACATCACCCACTTCTAAAGCATCATTTCTCCTTGTCCCTCTGTGGATCAGAAGAGCAAGATATTCATTTCTAAACCTTTGTCTCGGATCTTCACGCAACTTCTGCAAGTATTTGGTGCGTTTTACCAATGAAGATCGATCTACTTCATCTAAATCTGGAGTTTCACAGTTGCTATTTCCGTGAATGAACATTGCTGAGGACAAAGGTAACAATTCATTTGGATCTTCGTATATGTATGTCAAAGGCCTAGCGTTGATTATTGACTCACAATCACATCAGATGGTCTGGAGTTCTTCTTAATTTACAATAGATTTCCCTAACACTCGACGTAGAAGCTCTTTGAGCATTCTCACAATACACTCCCACCATGCTGCTGTGGGTGGAATAAATTTCCAAGTGATTTTATGGGCAGTTGAGTACACCACAATTTTATCCCAATCTAATGTTCTCAGTGCATTATTTGTTTCTACAAAGTTAGTACCGTTGTCACTGTAAAGTACTGAAATCCTGCCTCTTCTCGCAATGAATCTTTTCAAGGCTTGAATGAAGGTATCAGTAGTGAGTGATTGAACTAGTTCAAAATACACTGCCCGGTAGACAGCACAGGTAAACAAAACAATCCAGGCCTTCGCTTTTAACTTAAGATAAAGAGGGCCTGCATAGTCTACACCTGTTACTTCAAATATCTTTGTCTGAGTAACTCTATCTCTAGGCAGCGGAGCAAAAGGCACTTCAACATGCTTAGCTTTATAACGTTTGCAAATCACACACTCAGAGAGAACTCGCTTTACTAATCTTTTGGCTGTAATTATCCAAAATTTCTCTTTAAGCCGTGCAAGTAATATTGAAGAACCTGCATGCATTGCTTTTACATGCTCTTCTCGAATTAATTTCACTACAACATCACACTGACAGGTAAGAGAATTTGTATTCTTAAGTTTTGTGTAACATGATATCAAAAATTATATTTAGCAACTTGAGAAACCAAAAGATCTGCCACTAATAACAGACTTTGTAACAGCAACCACTACAACAATAAAAATCCAATAAAGCTTGTTAATAATGAACAAAGTTTTTTAATTGAATCACAAAAATGACAGTTGTGCTAAACATATCTAACACATCTACTGATGACACCATTTTTGATTCAGTTATTAAATGTGTACGCTTGTTATCAAGTAGCAATGAATAATTGTTAGTTAGTAGTTTTATTCCTAAGTTTAATTTTTATATATTCTATTTAGTAATAGACTGAAATTTCACTGTAAACTAATTTTAATTTTTTTGTAATAAAAATGAATTGATTTGGTTTTATGTATATGTTACGAGGATTTCGTTACTACATTTTTTTGGAAAATATTTACAGATATTTCATCTTACTCAATTTTTTAAAGTTGTGAAACATATCCCCTAATTTACCATATGTTGCACATATTTTTTACACGATTTTTTTTGACGATTTTTTATAGAGCGTATCTCCCATGTGAAAAAAGAGTTGAGTGTATATCGATATCCTAATAATAGTTGAGTGCCACTTTTTATTTAGTATATTTTCTTTCTCATGCAACCTAATGATACTTGTTATTATAAATATAAGCAATTTAAGTGAAGTTATTAATTTAAATATGTTATATTGAATTTATATATTAAATGCAACACCATTTATGGATTTTATATTCAAAAGGATTGTAGTCTGATGGAACATCAAGACCCTAAATTATAAAGGGAAGGATGAGACTGAAATACCAAATTACATTTTTTTTTATCTGCAGAAGTAGATTTTACATAAGGAATTTACTTTTTAAGTTAGAATTCTGTATCGAAACTTGATGATGTAACCGAGAATGTAAAACAAATATTGTTAACCTTAGGTCTTATATTTGGGAATCTACTTTAATGCATGATGCATTTCTTTCTGTACTCTGCAAATAAATTATCCTTACTTTTATTCATCTCTTTACATATATACCTAAAATGTTATTATCTGTGTTCCAAGAGCTTTTCTTTTTTTTTTGTATTTAGGAATTACATGAAAAATAAAAAAGGACATCTAATCAATGCTCCATTTGTTGATAATTCATATAAATGGGCTGGAGGAGGATTTTTATCAACTGTTGGTGATTTGCTCCAGTTTGCTAATGCCATGTTATATAGTTTGCAAGTCAAAGAATCCAAAGAGCATCCTTCTACTGATTCAACAATAATGAAAACTGAGAAAAATATCAACATTGACAACCTTTCTTGTAATACTCATAATCAAAAACAACTTCCCGGGTTTTTAACGTCAAAAACCATTGAAGCAATGTGGGAACCAGTTCATCCAGCTGTTAATTATGGAATGGGATGGAGTGTATTTCCTCAAAAACAGGAATGTATGTTTTGCAATAAAAGTAAATTCTGTGTTTTTCATACAGGGGGTGCTGTTGGAGCCAGTAGTGTTCTTTTAATTGTCCCAGAAACATTTAATAAAAATGAACATAAGCACACATCAATGTTTTCACCTAAGGGCATAGTGGTAGTAATACTAACTAATATGCAAAGTATTTCTTTGTATTCAACAGCATTAAAAATTACTCAACAATTTGAAATTCAATAATTTTGTACTAATTTGAATGTTAAAATTTTTGTTGGGTTTTTAAATGTCAGAATGGAAAATTAAAAAATTTTGTAAGCTAATTTTCAGTGAAAACTTTGCACTCTAGAAGTTAAAAATTGTCTAGGATTTCAAATACTCATTGTAATTTGAGAAATTTAATTTTTTATGTATAGTTAACATTAAATACTATAAAAACAAGGATATCATTCTTGTGTAGCATGATTTTTCATATTCTTTTTTTTTGCCAATGCTTGCAGTATTTATTCAAATTTTCTCACACAGACATTGACATCAAAATTTAAGTAATTTTTCTCCTCAGTGGATGGCTTGTGATTTTTAATTAATTTGCTCCTGGCTGACTATCTTAAAATAAATGTATAAAAAATCATTAAAAAATTTTTTTGTTTTCTCATTTTAATCATCCCATTCAAGTAAAACTTCGATGGTCATGTGTAAAATATTATGTTATTGTAAAGTAAGGACTTAGTAGTATGTTTCTAATCTGTCATATTGTGGAATTGAAATGTATGATGATATATGGGGAACATAGAATTTGCTTTTTGAAAATATATGCATACAAATTGCTGTTATTGTGAAAATTTAATAATCATAAGTGTCTTGGAAAATATGAAATAATCCGAATCAATTTGATTTAATTGATTGTTATGTATCAATGTTGTATACAAGTTAAGCATAATTTTTTTCCCATTGAAACTATTTTTATTTTGTAATGATGTCTATTAAAATAAGCATTGTTTTTTTTTGGTATTAATTGCTTATAATTTTTTAAAAATCATGTCCTTTACTTCAATTGCAATTTCAGTTACTGTGCTATGTTTTAGAAATGAGCCTATTATATCATTTAATAAAAAGTTTATTTATCATTGATTATTGTATTTGTGAGTTTTATATGTGAAATACTTAACTTTTTGTGTGTGATATTTGTATTTTAGTGAGTGATTTTAATGTCTTCAAATTTGATAATAGTCATATATCAAACAAAATATTTGTATTACCAAATTTAAATATACCCTTTATCATTTTTTTATAAGCTTGCATTAATGTTTTATGTGGTTTTTAATTAAGTAACTACATTTATATGTTTCAAAAAATTTAAGACTGTAGGTATGTTTATCCAATATTGATGATTTTATCCATATTTCACAAAAAGCCAATAGAATTTCACTAACCAAGGGACTGGATAAAATTTATCTTATGTTTTGTTTGTTGAAATGCAGCTTTTAATATTTGAAATAAAAATGCCGTAAATTTATAGTTTCATGCAAAATGAATTTGTTACATATTTAATTATTCCTTTTAGAAAAAAAAGGAAGAATCTGTATTAGTATGTTTTTTTATCATTTTAAAAAAGTTAAGTAGTGAAGCCCTCTTGTCCAATGTGCAAAATTTTCTTTCAGAAAATGATTTTCAGTTGTATGATAATCAAATTAAAACTTGGATTATTTAGATATTTTTGAGTTTTCAAAGGCATTATCGAGTCATGAGTTTAAGTGCCAATGAGACCCAATACGTAGAGGCTGGTGCATGTTAAATCTGTTGAGGTTCACAATCTTCATGTTAACATTTTATAGATAATAGGTGTCCTTTATCATCTACTGCCAATAGACCTTGCATAGTTTTAGAGGTCAACTTAAATAATCTCCAATGTGTTCTCAGTAAGTAGAAAGTTAAACTAGTACATGACTGACTAACACAGCATTATGGGAATATATAACTTATAATGAAAACTGGTTGAGTTGTTTGCTAAATGTTTATGGCATTACTGTGTCATAATCCAAGCAGGTTTTTAAGTGTCAATTTTGACGGTGCTAATTTTTATCGAACTCGTTTTCCCTTAAAAAAAAGTAGCGAATGATAGTTCGAATTTTTAATTGTATATAAACATTAATGTACACTTTATTTTTGTAAATCTGCTAAGTATTATTATCTAAAAGTTAAGACCCACTCAAAAAAAATTTGTTTTACCTACTTAAGTATATGAGCTCATATACTCTTTTAATAACAAGCAAATTACCAAAGCTGGTGTTGCAAAATTCATGGCCTTCAGGTCTGGAGTGATTTTAATACCGATCAAACCAAGTTCTTATGTTTCATAATATAAATATTAGGTTTGTGTTAAGGAAAACCTCAGTATCTTTTCATCTCGAATAGTACTATTAGCCGGAAGTGTAATTCTAAACAATCGAGTTAGTATTGATTCCACAAAATACTTTTTTATACAATTCTATGGAGTTTCAAAAAATATGTACTTTTGAAATATTTTCTAAGTCTTTAACAGCAATAAAATGTTTTTACTTGAATGATGAGTTTTAAATCTTTCCATTTTACTTATAGTAGCTTTCATATCCTATTAATGATGTATCCATAATTCTCAACACCTTCGGATAATGTTAATGGCTTGTAAAAGGAACTAAATTATTAAGTTAGTCTATTATGAACTCCAATTCTCAATTCTGCTTAAAAGTCAAAGACACGAGAGGATTAATTTTTTTTAGTGTAACAATTCATTATAAAAAAAAATACCATTAATACAGAACACAAAGTGTATTTAAGTAAAATAGCAATCTTTATTAATACATGTGGAACAATTTATTCAACTGGAAAAAATGTTGAAGTCTATAACTAATATCTTCAGTGATCTTACCTTAATGCATTGCAGTCAAATTCTCATTAAAAGTGCTATGGTAACATTCCCTTTACACACACAATTTTTATTTCCTTTGTATTAAAATGAAAAATATTATGCATAAATAATAATTTGCAAAATATAAAAATAATTTTCGGTTTTTATGTTATTCAAAAAAATGAATAAAAATACACCATATTTTTCCTCCAGTTTCAATAATTACAGCAATTCATAAAATGTAAACAAAGGAATAGGATTTTTGATTTGGCACATTTTCATGAATATATGTATATTATAATTTCAGTAATAATATAGAAATGCTTTTTATTGATTTCCATATCTAAGTCATTCTTTCACAAGATACTCATTAATCAAAGCATTTACACAAAATTTTCACAATAATTAGTAAAATTCAAATTATAATTGCAATAACGCTTCAAAATTTCGGCCGCAGCTTATAGATCACAGCATTTAAAATCAAATGGAAAATATAAATGCAACAAAATATTGACCTAAAAAAAAATCAAGTCTTTTTAAATCACATTAAAATACCTGCACAAGTATAGCAAATGGTGAATCTTCTTTCCAATTTCTATGAATACATTTACCATGACTTGTGGGTATATGACAAAATATATCATCATAAATATGAAAATCAAAAATGTAAATAGTTTAAACTTTGAAATATGCATAGTTATTTTTCAAAAATACATTTCGATTCTTAAATATTAACAAAATGTTAAATGGTACATCATTTATATTTGTTTTCTTCCCTGCATACAATTCAATACATTAAAGTAAACAGTTTTAAATAACAATTAAAGGGAGATAAACAAGTACTCCATTTAACATTTAAATGTCTATGACAGGAATGTGTGTTATAAGCTTTATTTGTACTACAAATAACTTATAAAATATCATTTAAATGAAGGTTATAGAGAAAATAGCAATGACAATAATTACACATCATATTAAGGCAGTGAGAAAAATTCACACTATGGTTAATATGTGAATTTTTCTGTAGAAATACTATAATTAAGTACAAACACACATCTTTCAAAAAAGAGATTATCTGAAGCATTCATTTTCAACACTCTGGAAATGCAAAACATTATTAAAAGAATTCTTTTAGTGATAGGATTTTAGTAATAAAAATTCATTTTAGCTTTAATTTTTCAAATAGTAAAAAAGAAAAAAAAAACGGAAGAAGCAGAAGTTTAAAAAAAGACAATCGTCTTGTTACTACGTATATTTCATTACGTTATGAGATTCAACATAACAATAACTTCAATTAGGCACCATGGCTTGTAAGACTAATGAAATGAAAAAATTTTGTAGCCTTAGACAGCGTCATCTCGAATCAAATCTCTATTTTGTAGAGTCAAAACAAATCAGAAACGCCTAATTCTCTTAATTTTTTAATTTATCCTACAAGTAAAAGCAGCCATTAAATGTCTTTTTAATAAAATTTAATATTTGAAATATACTGAATGACGACTACCCTTTAATCTGTTAATGTCACAAGCACAATCTTTCAGTACAATGGTTGGAATGCACCACTTTCAGACGAAATATACTCTTACACACTTACAGATTCATCTTTCCATAAGAGCATAATATTATTGCTAAGGAATGTTCAAGGAAGAAAAAAATCCTCAGTCAGAAACTACTGAATATTAAAGGTGCTTATAACATTATTGCATGACAGATAATATTTTACACAAATATTGGTATTTAATACAGACAATAATTACAAAATATAAAACTCTTCAATATTCAAAATCAATAATTATTTCATACAAAAATAGCTATTTTCAAGGACAATTTTTTAAATGAGTTTCCTTCAAGAATTAAACCTTGTAAGAATTTTCTGAAAACAAATGCACATTTTATACAAAAGTAAATTTTTTTCTCCTATGTCTGGAAGTTAAACTTTTGGTTTTAAGGATTCATTTAGCTTATTAATTTATTAAAAGAAGTTCTAGCGTCCAAAACGTTTTCAGCTGAAACCTTAATAAAACCAGGTAAAGTAACTGCTATTATATGAGAATTTCTTTTCCTCTTGTATCAAGTTTCAAAAAATTAAAAAATAACAGCTATTTAAGAAAATTTAACTCTTCACTTCATTCACATATCGATTTAAATTAAACTCAGGTTAAATTTCAAGCAAGAAAGGGGATTAGTCTTTCTCCCTCTCTATATATATGGTGTGGGTATTTAAAAAATTATAAAATTAAGTATTATACCTCTATTAACATAAATAAAAAATCTTGCAATACCTATAACAGTTTCAAGGCAAAAAACAAACAAATATTAAAAATAAATTACAAGGGAAGCAATTTGACAGATTTAAAAGGTAGATTTAAGTATTATCTCAAATCTTCCTTCTTTTTTTTTATTTAAACATAAGTGACACTTTGCATGTCTTATGAAATATTTTCAAAAGAGATGATTCAAAAATACATGCATAATAGTAATACATGTTATAGAAAATGACAACTTCTTCACCACCGATTAAAGATAAATACAATTAAACATAAATCTAGCGTAATGGGTAGTTAAAACCCAACTCTAAATAAAAATAATTTTAAAATACTGATTTTTCATTTAGACACAAAAATTTAAAAAATTTTTGTTGCACATATCATAAAAACTAAGCCATTTGTGACACATTGCCATTTATGGTGTCTAAAGAAAAATATTATCCTCTTAGTCCATTATTTTAAATTCTAATAATGATGGTACAGTGTCATTAAAAAATATGCAATTTACATATCATCAAAAAAAAAAAAAAAAATTCAGAACTTTGATTACAGAATACTATTTTTAACAAAAGATGCAATTTTTATCGGATTAATTTCTACAACTGAATTTTTAAATAAATCACAAAATAAGATTTTGATAACTGATTAGAGCCAAAAGTAAAAATATATATACTCCTAGTTAATTTTAAATTCAAAACAGAACTATTAATTTTAACTCTCTATAATAAACTCTTTTCACACATAATTAATTGTATTTCCTGAGATAAAGATACTTCTATTATAGAAAACCTCAAACCCAGCTGAATGAAAAATATTTTTAATTTCAGTTTTATATATATGGGCTCAAACAGAACATAATTTTTTTACACTCCTTTTTTAAGTCCCATTCACTATTAATTTTTCTTTTCAAATTTATTAACATAAATGGCTAACTTTTTTACATCCACAACACAAAATGTAAACATTGTTATAACAAATTAATTCAAATAATTGGATACAATTCAAAAAATTAAAAATATACAGAATTTTTACACATATGAGAAATAAAAACGCAAGACAGATTAATTTGAACAATCCCAGAATACAAATGATATGTTCATATTATGCTGCAATTACAATGGCTTAGTTATTTATCAAATATTCAGCATTAAATTATGTTTTATGTGAGTATCCCTCCAAATATTTTGAATTTTTTTTATATTAAAACACAATTCAGTTAAAAACTCTTTAGTCAGAATAATATATAATTAGTATTATATTCTTTTCCTATATAATCACAAGAAACATTCTCATTCTTACTCATAGTCAAATATACAAGATACAATTCAATCTAGAGATTCTTTAACTTTTACTAAAAACATATTTAAATTTTAGAAAAATCTTTATAAAACCACAGGAGTTTTAATTCAGATTGTGAAAAAAAAGGCAGATGGATTTATGATGTAAAACATTACTTAAGAAATTAGCAACTATGCTATTTATAATAGAGATACATGATACATTTCAACAGTCAAACTTAACAATTAAAAAAAAAAGATACTTTAATCTCAAAACAATTCCATTCTGTGTTAAAATTTAACAAGGGCAATCTGGGATTTTCTATCTAAAATACTATATTCAACATCAATAAATTTCTTTTACAATAAAATTCTGAGCAGCTTTTTTCCCTAAATACATTAACACAAAAATTTATATCCATTTGAGTATAAATTTCAGTTGTAATTTTATAATATACAATGAAGTTGTATACAACTAATGTTTCTTTAAATAACAGTTTACCAATGAAAAAAAAAAACTTTTTATGCTAAAAATAAATAAAAATATTACAAAATAACTTTACAAAATAACAGAGTCAAAGGATTTGCTCTTAGAAAAAAATCTCAAGAAATCGAATTTAAATTATTTGTTACTCTTTAAGTAGTTTAAAAACTTTCCTTCAACTCTTCAAACAAAATGTAAGACTTTTGTTAAAAATTAATTCCTTTTAATCTGATACTCATTACAGGTTTCATGACAAATATCAGTACACAGTAGATTTCAGGGTTGAATAATTCCAATTTATATCGCTCTAGAACTACACAAGGTCCATCTGGTGCTGTTTTAACTCGTAATTTTAAATCATTGTAAAATGACTCGAATGGCATGCGAGCTGGTCCTTTAAATCCTACTCCATAAATTTCTACACTAAAGTAAACATTCGAAAATCAATTTTATTTAATGTGCACCAGGTCCTATTATTCTGCATTAATAAACTTATATAACAGGGCTGAAGCCCATGATGCAAATCGATCGGTCATCGGGTACGGAAATCGCGATCACATCAATGAGTTTCCCCAGTTTCCATAACGCAGGCATAAGAAAAACGTATAAAGTATTCTCATGTCAGTGCAGTAAATTAAAATGATCGAAAATAAGTAAATTGACACAAATTTATTTATAATTTGTATTCCCTATAATAATTTCCTGAATATTCCAGGAGCAAAACAGTATCATTATCGAGAGCATTGATCTTAAAATAGGAGGAAAGTAGGGGAAAAGTGGTTCTAGAATATTGTTGAGACTATTATATTAATTTTGCTAATAAGATTAATTGCTGAGTATAGTGATTAATAGAAATGCATCACACACACTAACTAAATTAGATGAAAATTCTTTTTTAAATGAACATCATCTCTAACACTTGACAATTTCTAATATATACATATATTTAAAATGAATATGTATATGCCTAAAATTAATGAATGTGTGCACAGTTAAAGAATTTTCAAATACTTATTAAGATGCCTGCCTATTCAAAGACATTTTATGTAAAAAGTTTTAAAACGAAGAAATATTTTATTAAGATTCCTATAGATGCTTTTGCACCTCAATTAAAAAATTTGTTCAAAGATTATTTTTCCCTAGAGAAACTTCTGGAGTAAGTATTTAAAAATGTCATATCTTGAAGCTATTCTAGGATTATTGGCAACAGATCTCAAATTTTGAGCCACAGTGAAGGATCAGGGATAACATCTCAGCTGGCACCTCACTCAAAAAACTTCCACACCACACCAAGACAAACTTCTAAAAGAATAAGAGATTACAATATGAATTTTTTTATCTATACAAATCATAGTTAGCTCATTTTCATCCGCATAAACAAAATAGAAAGATTAGAATATTCTAAATATATAATTATAGATGATTACTGTTAATAAATTGCCCTGTCTCTATACAGCTACGATAAACAGAAATAATTAACTTGGATAAAGTCAAATTATAGAAATAAAACTCGAACATACTAATTTTTCAGATAATGAATCTTCATTTCATAGAAATATTTAATCACAACAAGTTAATACACTAAAGATAACAATGCATATTAAAAAAGGAAGCATTTTCTAAGCATGACATCATAAATAACATAATAACTCACTTGAGATATAACCTAAACTATTGCCGAGTTCAAGTTTAACGTTTTTACATGAAGTATACTATAATTAATGTCATATTATGCACAATCATTTGTTTAATGAAGTCTAATTTTCTTCAGTTTTGAAAGAAAAAAAGAAAAAAAAAATCAGAAATATACTAAAATAATCATTAAGCAATAATTTCCTCATAAAGTATTTAAAAAAAAAAAAAAAAACGAAAGTTTTGGGAGAAAGAACAAATGCGAAAAATCCGCAAATTTCAAACCATTTTTCAGTTAACCAACAAAACTATCATAATTCTTTTGCTTTTTGAGTCCTTTTAAATGAAAGTAAGAAATAAATTTTATATATTATATATGGCTGAATTTACACTTTATAGTGTTCAATCAAATATTGAGTTTATATATTTTTCATAAAATAATACGATACAGAATGGAAAAAAGAAACAGTGACACTTCGTAATTGTAAGTGGTTATTTTTTCTTAACTGCTGCACCACTATGGGATATCCGAAAAAATATATTACAGTAAAAATTCAGCAATTTTTTAGCATTTTTCATTCCTAAATTCTAGATGTCATATTAATGAAGAATAATCAAAAATATAGCATTAACTGAATCAGAGTTAAATGTTTGGTAATGATTTTAATCTACAGTATTTTTATATAGTCAGAAGAAATTAAATAATGTTCAACTTAATGATAATTTCCATTTAATAATTATATTTCAAGAGATAGATTCTATATAATAAGATCTCCATATCAATGGCAGTTTTGAAACACTATACTTTGATTTAAATGTTGGAATTGCAAATTCAAGAACTTAAAAGAAGATACAAACTTTAATTAAGAAATTAATTAAAAACATACAAATTTATCATTACATAAACATATTACAAATGGAAATACGATTATTAGATATTGGAGATAATGAGAAGTGAAAGTGACACCCCTTCTTGCTTTCTAATTTGATCTTATACATTTTGAGCTTTTTATCAGTGGTATATCATCTTATTTACAGCTGAGATTGATTCATTTTCCCCCATTGCTTAAATGAAATTATTAGGGAATTCATGAAAAACCTAACTATATAGATTTTTTTTTATTAAAAAGTAGCAAAGGAAAAAAATATAGATATGCATGGAAATTAATATAGGCATCAAATTCAGCATTTAATTTTATATAATTAAAATTTTAATTTTTAGATTAATTTGATTATATATTGAATTCTAGTTTAGAATTTTAAGATATTGATAGTTAAAAATGTAGATGAGGAAGATACATTTATATTCTTTTGAAAATAAATTATGTTAATCATTGCTAACAAAGACAAAAAATCTTAGTGAGGGAAAAAATTAAGGATGGAGGGATACAAAAGAAATTTGAAATTATGGTAGTACTGAGGAGCATTATTACAAAAGGAAAACAACTAGATCAATAGTAAATAAATTTTTTTAAAAATTTATAAATCATTAGAAATATACTAAACTTATATTTTGGTTTCATTTAAAAACTTCTTCAAATTAAATAAAGAAAATTATTGAGATTTCATTATTAGGAGCACAGCATTTGACCTTTTAATATAAAAGGAGCCATAATAATTAACAGTTCCAAGTCCTCCTACACAGCAACTAAGCAATTTTTACAGAAGAAACAATTTTAAGATAAATAACTTAAATGCAATAACATATATGAAAAGTAAACAAGATAGATAAAATCCTGTTAAATATGTATTCATTTTGATCAAATATTTCAATTAGTAGCTTTTAACCTTGAAAGGTTCATCACAATGAATTCAATTTTCTACAAGTATACTTTTATATTTTAAACACTTTTTATCTAAAACCTGTAATTATTCATAGCTGAAATAGTTTTTAATACAGACAGTGCATAACAGAACTCATGTTCTATTGCTTCAATTATGAGTATTAAGATATTAGACACTTACGAACACTAGAAATTGAATAATCTATCGATTAAGAACAATAAAATAGTTATATACATCACCAGAGAAAGGTTCTAATAAGTTAACAGTAGAAAAGTTAATATAATTTAATGTCTCTTGGAAATCTCCAATTTCTTATAAAAATTATACACATACAAATGTGAAAGTATCTTAATCCATAGCATTAATAAAATTAGATACAAACAGTACTACCTATTCTGCAATGATAACGAAGTAAAAATTCATTTTAGAATAAAAAATCATAGAAAAATAAGTTCTATAGAGAATCTTTCAAAATAATTTGTTTATTTCTTTCTTTAAAAACAGAGTATTTCTTCATTCAGTGTGAAATATTTGAAATATTATACTGACAAAAAATTTCAGATAATTACAGCAATATTAAAAGCGAACAATATACGTTAACTAATTAACAATGAAAATAACTTCCAATAAACAAAAGGATGAACTTTGAATTGGTCATTTTGTACATTTTTTGATTTACTATTTTCCAAAATGAGTTTATATACACACACATAGTTATGAATGTTAAAATAATATATTTTAAAAGATTGAGAAGAGATATTTATCAAATTCAAATATAAAAATATGAAGTACTCTGTTTTATATGAAACCGCTAAACAAAACACAAATACTCAAAAAAAATTAATTAATTTCAGTAATTTTTCCATTCATAATTATTCTAATTCATTTCATAATTCATGTTTTTCTTTTAAATTGCATTTGTTCGACTAATGACTAGATTTTGATTTAAAAATTTTTTATAATACATCTTAAAAATGGTTTGGATGTTTCCACTTTCAAACTTTCTACACAAAAAAATTCACTAAAGATTTCAAGATGACTTTTCTGAAAATACAAATAACTTATATTATATCACATGATTTGCTATTTTATTATTATAAGGCACTTAATGGCTATCTTTGGCTCAATTTGAGAGTAACTATTTCCATAGCTGGAAGCTGAATGTGTGCATCCCTGGAGAATTTATTGCCTGTATACATCAAGGATAGTGAAACTTCTTCCACAGTACTACCAAATAAAGTAGGAAATAGGTTTGAAATGGAAACCTAGATACGAAATAAAATACAAATTTTAAAATTTTAAATTGGTTGCATTTTGAAAAGAGCATTAAAAGTAAATTTCATTGACATAATTTTCCATCCAAATAATCAACATTTAATTTTTTTTAAACAATAATAATTTCCTTATTATGAGCAACAATATGCTGTCCATTATACTGATGCACGGCTAAAACATGTATTTAAAGGGAAATCAATCACTGTACTCCTGAAAACAAATCATTATAATTAACCAGATGAAAACCATTTTAATACTTGGAAAATGCTAATAACCAACATTGTATTAAATAAGAAAAATTACATAGTTGGCATTATATAATCAATAAGAAAAAGAACGAATTACACATAACATATAGTTAATCAAATCTCTACATAGAACGAACATCATATTCTGCTAGTGAACTTTAAGATATATATATAGAGAGAGAGCACCATTATAAAGAAAGTTTCAATTACAAACAAATTATCAGCAGTATTTTTCTTGACATGCACCAAATGTGACAATGTCTCTGACAAGAATTACTCAAATGCAAATTAATACATCTTAACTTCTCTTTATACCTAAACCTCACAGGTTAACAACTAACAAAATTCTTACAATTAATGTCACAAACTTAACAAAGAACAATGTCAATCAAGTAAAACTAAAGTAGACACCCATTAAGACAATGTCATCAAGATTTTCTACAGTCTTCACATCTTAAGCCACAAAACAAAAATGCATATTAAAAAAATTAAACATTAAAAATATACTTTTAAGAAGTATCACAAGCACACACTGGTTATATAATCAAGAATTCTGTATTAAAAAATTTAAAAAAACCTATAATAGACAAAGATGAGTGTAATACAACAGTAAAATTTTATATCAGCTCTTACTTGACAACAATTTCCTAGTAAAAAAGCTTGATTTAAGCAAATAATGGCATGGAAAGATAAGAAAAATCTACATTTTTTTAAAACCAATTTTCCTACATTTGGTGTGTTTTTGGAACAAATGTGTTCACAGATATTTTATATTTTCTTTTATTAAATTTCAAAAACCCCAAAATCAAAATATCCCAAACATTTTCACTTAAATATTACTAAAATCTATATAGTAATTGCTATTATTATAAAGATTTGTGGCACATATTAATAGTTTATAAAAATGTTTCAAATTTATTAAATATACAAAAAAAATTTATCACAAATATGAAATGAAACAGTGAATGAATTCTTGTCTATTAAAAGTATTATATTTTAATGTGCTTTTCTGGAAATAAAAATATATATTATAAAAATATCAATAATAACAAAACTCCCACCCTACAGTGAATTTGAGATTTTTTTTTACTAGTGTGCTAACATTTTACTATAACAGCTTGAATACTTTGATACTATTCAATATAGTTTTTGAAATCTATAAATGATACTACTTAAAGCTGAACCAAGTGATATTTGTATTAATGTTGTACATAACAAATAACATAAGTACACATAAGATTGATAAAGCAAGCATACATAAAGAACACATTTTTCAGTTTTATGACAAATATAGTAACTAAAAAGCATTGATGATCTTGTTACACCACAAATGTTTTTTGTTGTAGTCTTCAAGAAATCCCCCTTAATTCTCTTTAGTTGACATACAAGAAAAATTATTCACATGACAAGGCCTTTCAACGAATATTAATAATTCAGAAATTTCCTTTTACCTAGTCCAAGTTTTTTTTAACATTTTACTCTCACAAATCAATAGCAAATTTACAATAATTTATGATATAGAATATGATTAAATCAAATTTACTCAAAAGACATTGATATACTATCTTAAATAGTTTAACAAAAAGTTAAGCTCTTCAATTTATTCTTAAGAACTATGATTCTCATTCTTTCCATAAACATTTATTATCAAAACCTTTTTTCAGAAGACCATGACATATCATTGGTAAAATATCAATAGATTACACCTATTTTAATTAATTTTATGAACAGTTTTGTAACTTAATATAAGAAAAATATTAAAACTTCTACATGTAGTACAACAAGCAAACATTTTATTAATAAATATAGGAATAAGATCGCAACTTACAGTTCCATTCTGTGTTGAGCACTGTCCCCATGTATCAAAGCTACAATCAAAGCCAAGACGATGAAGAAAAAGAGCAGAAAAATTAGAAGGCAAATACAGTGTTCCAGAAGGAGAAGGCAATGTTCTTAAGTTTAACAAGTGTACATCACAAGGCAATTCTAAGCCAACTGGTGAAAAGTTTGATTTCAAAGGTGCATCTGGATTGCGTAAAACTACATTAGGCTCAGCCTCACTGTCAAGTCTCACTAACACAAATATTGGATGAAGAAGGGAAAGGGATGCCTGGTGAGCTAACAAGGAAGGATATCTCGAGTTTTCTTTAAATGGAAGATGCTAAAATAAAAGGAATGAAAACAAAAAATAATAAACTTTCACACATTTTATGATATATCTAATTTCAGTTCAAATTGAAAAATGTGATGATGTTATAGGTTAAAAATTATACCAAGTTCTAAGTTTAATCAATAAAAAATAAGTGCAAAATTATTATATGAAGCACAGCAACATTTCATTTTATATTAATATATGATTACTTATAATCCAATAAAATATAATACAAACAAAAAATGAAACATATATACAAAATGACAAGATGTCAAAAGATAAAACAAACAAAAACAGCCATATTTTTAGAAGACCAAGTCAATTTACCAAGCAATAATTTTATGACAATTTTATAGCAGGTTAGGACTTCAAAAAAAAAAAAAACAACCCAACAAAGATAAAATTTTTCCTTGAAAGGAGAAATCGTGTACAATTTCTATTATGATTTAAAATTTAACTATCACTGTGTATCTCTGCTTTCAAACACATTTATACAATCAAAAATTACCAACCTAAATAAACTTTCTTTAAAGCATTGTCATGATGACTAAATCTCTATTTTTAAGCAAAAACTAGCACAAAATATTTTGCCTTTTATAATTTTTTGGCTTACATAATTGTCATTAGTCCAATTTAATTAATTTATTAATACAACAAAAATCTAATGCAAGCGGCTAAGCAATGCAACAGGAAAGAAATGTCACATATGAGCGATAATACAAATATAAAAATCAAAATCAAGCCCCTCATTATATCAAATTGCGGAACATAATCAAAAACATAGTATCAATATGAATTCCTAATCTACATCACATGCACCATATGTTTAAAACAAAATTATAAAACGGTTGATAACCAATCTAAAGAAAGATCAAGTAAAATGAATTCTGCAACGAAACTAAAGAATTGCAAAGAATTACCTTAAAACGTGAAGAACGCTGCTCTAAAAGGATTCGGAAGTAAGATGGAGTATCTCTGTTGTCAGTAATTCCTTGCTGCAATCCACGGTTATCATCTTGGTTAAGTCTTCTATCAAGAAAAACTTCAAACCAACCTTTCATAAAATAAATAAGATTGAACTTAAATTCAAGCATATTTCCTACTTTATTTTAAAAACCAATAAATTCAATAGAGCATTGAAAAAAAATATATATATTATTACTAATAGCAGCAGACATTAAATGTGTAGACATTAGACAAGAGAAGGAGAAACATTAATAATCTTCGCTATTTTCATAGCAATTGAACAAGGTTAACCCATTTACGACTAAGGGAAACATCTTCCCTTATTTCAAAATTGGTGATCAACGTATTTAAGTATAACCTTATCTGCATTTTTTTACACTGAATTTTACAGTAGAACACATGTCGAATGCGATTCCGTAATGGGAAACATTTAGGACACAAAAAAGAAAATGTCAAATAAATTTGTACTAATGATTCAAAATTTTGGGCTGTATTATTACTTATTTCAGTCTATTCTGTTGTAAAATAGTATCTTTTTCACATGTTTTATGTTATTCGGTGAGTATAATTTTGTGAAATAATAAAGTATACCTGAAAAAATGAAAACAAATGCCCGAAAAAACTAAACATTGATCCAAATTAAATTGACATGTTGATTCAAAAAACTACATACAGTTATGTATTTTTCTTATTTTTATTATTCTATGTCTAAACAAACTAAAATAAACAGTTTCATGCTAATATTTACTTTTAGTAACCTTTTGGTCCTGTAAAGGTTAAATTAGTTACTTAGCAGATTAAATTTTACAAAAAGAATTTTTGTTAAGGATGTTCCTTTACCCTCATATAACTGATTTTTAATCATATAAAATAAGAATAATTTTCTAGTTTCTGTTGGAAACATTTCTCAATGCAATATATATGCACCAGTGTTAAAAAGAAATCCCTTTCCTGATTTTAAAAACAGATAAGATCAAAAGAATATATGTATGTTTTAAAAAGCTAATTATTTAATACATACAAAAAATTTGTTATAACACAGTTTTTAGATACTTGGATTCTCTACATTTTAAAGCCATTAAATCAATATTTTTACATTTAAAATTAACTTTTTGGCTCTTTTACTAGCTAATGATTTTCTCAATTTATTTATCGATTTCTACATATTTATAAATACATTTATAAAATGCCTGGCCATCCATTGACTACCATGTTATTATATACATATATACAGTATACATATATTTATCATCTAGTTTTATTGTGCATCGATTTTAACTCTATACTAGTAAATAGTGTAAATAATTTGTATTTGAGTGTTTAATGCATTTATATTTCTCTATGTTATGTTTATTGCATGTTAAAATTGTACCATTCACAAGCAATGCCGCCCCTTACGTTATAATGGCGATTCAATGAGAACTTGGCGAAATCTTGGTGGTAGAACCAAGATGGCGGCCAATTTGGAGACCATGTTGGCGAGTTCGGAACCCTCTGGAATCTTCTAGAAAGTAGTGGGTCTCTCCACTAATGTCACGAGCGGCTATATTTCTGGAAGTTTCTGTCGCGCCTTTAAATAAGATGCTAGCCGGGACGGCGAGGAGTCTGGATTAAACCAGCGAGTAGTGAGGATTGTTTTGACTAGCCATTAGCTCGGCTGTGCTTGTGAATAATCTTTACTTACTTGTATTTTTAAACACTGGTTATTGTGTTTGATTGCTGTTGAAGGTGTGAAGACCTTCGAAGATTTACTCTGTGAATATTGCTGCTGAATCTTGTATTTAGAGAATTGGATTTTTGTTAATAAATTCGCATCGCTCTTAAAGAACTGTTCATTTTCTTTGTGATTGTTTTGCATAAAATCCCCGAACCCTCGGATCTACGTAACAATATTAATAGTATTGTGTATTTTATTTGTAATATTTACATTTCTCTTAATATTCCTTCCTTTCTCTATAGCCCAGTGTGTATAAGCAAATTGCAGGTGAAGGTTGACTAGTCGCAAAACTTTGCTTAAACCTGCAATCTTGGTTCCTAAGGCCAAGAGTTTGCTATTGTACTATTGTGGCTAATATTTCTTACTACCTTGACTGGTTATAGTTAGGTTTATAAATATTTGTACATATTTATGGATTATATATATGTAAGGATAATTAAATTAGATGAAAAATTAAATTCCCTATCTAGCACTTAACACTTTTATTTTTTTTTCCTTACCTCCTCAAGTATCAAACTAATCACTCCTTTATTTCTTAGGAACATATGGTCTAGCCAATAAACATGTCTAATTCCAGATCGTTGCATTTAAGAGCCATATATGTCAGCGTTAACTTTCAAGTACACTCATAAAATCAGAGGTATTTCTCACATTTGGGTTTAAGTGGTAAAACATTTAGATTTCACTTTGGCGTTTTTTTTTCTCTCTGCCTCTTTGCGTCAGATGTCTAACTTTAATCAAATAAAGTTCCTTTTTTTAAAAACTAAGTCTGTTTCAGACTTCAAATCATGTCATATATATATATATATACAGTGGCTGCAAATAGTACTGAACACACTAATTATTTTGCCTAATTTTCGAGTTTGATTCAATTTTTTCCTTTGTAACTATCGCGCTATCTTAACTATTGTTATTGATTCTAATGAATTTTTTTAGACGGATTTTAAATCTGTCTGTAGATTTTGTGTAAAGTTAAGTTTTATTGATATTTTAGAAAAACAATGATAAGATAAATAAAAGGAGTGTAGTGTAATAAGTGACTTATTTTTCAACAAATGAAATACTCTATTATTCCAACAAATTAGAGAGCATTAGTGATAAAGGGATTTAAACAGAAAGTGAAACTTGTTTCAGTGCATTTAAATCAGTTCGATGTTACCATTTGAAATACATGGGCGGATAATGTTGGAATTATGGATAAATTTGCCTTTCTGCCTTACAATTAAAGATGCAAAATACTACTTTTGAAGGAAGAATGCTGTTCTAAGCACCAAATTGTTGCAGAAGTACCACATGGTCTTTATACTGTTGCGAAAAAGTTGAAAAGTTATATCCAGAAACAAATTCTAATCCGAACAGGAAGAAATATGGACGACAAACAACTTTACTTGAATACAGGGTATTGCACAGGATTTTACTTTCAAACAGAGCACTTAATTCAATGCAAATTATGAAATAATTTATTTGAGTGTGAATGAGAGCCCAAGGGCTGTGAGAGGAGAACTGCTAAAAATTGGATTACATGGCTTCAAATCACACCCAAACCATTACTTACTGATTAGCACAGGCAATTAATTAGCAGGGCATTCTATGACCAAAAGAAGTAAAGCTGTAATTAAACCAAATGACTGCCCCATAAAATATTGATGTTCAAACAAGCAAAAACTTTGCGATATTCAAATGACATTGAATGTCATGTAAACTGACCGTGTTTGTATGATTCTGTGATATTCTACTACATAAATTTTTTTCCTTAAATTGTGTTGTTTGTACATACTACACATTCTTATATTCAGTCAGCTGTAAAGTAAAAAATACTTGCGTGATTAAAAACTAATAACAAATTTGAAATAAGCATTAGAATCTATTGCAACATTTAACCAGTTAACTGTGATTGATGAGTATACTCATCATGGACAAGTTGAAGGATTTTGTGTCATTACGAGTATACTTGTCATGCGTAAAAAATAGTGAACATCGGCTATTTAAATAGTAAGTTTTGAGATAAACAAAACATATTCTCAAATTTCAAGATGTTTAAAATATT
>BMAV01023562.1:897119-932090 GCA_019973955.1 Trichonephila inaurata madagascariensis
GCAGGCTTCAATTTTTTTACAAATACTATCTTTGATATTACTCTATCATAAAAATAATCTTCCGAGTAATTTATTGAGTGTGGTAGAGTAAGTACAGCATCGATAATCCGGCATTGTCATGACCGACTCTATGCCGGAAAATCAATTTTTCTGATTATGGGTGCTATTGGGTAAAAAAAATAATAAAACGGCAATTCGCAAAAATCGATATTTAGTTAATGGAACCTCGAATACTTGATAATAAAGACGGAATTTCTGAAGTATTGAAAATAAAAATACGGTATAAAGTCTGAAATCCGGATGTCTAATATCCCGAATGATCAAATTATTACCAGACATTTTTTTTCCAGAGGTAAAGGAAAAAGGGATATTCTTGCAACATTACAGTGGGTAAAATTGATTTGCTTGTGACATCTGTTATACAATAATTATCAATTTAATTCTTTTTGTAGGGATCTCCTATGATAAAAGTTGTGTGAATGAAAAAAGATGTCAGTTGCTCATCGAACATTAGAATGTCCAGTATTTTCTCAACTGCTTCCAAAGAAGAAGTCAAAAAGTCGAGCTTGGGAACATTTTGGGTTACCAGCGAATGAAAGCGGACAAATCGTTTCTCAAGATATAGCAGTTTGCAAACTTTGTTGGTCCCCAGTTTCAGCAAAAAGTGGAAGTACATCTAATTTATTTGGTCATCTCAGGCTTCATCATCCATTAAAGTTTTCTGAAGTTTCTAATAAAAGTAAAGTAGTAACGGCGACAGTGCAATATTCTCCATTTTGTGCTGATGTGGATGAGTCAATTGATGAGCCGCAACCACATTCAAACATGGCTGCATCTGAATCCAATCAATTCAACTTTGTTGACAATCATAGGCATAAAAGACAAAAGTTTATGACTGATTTTCAACGGTTGGATGACCAAGCCTCTAAACGTACTACTGACTCAGTAACAAAATTTTTAGTGTGTACTATGCAGCCATACAACCTTGTTGATAGAAAAGAATTCATAAATATGGTGAAGGTCCTTAACCCTCGTTATAGCTTACCTGGACGAAAGCACTTTACTGCTACAGCAGTTCCAAAACTCTATAATGAAGTCAGGCACAAGATTAGGCAGGAACTATCATTAATTAAAAAAGATACAATTTCTGTAACAACTGACTGCTGGACATCTATAGCCAATACACCATACATCACTATTACAGTGCATTTTATCACATCAGAGTGGGCACTGAAATCAGCATGTCTAGCATGTGCACATTTTGATGACGATCACAATGGTAAGAACATTGCTGAAGTTTTGAGGAGTATTTTAAATGATTGGGGCATTGATGTCCAGAACATAATGTCAATCACTACTGACAATGGGCGTAACATCTTAAAATCAATTGAAGAACTCAATTTAGAGAATGCTCATATATCTTGTTTTGCTCACAATATAAACATAGGGGTTAATCACTCTTTGAATATTCCTATATTGAAGAGAGCTATTGCACGGCTTAAAAAGTTGCAAAATGCATTTGCAATGAGTTGGAAGATGAAGAGAGATCTCCACAAAGCCCAAGAGTTACTACAAATGGAGGTAAAAACACTTCCCTCTGCTTGTCCAACTCGATGGTGGAGCACTTTAAAACTAGTGAAACGATTTTTGGAAAATCAGCTGCCAATTTGCAAAACCCTTTTAGAGTACCCAAATAAAAAGCATTTGATGCTAGAGGGAAATGAAATTTCAGCCTTAGAAGACTTCACAACAGCGACTGAGTTATTAGAGGACATAACAAGTTCCTTGAGCGGCGAACAATATACAACAGCGTCAGCTGTACTACCTTTATATATGAAAATAAAAAATAATCTTCAAAACAAGGATGAAGACAGTTCGCTTCTTAAAAGTATCAAATCAAAAATTTTAGAGTCCCTAAATAAGTATGAATCTCATCCCATGACATCAAATTTACAGTTATCAACTCTGTGTGATCCAAGATTCCGGCTTAACTTTATAGAGTCTCTCGAAGAAGTAAAGAAATTAGCTGTTGCAAAAATGAGGAACATTTATACAACACAGAAGACATCTAATCCTGATAATTTTGAAAATATTAAAACTAGAACAAAAGAACAAAACAAGAAAGGATTGGCTAAATTTTTTGGTTCAAATAGTAATTCAGAAAATACAAGGAATCCTTTCCCAGGAAGCTGAGAAAGAGCTCAATGAATATTTATCTATGCCAAGAGTTTCTTTCGAACATGATCCCCTCGATTGGTGGAAGGTTCACTACGAATCTTTCCCATCTCTGAAAGTTCTAGCCAGAAAATATCTGTGTATTCAGGGTTCAAGTGTGGCCTCGGAAAGAGTTTTCAGTTCAAGTGGAAGCGTTATAACAAGAAAAAGAGCTTCCCTTCTCCCTAAGCATGCAGAGATGCAAATTTTCCTTAGTCATAATAAAAAATATTTTAAAATTTAATAGTACTTTTTTATATTTGAATGCCTTTTTAATTCTTTTACAGGTTCATTTTTATGTTTCGACCTGTTTCTGTTAAATTATCTTTCAAATTGAAAGTGTAACATTATTAATTATTTCACTTATTAATAATTTTTTATATGGTCAATCATTTTATTTTTTAATATGTACAGAAAGTGGTGGCACATTATTTTGTTTTATTTATGAAAGTTTTACATCGCGATACATCGTAACATCACGATGTAAAGTTGCCGATGTATCACGATGTAGAAATGTCTACATCGTCCAGCCCTAATTCTCACTTAATATAAGTTTATCCAGTTTATTAGAAATTTAAGAAGTTAAACTCTTAATAAAGTCATATTAAGAATTCTAAAATGTCGATTCATTTTGAGAATCCCACACCTCTAATTCACACTGACAACCAAAGATATGGTCGCCATAGAACGACCATATCACACGATTTTTAGAAATACTGATTAATATCGCACTTTATTTATTTTAGTCGCATGCTTTTCATTAATAGTAATTGTAAAAATATTCTATATAAGGAACACGGACTAATGAATTTATTTAAAGAATCACACAGCACATGGCATTTCATCTCTGGAAACTAAATATATACTTGGCAATGTAAAGAACACATGCTATTAATTTTAGATAACACATTTAATGTAAAGCATTACAGGAATTCTTTTGGATGACACTTTTTCTTCCAGCAACAGTTAATACTTTAAGATAAGGTTTTTTAACATCTAACTTTTGAGCGATCATATATATTTGAGAACATTATTAAATGATAAAAAAAAAATTTTCATTGTTCAAAAGCTTTCACTTAAGAGAAAATTCTGCAAAAATCAAAGATGCACCTTTTAACAAAAGTGTAACCGTGTTATGTTTTTTGTGTATAATTTGTTATCATAAAATATTGATTAACAATAACAGTCTACAACTTTATCTATTTTAACCATCTAAGCATAAATTATAATTTCTAGCTGCTTCTAATTGACATTTATAAATATTTTTTTTAGGAAACTTATTAAGTGCAAAACCTGTAATTTACGTTTTTAAAATAAATACTGCTAGTAAATATAGCGGCAGGTAAACATTAAATACCTGGTTGTAAGCAGGTAGCGCCAACTGAATGAGATGTGAGAAATGTAAATCTTGTTCTGTTGTCTTCAAAATAGGCCATAGTTGTCACAGGATAAACATTTCCTTGTATAGGCAATTTTTTAATGTAGCGTCTTTTAATCATCTGAAAATTAAAACCGTATTACCTAGAAGTAAAATAGCATCAAAAATTCCAAATAATATACAATTAAAATTTTAATTATTTTAAAATTTTTAAGTATATAAAGTATATATATATATAAAGAAACCTCACACTTTATAAGAATATACAATAAAATAAGATAAAAGCTTTAAGCAGAAAAAGCACTTTAGATGTTAAATAAAATTAACTAATAAAAACGATTCAATACAAAAATATTATAAATTAAACAGAAAATTTTTTGAAAATGATATTTTACTACTGATATCAATCGCATTAAGAAGAGATATAGTAAGAGTAGAAAAGTAATGGTAATGCTGAAAATCCCTAGTTTTCAAAATAAAAACTATAAAGAACAGCAAAACTTGGAATAATAGTAAAAAAGGCATATAACTGGAGATTAAAAAGTAATTACATTTAGAAATATCTTTTTATATCTAAAACAAGAAACAGTACAATTTTCTTTAAACTTTTTAAATATATAACTTTATTCAATTACTTAGTAATTATGAAAAATATCTACTCTATTAAAGCGAAATGTAAAATTTAAGAGGGAACACACACAACACAAAGTTAGTGAAAATTAAATTATGATTTGGCTCGAGTAAACATATTACATAAAAGCAATCAAAAATACAAAAACTAATGCTACACATAGTGATTATTAAAATTATAGATGAATTTAACTTAGATAGCTTTGTGCAAGACTTGTAAATGGTAACAAGAGTGTTAATTAGAGCAACACAAATTTGGAACCCTGGAAATATGTCTGTAATGAGCTAAACTACAAAACTTCATTTGAATTCCATGTAAAAAAAACAAAACAACATTTAACGTAAAATAATCTGAGATGATAAAAATAGAAATAATTCTCCCTAATATTGTATAAGTAAAAATTACACTGTGTCTTACACTTACCTTAATCTTCAGACAATACAAAGAATAATTATATGAAATGAAGGTAGTAAGAAGATATAGAAAAATTTCTCCAAATGTAAAAATATTTTGTTACTACACTAGGTTACAGTTTTTTTAGATTAGAATTATTACATTTTGAATGAATAACTTTTAGATAAGAATACATTCTTTTAATCCTTTAAAAATAAACATAATAAAAATTTTCAAATTGAATGTACTATAATTTCTCTGGAAAAATGCTTGAGAACACAAACTGAGCCACAGAACAGCCTAAAAATTATTTTTTCATCATAAGGCTTTTACACAGGGCGTTTAGTACAATCTTCATCAATCAAGCTGATAAAAGTCTAAAAAATTTTTTAATTATGTTCATAAATAGGCTTAGAAAAACACATATTCAAGGTTTTATAAAAAGTGTTAATATTTTTCAGTGTTTCATAGGATTTAGATTGATTTTCCATATGCGACTTCAAATTTTTAAAAATTTA
Organism: Trichonephila inaurata madagascariensis; assembly: GCA_019973955.1. Taxonomy (NCBI): domain Eukaryota; kingdom Metazoa; phylum Arthropoda; class Arachnida; order Araneae; family Nephilidae; genus Trichonephila; species Trichonephila inaurata. Next base: position 902,254 of record BMAV01023562.1, read on the forward strand.
TCAACTTTTCTCTCAGCAACACTATTTAATTCTATAAAATTAGTTTCACTTCATCGAATTTTACATTTCATGAGAGTAGGAGAGCTAAAATAATTTATGACGAAAATTCTATGGAGGATTACACTATGAAATATCCATAATAAATTCATATAAAACATGTGGAATAATTCTGAAAAATAATGCAATTAAACATATTTAACGAATTACCTGCAAACCATTCAAATCTGTATAAAATTCCTGCTTCTCACTGGTAATATTTGTGATGAATCTCATAACTAACTCTTTATTATTTTCAGAAGCAATGTTGATTAAATTGTATATCTCAATGCCAGCTCCATCAAAACCTAATATTAAATTAAAGATAAATTTTAATATTAAATTCAAAAAATGCAAAAATTATGAGGAGAAAGAATTACAGTTACCAGGTGAATTTTTCAATAATACATGATGTTCCACATCCTTTAACATAACTATGACTTCGGATATTAGAGGCCCTTCAACAATAAAAATTTCAGGTTTATTATAATCGATTTCCTAGAGAGAAAAAGAAAAAAAATCAGTAAATTATCGATATTTTTCTTTAAATATGACAGCATTAAAAAATGTGCAACCAAAAATTGACAGATAACATTTACTTTTGCATCTGTATCTGGTAAAAACAAATATGCTCCACTTTTATCTTTTCCTTTTGTCTTAGTTCCATACTTGAAAAATTTTATTTGCATATCTAATTCTGAAGTTAAGCTTGATGATGTAATTTTCTAAAATAATAAAGTGAGAAATATGAAAATTATCAACCATAAAAAATACATAACATTTATACATATAAACTTAACAATAAATAGCAGGAAAAAAGGTTTTTTTAGCATACAAAAGTGAAAATACTTTTCTCAAATCATAAAAATAATTTCAATTATATGTTATCTAATGTATACATTCATTTTATTCTCTTTTATATACATTCAGCCATTAGTTTAAATGTATAATTTACAGAATGTAAATTCAGCAGCATAACATATATTTAGCATAATATATATACATATATACACCATATTTTCCATTTCTTGATTAAAAAATACAATAGCCATCCATCATAAGATACACCTTATTGAATTTCTGTTTATAAAACGGATATGTTAAAAGTGAAAACTTCGCACAAATAAATATATATCAGAAATTAATTTCAAATGGTTCAAAAAATTCACATGTTGCTTTTACAGATACTGATACAAGTAAATAATTTAAGATACTTAAAATCTTATTCTGTGTGGGAGGGGGGGAGGTACTTACCTACTATTGCAACCATATTGGCTACAATGAATAAAACCACACGAATTTTAAAGACGAAATACACTGACGGGTATATGAAGCGTGTAGACGAAAAATACTATTAAAAGAGTGTAGTCAGCAATTTTAAATTAATACTCCATAAAAAAATAATTAATTTTTATCAAAAAAAAAAAAACTCCTGTCTTTATTTCAATTATCAATTACGTTTTGATGGAAAATAAGGAAGAAATATGGAAATATTCGAGCTTGCCATAACAATGAACAGTTAGGCTTAGAATGGCGGCAATTAGAGAAAAATGAAACGAAACACATGGTTGTCAATTCAGCGCATACAACACGTGTGAAATCCGGGTTGCCAATTTGGTGAGTTATCTTGAAAGTTGGCACGGTTGCGATAGCACGTGTTCAGTCCGTAATTGTATCTATTTTTTGCCGTGAATGCCATCTGCCGACTGAGCAGCTCAGTCAATGTTTTGATTTAACCCTCCGCACCAGTTGTTGTAGCTTCCATTTTGGAACAGCGTGCGAATAGCACCGTCTCGAAATAAAACAAAGTACAGTCCAAAAGTCGCATCGTTCCTGAAAAAACTCGAACTATCGTTCTCTAACGAACATTTGTTTAACACAACACTACATTTTTAGAGCGTCTAACCGAAGAAAAAAAATAGATCGAAGCGTGCAGTCAAAAGCACCATAACTAAATTAGAAACTTTCATTCAAGAATCAAGGGATTATACTCCTACAAAACTTGATATTAAACTGAAACATGTCCAAGAAATGAACAAAAAGATTGATGAAATAAAGAATCAGTACTGTAATAACAAGGATATTAGTGATTCTGAACTAGCAGAAATAGAAGCTGATCTACAAGAAATGGAGGACAGACTAGAGGATTTAGAGGTAAGAATTAGAGATATTCTCATTTCTTTAATTGCTAAATCTTCTGTTCTGTCCATGATTGTGAAAATGAAATATCTCAAGCTAATTCTAAACTGAAATTAGAAATAAAACAGCCGGAAATACCTTTACCGGTATTTAGAGGTAGATACGACGAATGGCCTAGCTTTAAATCACAATTTGATAAAGTTATAACTAATAACAAAGACTTGAAAGAGTCACAAAAACTTTATTATTTGAAAGCATCATTACAAGGTGATGCCAAACTACTTGAAACAGTTGATGATTCCTTTGAATCACTTATCCAAGCATTAGAAACTAGATTTGAAAATAAGCATCTTCTAACTCACTCATATTAATGCTGTATTAGAATTAGAAAAGTTAACAAGCGAATCAGCTCCAGATATTAGATCCATGACAGATATACTAAACAAGAATATCAGAGCTTTAAAAACTCTTGGGTTTTGAACGTAATTTATCGGATCTTTTATTGCTTAATATCATTCTGAAAAAAATAGATCGAGAAACTCGTAAACAATTCGAACAATCTATTGATTCAAATCAAATTCCTGAATTAGATACATTTATAATGTTTTTAGAAAAAAGAAACCAAACTATTGATAGTATTAATCGTTCTGCTCCTATTACTCATAAACTACCCTTCAATAAAATTAAAATCTTTCTTAATTCGAATGATTCATTAAATTCTTGTGCAATTTGTAAACTGCCTCATTTGATTTATAAGTGCAGTGCTTTTCAAAATATGAAAGTATCGGATAGATTTAATTACATAAAACGCCTTAATTTGTGCATCAATTGCTTAAAGGAACATCATAAAATTAAGGAATGCAAATTGAAAAACTCGTGCTCCGTTTGTAAAAAACGTCATCATACATCGTCGTTACATATATTTGAAACGATTCCTTCACTCCTACACACACCATTAGGTAACGCAATCGAGCTCCCAACGGAAGTGCAAGGGTCACCACCCCCAGAACAGTCTAACACATTTTCGAATTGCATTGAAGGAAAAAAAAAAGGAAAATATTTTACTCCCAACCCCAGTGGTTTACATGAAAAGGGCAGACGGTCAGCTGTCCTCTTGCAAGGCGATTTTGGACTGAGGATCTCGTTTTTCGTTCATTCGACAAAGGTCAGCTAATAAACTGACGCAGAAAAAATAAATGCAACTATTTTGGGAGTAGGGGAAATAACGCTTAAAGTTAAACAGAGAAAGTAAATGCAGTAATTCAAAGCAAAAATGGAGGTTTTTCAATGGCATTAGATCTATTAATCGTCCCATATATTACTACAACATTTATCCATTGCATGGACACATCTGAATTAAAAATTATTCGAAAATTGACCTTGTGGATGAAGATTTTGGTATTGCAGGATAAACAGATTTGCTTATTGGATGCAAGCTTTTCGTTGAATTATTAAGACCAAATCAATTTCAATCGCCATGCAAAAAAATGGCTGTTTCAAGAGACTGTTTTCGGGTACATTGTTGTAGGGAAATACGATAAATTTGAGGAAAAATCATATCGCGTCTTAGCTATTAATTCGGAAATAAATTAAGATAATCTTATTTAACAACTGCAAGCATTTTGGGAAATTGAAATGGTAGATGAATCATCAATAGAACATAGTTTAGAAGAAATTTGTGAAATTCAATATCAAAACACTCATTATCGCACTGAAGGACACTGTTGTACAATTACCCTTTAAAAATGATCCAAATTGTTTAGGTAATTCAATGTTCATGGCTGAAATTCATTTGAATCAACTTTTAAAAAATAATGAATTACAAACTATATAAATTTTTCTTATAGGAATATATTGATTAAAACACATACAATTAGTAGCTGTGACCCCCTTCAAATAAATATCTCTTAATTTCTACCACATTATGGAGTATTTCGTACCGATAGTAAAACTACCAAGCTTAGGGTGGTTTTTAATGCCTCTTCCAAAAACAACATCAGGTCTTTTTTTGAATGACATTTTATATATAGGAAAGATTTGCAGCAAGATTTATTTTTAATTCTCTTGAGATTTAGGCAGCACATATTCGTCTTTACAACGGATATTTCAAAAATGTTTAGACAGATTTTAATTAACTCCGATCATCGACATTTGCAGATGTTTTTATGGAAAGACAGTGTTGATGGTCCTGTACAAACTCAACACCATAACTTACGGGACTACTTGTGCAACTCCATCTTGCTACCTGGACCATTCAGCCATTAGCTAGGGAGGAAGGAGAATATTATCCTTTGGCAGCAGCAGTTACAATCAAAGGCATTTATATGGATGACATATTAACAGGTAGTACAGATTTTCAAGAGTTTCAACTACTACAATCAGAATTAATTTGTTTATTTAAAATAGCGGGTATTAGTCTACATAGTTGGTATAGTAATACCCAGAGATATTAACTTCAATAAATAAAGAGCAATCTTGGGATTTTCAGTGCCAATAATCAGACCAAGCAATTAAAACTCTAGGAGTCATTTGAAATCCACAATTTGATTATTTCTTTTAAGAGTGTTGTGAACTGCCAGGACTCGTACACAAAAAGTTTTATCCAATATTGCACGTTTATTTGACCCCCTTGGATTTACAGGACCAATTCTAACTAAGGCCAAATTACTATTGCAGAAACTTTGGGGGGTCTCAAATTAGAATGGGATGAACCCCTTACCAATCCAACAGCTAAAGAATGGAACGACTTCGTGTCTATCCTGCCTGTTATTCAAAATATCCATATCCCTCGATTCGTAATAGGAAAGGGCAAAATTATCATCCATGGGTTTGCCGATGCGTCAACAGCGGCATATTATACTGTATTATATGTTCAATCGATCTCAGAAGAGGAGGTATCTACAAGACTCTTGTTCAGCAAGTCCGGTGTTGACCGGTGAAACCAATCACTCCATTTGAAATTTTTGTTTGTGTGTTGTTGGCACAGCTCCTGGAAAAGGTTTTACATTCCCTGACGCTCCCTATACAGCAAATAATGTTATGGACAGACTCCAACATTATGTTAGCCTGGATTCAACGATCCCCCAAGCAGCTTAAGACGTTCATCGGCAATAGAATCTAAATAATACAGAGACTAACCAAGAAATGTCAATGAAATCATGTATCATCTAATGATAACCCTGCTGATCTAATATCACATGGCCTGAATACCTCGGACATATCTCCTAAGCAACTTTAGTGGTATGGTCCAGATTTTTTAAAGGAAGAACTTGAAGTAAACCCAATTGACTTGGAAAGGATAACTTCTTGTAAATTCTTTCTTATATAGTTTTTGAAAATGGTTGTAATAACTAAACTAAATTGTTGCAAATTTTGAGTTATATTTTTAGGTTCATCAAAAACTCTAGAAATCCTAGTGTAAAAAGGTCTGGTCGATTAGATTATAGTGAAGTGAATGAAGCAGAATTATGCCTCATTAAAAATATCCAAGCCTCTGCTTTTAAAGAAAAAATCCATGCTCTAGCTAAAGGTGGTTATAATTTTTTTAAAAAAGGTAAACATTTTTTCTTTAAATCCATTTCTAGATGGCAATCAAATTTTAAGAGTAGGAGGATGTTTACAAAATTCGGATTTAACTTAATCAGAAGCATCCAGCTATACTCCCTGCAGATCACCTTCTCACTAAATTAATTATGATAAATATACACAATAGAAATTTTCATTTAGGTTCTCAAGCATTCCTATATTGCACAAGACAAAGATTTTGGCCACTTCGTGGCAGATCAATAGCCAAGAAAGGTGTGCATGAATACCGTAGTTTGTTTTAAAAATAAACCTACGGTAGCAAACTAGCTTATGGGATCTTTAACTCGAGAGAGAGTAAACCCTAGTTTTCCTTTCCTGCCCATTGGAATTGATTATTTTGGACTCTTTTTCATTAGATATAAACACCAGAAAAAGGGCACTTACCAAAAGATATGTGTAGCCGTTTTCGTTTGCTTAGCCTCAAAAGCCGTCCATCTCGAAATTGTCTCGGATTTGACCATAGACGCTTTCCTAGCTACATTGAAGCGTTTTGTGGCTAGATGCGGGAAATGTGCTACTATATCATCAGACAATGCCAAAAACTTTGTTGGAGCTAATCGAGAATTAAAGATTACATAAGAAAGTTTTTCCATCAGGAAATTTTAGATTATCTCTCTTCTGAAGGGATTTCATGAAATTTCATGCCACCTAGAGCTCCAAATTTTTTTTTTGGGGGGGGGGGGGGGGGCAGAGGCAGGAGTTAAATTATTCAAGTTTTATTTAAAACACGCCATAGGAAACCTAAAGAAGGCTTTGGAAAAATTCTAAACCATGATAACAGAAACTGAAAGAATTCTGAATTCTAGACCAATCACTCCTTTATCAGAAGATATTGATGACTCAGAGGTGCTCCAGGACATTTTTCTATTGGAAGACTAATCACTTCCAATTCTGAACCAAATTTGTTGGACGAAATCAGAAAACACACTTTCTCAATGGCGAAAATTAATAAAAATAGTTCAACATATTTGGAGAAAGTGGTCTTGTGACTATTTAAAAAATTTAAAGCAATGAAACAAATGGCAATTTCACAAACATAACGTGAAATTAAATACAATGGTCCTAATAAAGAATAATAGCCTTCCAGTAAATAAAAGGAGCTGAGGTCGCATTATAAAGCTATTTCCTGGTACGGATGGAAAAGTTTGGGTAGTGGAAATAAAAACTAATATGGGCAATATTAAATGCAAGATTGGGCAAGTGTGTATTCAGCCCTTGGAAATTAATATGTAATTTGTGAAAATGTTTCTTTCTTGATTTATGTAAAGTATTATTTGATTATTATGTTTTATATATTCTTTGATTAATGAAATTCTGAATATTGATTAAATGTAATTTAACAGGGGAAGAATGTTCAGTCCATAATTGCATCTATTTTTTGTTGCGAATGCCCTCTGCCAACTGAGCACCTCAGCTAATGTTTTGATATAACTCTCTGCACCAGTTGTTGTTGTAGCTTCCATCTTGGAACAGTGTGCAAATAGCACCATCTCAAAATAAAACAAATTACAGTGCAAAAGTCGCATCATTCTACAAAATACTCAAACCAGCGTTATCTCATGAACATATGTTTAACACAACAGAACGTACCAAAAACTATTTAAAAAATTAAATCAACAATTAACAATGACTGAATATTCCGATCTATAAAAATTTAGTTTTAAAACATCTTGAGAAATTTTTCCTGAATATATTGCCAAGTACAAAATTCTGTCAATGTGAACTATATGCAGTGGATTAAAACAATAGCAGAGCATTTTCAGCTCATTACAAATATGACATAAAAGTATATTAAATGTATTCCACCATCTGAGCTTACCTTAAGCATGCCATTAGAGCCACTAAATTGAGCAGTGTAATAATCAGATCTGATAGAAAACTGATCTTGAGGTTCCAGACGAACTATAAGAAAATCTCTGAAAATCGAAATTCAAAGGTTCAATGGAAGTTTTTAGTATTTCTACAATACTTAAGAAAAAAAAATTTAAGAGAAATATTTATTTGTTTGTCTTTTGCATTAAATGTTATTTTCATGATTTAAATTTAAAAATATCAAAGTCAATGAGGAGAAAAATTTTAAAAATGCAAAATTATTTTACCTCCAAAAAAAATTTTCAACCAAGAAGTAAATTTAAACTACTGTTTGTAAAAAAAATGCAACACCATGAAGGAATCATCAGAATTAAATGAAATTTAATGCACAAACGACTTGTATTAGTGCAAACTAGCTGCATGGATTGATGTTGCATGGGCTTTCCCTGCTTTTACAAATTTTCCTTTCCTTTCACAAAATCAGCACTTCCACTATTCTTTTTAAAAATAATTATTTTTTTCTCCCTCCTCCACTGAGCCCAGCGTTGCTTGGACTTTTACTGAATGCAAAACTTAAAATTCCCTGTTTCAAAATTTTTTCACTTCTTTTCTTTGTCAGACAGGTTTCTTTCTCCCTGGCGTTGCACGAACATTTTTGAATGCATAACATATTGTCATGGAAATTCCCCTTCCCCTCTCAATATCAACCCTTCCTGGTGAGTGCGTGTGATTTCTATATTAACCTCATTATAAAGTTCTCCTGGTAATTTCCCACAATTAATTATTACTGTCCTTTAGATGGGTGCCAGCTCAAGTCTCATCTTCGTCACTTGACCATAGTCCATCACCGAAAGCTCTTGAGTAGGTGAACAGTGCGACTTTAATATTCACTCACTCACTTTGCAATTTTTTAGCCCCCAGAAACAAAAATGTACCTTTTTTAAAAATAATTGTATGTTGAAAAAAGACAAAAAAAAGTAGAAATTTTTATAATTACAAAATTTTACAACTATATTAAATGTTGAATTAAAATTGTGAGGATTTTTTTAAATGTTTGAGCGTCCTAACGTTGGTGTGGTGTGATACTTAGGAGAGATGAGTGCCAGCTCAGGACTCATCGTCGTCACTTGACCTTGGTTAAAAATTTCGAAGGCCATCGCCAAAAGCTATGGTATAGGTGAATAGTGCGAGAAATTTTTATAACTATAAAATTTAACAACTATATTAAATGTTGAATTAAAATTGCGAGCATTTTTTGAAATATTTGATACTCAGGAAAAAGTTTAATGCAACTATTTTTATAAATGAAGAAGTTATTAAAAATTTGAATTTGATAAAAAGTTATTAAATATTTAAAATTTGAGTATTTTTTAAAAATTCGTAAAAAAAATTTTCGCCATTTTATTTTTTAAATCACTAACTCTAAAAGATCAAAGTATGAGTTTTTTTAAAAATCATTTTCATTTAAATGCATTGATATTGATTCATTTCAGAAAAAATAAAATATGCAAAGTATCGTTTGGTTAAAAAAAAATACCATATCGCGGAGAATTAAATTATCTTTCGAATTAGAAAATTGCTGGCAAAGTTATTAAATGCGCGAATAAAATTTTGAGTAATAAAATTTTCATAAAAATTACGCAATCTTGTTTTGAACGCGGATACAATCGGTAGAAATCAAGCGCTATTCCGAACGGGAAAGGAACTTCGCGGAAATACGAGTGTGAAAAGACCTTTAAAATAAAAGGAGGAGATATTAAATTTCGCCAAATCTGGTGATTTTTATTATTTACAGGCATCTTCTTTTCTAGTGTAACCTTTCATCAGCATGAAGTGCACAGGGGAAAAGATAGTCATTTGGCGCCAAACAGGTTTTCGCAGCCAAACCTTCGGCTATTGTAAAATTGCGTTCTTTGTTAAAATTTTATTATTTTTTTTTAGGGCTTCATTTTTAAGTTAATGCCTTCAAACTTCACATATCGACTGAAAACTACGCTAATTTTTAAACCAAAAATGGAAAAAAATATATTACACTGTGTGTGCGAGTGATTAACTCTCGCAAAGAGGGTAAAAAACGAAAAACACAAATTTTTTTAAAAATCGTAATTTTTAAGCAGTTTTTTCAATCTTAGTACAGAATACGGATAATATTGTTCTACACTCGGACAAAAAGTTTCGCGAGATTATTTTTAAAAATAGTGAATTTATTAAATATTTATTGAAAATTTTGAGTATTTTATGAAAAATCATAAAAAAAAAAAAAATTTGACATTTTAATTTTTAAATGACTGATTCAAAAAGAGAAAAGCATGATCTATTTTAGTGTAAAATATAATTTCATTAACACGAAAGAAAATTCGAACGGAACGATTTAGAAATCATTTTCATAAAAACGTATCGATTTTGACTCATTTCAGAAAATATTGTAAAAAATAGAAAATATAATTCTTTTGTAAAAAAAATTATACCGACTATTTTTTCGATTCTGTAATTATTTTTTGTCTGAGTCTCATAGAAAAAATTAGACCGTGTTTTAAAAACGTCGGAGGTAAAAAGAAATTCTCACCTACTGGTTCTTCATTCCGGTTGGCGGAAGAAACAACATGCAGGAGTAAAACAATTACGCGTTTTAAGGTTTTAATTAATATATTTTAACTAATTGCAATATTGGAACATACATGGTCAAAACGGTTTCCTCGCATCATTCCCCGTCTTTTGATACCTTCGGCGAGTTTCTGCGTAATGCGATTCGTGAGAAGATAGACGCATTAAGCACAGATACATTTGTTTACCTTCGAATTTTCATAGTATAGATAAATGACGAACTTTTCAAAGCAAAAAAAAAAACAATATTAAGTGTCCGAAACAATATTAAGTGTGGTGTAGCCACCACACGCTGCAATAAGTGCTGCTATACGACGTGACAGTTATTGAATGTCTGCTTGTGGAAAAGAATTCCATATTGCTTGTATGCGCAGCAAAAGTTCAATCTTTTGAAGCTTCAGAACGCGGATCACGAGCGAGACGCCTATAAAAGAAATCCCACACGTGCTCAATAGGTGACATATCAGGCGAATAAGCAGGCCAAGGAAGAAGTTGCATATGTTGGGCTGAACAGAAGTCTCGAACAGTCTTTGCAATGTGTAGGCGTGCATTATGCTGCTGAAAGATAGCTGTAGGAATGCCTTGAAATAAGGGAACGACTTCGCGCTGTAGCACCACTTTACGGACGTACCTGTTGCTATTAGGATTACTCTCAATTCGTAGCAAATTGGATCATCCATGATACGAAATCGCAACCCAAGTCATAACTTCGGGTGTTAAGCCACTACGTTGTTCGATAACACACTCTGGATGGCAGCATTCACCAGCATAGCAGGAACAAATTGAAGCGTGATTCATATAAAAATACAACTTGGAGCCCATTGCAGAAGCAGCTGTCGATGGTTTGCCGAGAGGGGATTCTGTATATAAAGGCTCCCTTGCACGCAATCCACGGTGCAGCAGACGTCGACGAATTGACGTAGCCGGCATTAGTACACCTGTAGCAGTAGACTAACGTGCTGCCAATTGCCTGGAGGAAGCTGTACGATCATTCACCGCCATGAGGAAGAGGTGTCGATCGTTACGTGCTGTCGTCCCCTTCCGTCGTCTACTGCCAGTTTTTCGAGTTACCCGGTGCTCGTCGGTCCATTGCTCCTAAACTCGCATCACTATTGCCCGATAGGAAATCCTCCTTCTCGAAGGCCGATAATCCAACCCCGTTCAAGCTCCGTAAGTTATTGGAATTTCTCCTTATTTCGTCATGGAGGCATACTTAGGTGTCACTAAACGTTCGCCGCTAACAATTAATCATTAACTATTTTCAACGTCCAGCTAAAGCCCTTCATTTATACGCTTTCAGCATCAGTTCAGAGGGCGCTGTGCAACGCCACGCATACGCAGGGGCTCCGAAACTTTACTATTTTACGTAACATCCTATAATTGATATTTGCTGCAAAGTTCATTTAATTCTGATGATTCCTTCATGGTGTTGCATTTTTTACAAACAGCAGTGTATAAGACTCAAACCAAAATATTGGTGTTCTCTACAAAAATAACAATGAATAAATTAAATTTCCAACCCATTGGTTTTTGAATTTTACAGTAATGACCACTGAAGGATAAAAAAAAGCTACTGGAAAACAATTCCTCTCCCTTTTTAGCATAAACACGTAGGTGATTACATAAATTTTATAGCAAAACATGTAAAAACATTGGAAACAAATCTAAATAAAGCATCCATTTTGAATAATTAAATGTGCATTGCTGGAAATACATCCATTCTAATGAAGTTAACATCATTCACAAAGCCAAAATGTTTTTGGGATTTATAAAAATATTAAAAAAATATGATGAAAATTTTCTAATTTCCCTTCTATTTTACGAAACCAGAGAAATTATTTCTCAAACCTTTCAAACAAAAAAAAAAAGCATCAAACAATCTTTAACTATAGGATTTAAATACAATTCAATTTACAACAAAATGAATATTTGGTGACAATGAAACTTTAAAAAAAACATGTTTTTTGAACTTCATAACAATTTTTGGCTGTTGCAGTCAGTCCTATTATGACACAATTTTAATCTAATTAATTAACTTCACTAATTACATGAAAATGAAATTATGAATGTAAAACTTCACAGGGTAACAATTTTTTAATAATGCTACAACTGGATTCATCAGGCAGTTAGTTGTTTTTACTGAGAATCAAAAGCTTTAAGAATGAATAATAAACAATGTTTTAAATTTAGGATTTGATTAAGATCACACAGAAATGTTAACATACTATTGGAAATTTTAAATACAATTTAAAACGGTGCATGTGCAGTCAAGGTGTTATTGTGATGTCTTTAAAGTAAAAGTACTTTAGTTTATTGATGTGTTTCAGTGATTGCACACATAGTTACAGATTACAAACCCCATTATTAGAATTCAGTCACATTGTGATGGTAACAGGAAAGACAACTTTAATCAAATTCACACATGTCATGAAAGATAACAAGTTTTTACAAGATTTAAGATGCACAGGCTCTGCTTGGGCATCAGCAGTCTGTTAGAATCAGTTTAAATTCACCACCTTCTTTGCAATCAAATTGCTAATCTAAACGCCACATACTCCTTAAGTTACATCGATTTCATTTAGTTCAGAAGAAATAATACTTACTTACCGTTTTAGCAATTCCTTTAGAAATATAATTTATTTAATTACATATTAAATGGATCATTTTCAGTAATGCTTATTAACTGTAATTTAGTCCCAAATGGGTTTAATTAAGCAGTTGACATATCAAAAACGCTTAGTAAAAGCTTCCAACTTAAAAGTTTAATCTATAAATGATTATAACTCTTATAGCTATAGTATATGTTCCATCATAAGATGTAAATTTTAAGGAATTATCCAAAATGAGACTTGTTACAAACTTTTTCTCAAATGTAGTAAGTATTTAAGAACATATCAAAAATAAACAAAAAACCTTTTTTCATTAAAATTGATTTACAGTTATTACAAGCATTTTCTAAATAAAAAAATATTTATATATTGTATCCAAAGAAACATAGCATGTTCTTTGGATTTTATTCAATAAATATTAAGAGAAAAAGTTCAAAATTTTGAAATTGCCATTAAACATTTAAAAAAAAAACTAATTATTTTCACTTACTGACTAGAAGGAGCAGACTCTACATTCATAAATTTTATTATAGCACGATGAGAAACTAATCGTTCCTTTTCCACAACATGGATAGAATAAGTAGTAAGACTTATGGCAGGCAGATCTGCATAAAACAGCAACTGGAAATAAAGACTTATTAAAGTTTTTGCAGTGCAATAAAGGATCAAGAAGAGTGTCAGGTATTTTATATATTGAAACAAAATAATGAAAAATACTTTTGATAAAAGTTCTGCAGCAGAAACAATACAACCGATTCTTGCTTCTTACTCACCTCCCGTGTCAATAATACAAGCTCATTTGAAAAAAATTAAATTTTCAATAACTAAATAATTCACTAATAACAAACATTTCAGGAATTTTTTCTGATAATCTGAATGCATCTGCAGTCTCCCAATTTATTTTTGACTATATTTTTCACACCTGAAATGTAATAACTTGTGCTTCTTATTTAATGACAACTTTGACATTCTTTCACATAAACATTTTGCAAAGTTTCTAAAACTTCAAATTAATTATTGGATATATATACTTATGTAATAATTGAATCAATTCCATTTTGGAATTAGTACTTACAGAAAAATAGCATTACATCAAATACAATATTTATAATTGATAAAATACATACTAAATTTTCAATTATGCTTCTTTAATTAATCAGGAAAAAATGAATAACTTTTGTTTTGTTAGTGAGATCAAAAATGAGAATCTTCCAATGTGCATCACTCAAAGCTTTAATGAAGTTGTACAAAAAACACAAAATACTCATGCTAGATCTGGGGAAATCTAAAATATCTGGGTTGAATTAGTAGAATTAATTGTTGAGGTAAATCATTTGAAGATTAACTGTAGGTTTATACTTGAATGAGATATTTTAAGCAAACCAGTGTCACTTCTCCAGATAATTCCTCGTAAATCGGAATTTATTCAATAATTGGATCAGACTAATAATCTGCTCTTCAGAACAATACTCTTTAAAAGTATTAAAATGTGAACACTGATACACAATTATTGGTTAAGTCTCATGATTTAGTTTATATTTATCAAATGCTCATATTTGTTTCTGATTTAAATTAGAATTCATTTCATTTTGAAATACATAGAAACTCATGAGTAAAATAAAAGATTTAGATTTTGTTTTAGATTTAAATAAAATAGTTCCATTTTATGTGGTTTCTTCTACAATTTATCCAACATAACCCTGAAAAGATATTGTCTTGCCAAATTCACAATTTAAATATATTTCACAATTGACGAAGAACATTCAGCCCTTTCTATCAAGGATAATCTGGTTGCTAACATTTTGTCCAGAACACAAGAGATAATTTTGTGTCTTAAAGCTGAATTCAGAGCAATCACTAAAGGACAAGAAATTCTGGAGATCGATGAAGAATTAAAGCAAATTCTTACCTTGCAAAATTCTTCTCTGAAACTTCAAAAGTTCCCTGTTCTTGGGAATATACTGTGATACATCTACTAATAACATCCAATCTTGCAATTTTGTATCCAAATTCCAGATGTCACTATTTCATAACATACATACAGCCTAGCAGTAATGCAACAATTCATCTTGCAACTTCAAAATTTGCCTGGTCTTCTGTTAAAAGAGATATCAGAATTGGAACAGAAGCTGCCTAAAATGTCAACAATAAAAATTCCCTAACATGTCCACAGTTCTTTTGGTAAATATCAAACAGGAAGCAATAGGTTTAATGAGATACATTTTAATCTCATTCAAGCACTGCCACTGTTAGAAGGTTGCAAGCAAAGTTAAACTTTGATTCACATTCTGGATGGCCTAAAGCTATACCCCTTGTTGAAATGTGAGCAGAATTGGTGAAAGATGCTCTTATCAAAGGCTGGATGTTACGATTTGGTTTCCCCTTTGGGCATGACCATTAATTGACATGCTCAGTTCAAACCGCTATCTTTAAAAAATTAGTGAAAAAAATAGGTTTTAAGCATCAATGTTGTACAGATTATCATCTTGAAGCAAACAGTCAAGGAAAAAGCTGGCATTGTAACTTAACCACTATTTATCCTCTCAATCCAACCTGAATGTGTTCCCTACCCATTATTCTCCTTGAAATGTTAAGACAAATGTTTCAATAGATTAACCTAGACAATTTACAAGCACAATTTCAAGAGAAAAGTTCTGTATCAATAAATCTCCATATACTTTCCTAGTCCTTTAAAAAATCAAACATCAAATTCTAGAAACATCCTCAAGTAAAAGTATACAATGATGATCCATTAAAGGCTAAGTTATCATCCTTTTCTTTGTATTAGTTTAAATGTGTTCATTCTCAAGATACTGTTAACGTTTGACTAATTCATTTGAATGGAACTTTGAGATGAAAAC
This sequence comes from Trichonephila inaurata madagascariensis, assembly GCA_019973955.1. Classification (NCBI taxonomy): domain Eukaryota; kingdom Metazoa; phylum Arthropoda; class Arachnida; order Araneae; family Nephilidae; genus Trichonephila; species Trichonephila inaurata. The sequence continues at coordinate 917,900 of BMAV01023562.1, forward strand.
TGATACAATGCTATTGTTAGGTCATATGATTGAGTTTTTTACTTACCAATATCTCGAATTTGATTCTGACGAAAATTAATCATTTCATTTTGAAATAAATTAAATAAATAATATAATAAAGTTCACGAGTGAATTAAGAGAATTGGATTCTATTTTGGATTTAATAAAGTAGTTTCATTTTATGGTTTCTTCAACAATTTATTCTACCCAACTCCTCAAAAGTACAATCCAAACACATATTAAATTCAAAAATTACTGTTATAGCCATATGCCAAGGGATTACGTTGCCAGCATTTGAGCTAAGTTTCTGGTCTCGTTTATTCAGGTAAAAAAAAAGAGGAAGGAAAGAAATTTCTTACAGAAAAAAGCACTTATAACATGAAATTTGTTAATATATTTATTAAGCAAAATTACAGTAAAAATCAATCTCAACTTTTTAATAAATATTTCCCTCGACTATAAAAATGAAAACATTCAACTTTTACAATCTAACCTTGCTAGTTCTGTTTCATATACAACATGGAATTGCATAAAAAAAAAATTGGGGGCCACAATCTATAAATGAACATAAATACTCATACTACTCTGATGAGTTCTTCAAGTATCTTGATGAATATTTGAAAATATTATTTCACTACATCTTCAAACAGAAATAAGAAACTCATAACTAATATACATATCTATTGTCTATATACTTACGAACCCATAATAAATAAAACTGTAATATACAACCTCTTACAATAAAGTTCGGTGAATGAAGTCAGAACAGCTGATGTGGCAAAAAATAGCGAAACAAAATGCTGCACATTCGTAGCAGAAGGTGTTGACCATCTGCCCCCAGCACTGCTCATTTAAGCGTCGTTTGTGTTCCGTGTACGACTTGTTTTACAAAGTGCTTGTTTAATGCATTGGTTCTTAACTGAGAACATGAAAATTTAAGAACAAAAGATCAATTTTAAGTTTTATTTTAAGCTTGGCAGGACACCAGAAGAAACTTATGCAATGCTGGTACATGTTTATGAAGATCAAACACAGTCCATGAAGTGTATGTATGAGTGGTTTGCCTGTTTTCGAGAAGGTCAGGACAGTGTTTCTGACAACCTCCGTAGTGGAAGACCAGCGACCTCTGTCAGTGACGAAAACATTGAGAAAGTGAGTGTCATCTTTTTTTAATAAAGGCATTATCCACAAAGAATTTCTACTTAAGGGAACGACAATAAATGCTGCAAGTTAAAGTTTTGACCCGTTACATGAAACTTCTACGCAGGGTATGACACCAGTATGGATAAGGTTCATGGTTTTTTGCTCACGACAATGCTCAACCTCACACAGCCAATATAGTCAAACAGTTCCCAGTAAAAAAGTAGGTGGAGCAAACTGAACATCCTCCATGCTCTTCAGATATCAAACCTTCAGACTTCTTCCTATTCATATGACTCAAACTCACTTTGAAGGATTTGAGATTTGACTACATTACTGATATCCAACGAAAGGTGACAATGCGTTTGAACCCCATCCCAAATGAAAACTTCTTGCAAAGTTTCTAGTGCATCTATAGCAGATCTCAGCAGTGCATAGTTATGGGAGGTGATTATTTCAAACAGTAAGGTAACTTTCATTAATATTTCATTCATGTTAATTGTTACAGGACTAGAGGTTGTATATATGTAATTCACTAGTTGAAATCATCATTGTATTGATGATAAACTCTTTTATTAAGGGATCTTCATTTCAATCAATAACATTTTTTAACAATATTTTCCTAAAAAAGAGATGCAGAAAGCCATAACATTCAAGATTCCTTAAACAAGACAAATAAAAATAGAATACAATCATTGGTTTATTCATTTGAAGATAAGAAATACATATATACACAAAAATCACCTACCCTTCACCATGATTTTAAAACTCTTTTTTCATATACCATATATATAAACCTGTGACGTATTCACTTGAAGAGACTACTATTAAAAAGCAACTGTTTACTTTTTGCAGGTTATTAATAAAATAACATAAGACTAAAAGTGTTCATGGTACTTTTTTTTTTTTTGATATGCTATTTACTTTCCTATAATTATCAGAAAGCCTTATGCTTTCTACAATGAAAGAAAAGGCAGACCTCTAGCTTTTCAAAGTTGTTGCAAATTTCAAACCCCTAGCAATTCCTATTTTAAACAGAAAAGTTACAATTGGCCTACCTAAAGCCTCTTACAAATGGAAGCACTGTACCACTTTACTCGAAAATGTTTCAAAATTTAACAAGGTTGTGACATTGTGAGGCTAAGCAAATAGTTTTTAATTGCTAAAATCATTTTCACAAGTACAACATTGATTCAAAAAGATTTCCCTTTGTGATTTAATATTTTCACTATCTATACTGACTGAGTGCTTTTTAAGTCTTAATACTGACAATTTTTCATATTTTATGCATCACTTTAAGCCTTTATCTACCGACGGTACTTATAAGTTACACTCACTTTAAAATTATACATAGAATAACCATTTTTATGAATACTCTGATGATACTTAGCAGGAATATTCTTTTAAATCCACTCTTTCAAGATATATGGCAGCACAGGTTCTATGATGAGTATTTTAGCGAGGAACACAAATAGTTTTATAGCAGAAATTGCGTTTTCAGCCCATTGCAAAGATTGTCATTTTTGTTCTGAAAAAATAGTTAATGTCAAAAAATATGTGTCTTATTTTTTTTGTATGTAAATGAAGACCTTAAGAAACGATCTGACTATTTATTTTAAGTGAATGGTGTATATAATTAATTTCACAGTTGATTATCTTTAATTAATTAATTAGCTTTAACAGGTTAAATTTCCCAAAGTTAAGTATTTTTTTATATATCCCTTAATTTTTAATGTAGTGATTCAAAAAAAAAATATTGCATGAAAAAAACTGCAGTAAATCATAATGCGGTAGATAAAGGGTTAAAAAACTTTCCCTTTATAAAAAACAAACAAAAAACTGAGAATTTATTTAAATCTAAATAAAAAATAAATTTAGTAGTCTGTCTTGTGTTCAAAACTGTGTAGCAAGTTTTGTGTGAATATTTCCTAATATAAGTTTTCAAATGAAATACATATACAAATAAGGCAGCTAAAATATTGTTTAACCCTTTAACGCACAGTGGTATCTCTCCGAAACCACCATTTCCTAAAAAATACCTCTAAACGTGCAGTGGTATTTGAATGAAACTAATGGTTCTACAGATATCTTTTATCTTTCATAAAAGATACTAGATGTCAGCACTTTACAAAAAACTCTTCTTTCTGTGAGAAAAATGCATCGTTTTAAGAACCTTTTTTGAACACTTTCAAAAAAAATTTCTTTAGCAAATAAAAACAGATAAATATTCAAAGTAAGTTATTTACATTTTTGCTGCATATGCTGTTCATAGCATAACTAATTTTTAAAATGATAAATTATAAAAAGAACTGCCTCATAATAAGAAATCTAAGTGGTGGTTTCGTACGTATACCACCGCGCATTTAGAACATGAAAACTGTCCGACTTGTAGCACTCACGCATAAGAGATATCTCCCCTTGTTTTTCTTTTTTCTGACTCAGGCAGTAAAGTAACTAATAATTTAAGGGGGTTTTGCCATTGCTTTCGGGGAGGGGATTTTGTTTATATTGAAATGGTGATGTGTTTCTCAAATGGAAATTTTTTCTCATCTCATTTACGTTCTTTTTATATTGAAGAGAGGTCGAATCTTTTGGATGGTGAATATATGTTCTAATATAGCTGGTACTATTTCTTTTAATATTATTTTTGATTACCTCTTTCAATTAAGTTTGCTAATATTTAATCTTTTGAAGATAATTTTTATTAGTATTATTGCATGTTTTAATAATTTAATAATAAAGAAACAATGAAAAATCTGGCTATTGAAGTTGATTTCAATCCCTTATAGTTATATTTTGAAATATTTAACATTTAAAATGTAATTCTAATACTTAATATTGCATGTTTTAGTTAAATTTATTACAAAATATATAAAGAATAATCTTACAAATCTGATCCAAATCATATATTGTTCATCCGAGAATTATGTCCTAAGTGCGCGGTGGTACTCCTATGAAACCACCTCCCCCTCGGGGGGGGGGGAATGTACTGTAATTTTTTTTTAAAGGTATTTGCTCTGTTCTTAGGTTCTATACATTGCATTTATTAATTTTATTTTGAAAAATTAAGCGAATTTTTTTTTTTCGCGCATCAAAGGGTTAAGGTCTATTATATTACTATTAATTAAAGAACAAAGTTTTGACCAAATCTCACAAGAGATATTAATAGTGAAAGGTCAGTAAGGATTTTAAAGAATAAGGAATAACATGAGTAAACAGAAGGGAAGAGGAACTAGAAAAAAAATTATACTTAAAAAATTGATATTAACAAATTGCTCCTAGACAATTTGCCTAATGTTAGGAAAGAAGAAAAATAATTCAGACCATTAATTGAGAGAGATTTAGATTATTTAATATTTAATGAGATCAAAAGATTCAACTATCTCATTACAAACTAAATTTCTCACATCTTATTAGCAATGGAAAATACATATGAATATCAAGAAGATTCCATTGGAACAGGAAGTTCTCTCCTATTTAAAAGAACAGTTTCTTTTTTTTAAAATTGCCATCTTTATAAGAATATAATTTTGATTTTGTTTTTTAAAAAATGGACATAGTTTAGCTGAAAAATAATTTGTGCATTATAGGAGAAACAAGATATAATTTCTTATAAAAAGTTAGAATTTTAAAAACACAAGCTTAAAAAATATCTGAATTTTTTTACATTTTATTGATATTTCGAATAAGTAAATATAACTCTTTAAAATTCATAAAGGTATAAATATGTGATCAATTTTTTGGAGCACAATTGATCTTAAATTTTTTCTTCAAAGCATAAAGAAAACTTAAAACAATTATCATATGAATTTTTCATAAATAATGTATGTAGAAGCTTTTACTAAAAATCATACCATTAAAATAACTATTTTGTAAAAGTTAACCTTTTGCATACAGAGATATGAACAGAATTGAAAATTATTCGCTCTTAAGTAATTTTTTATAATAAATAAGAAAATATCTACAATATTTATCTCCATAAATGATATATATATATGGAATATATTAAAATAAATTAATCTTATCTTCTTAAATCTTGCTTTGAAGTTAAAAAGTTTTTCTTTAAAACAACTTTTCTTAAATTAAACATTGATGTGCTAGTCTTATGAGAGATTAAACTTCTTAAGAGGTTTATTATAAAATGCAAGTAAGTTTTGTATGCATTACTAATTAAACATAATAAAATAATGTTTTTATTACCTCAAATTCTCCTTCAACAATTTTTCTTTTTTTAAATAATGGGTTGACTTGACATGGAACTATGTTATCTGAACTATCTTTCACTATTACAGAAGATGATGTAACCACAACTTTAATAAGTTCACTACGAGAATGTCCAAGGGAATTATATAGAACAACATATCTGTAAATTATACAAGAGTAAGAAAAATAAACTATTAAAACATTTAAAACAATAGTTGATTAATGGTAAATAAAAGAAACCTTTCTTTTCTTTCATGGGAAAATTTAACAGCTATTTTCTGTGGTAATGCATTATGAGGTCTATATTCATCCTAAAAGGATAAAAAAATTATTAGGCAATAATTATTCCATATTTCATACAATCTCAATAAAAAGTAACTTACTGTCTGTAACAAAGCTATTTGCTCATCCAAAACATCCAAAAAATTAGGTGACAAAAGGTACACTGCACATTGTCCAATGATATTTCGGAGTTTTTGCAGAGTGGCAAACATTCTACAAAATAAAGACCAAAATGTTAAGGATGTAGGGAAAATATGTATGAGTATTAACTCATCTGAAAGTCTAAGATGGATAAATTTTTTAAAAACTGTTTAGAAAATTAAAACGAAGCTAAATATAATATGTTCCTTACTTCCTTAAAAATGATCCATCCCTCAAAGCTGCAAATTTATTGGAAGAAACAAACATGTAACTATTGTTATTTATTAAAAATGCAAAACTAAAGAATTCTCAGGCTGCTGAGAAATTTAATAATCAGGAAATGTATCATAAAATAAACAAAAATTCAGCACAAAAAAAATAAGTAAACAGGATATTTAATTTACCCATAAACTGGGATGAAAGAAATTGATTTGTTGCACCTAAGATCACACTTAAATGCAATGAAGATGAACTTCTGGATCTATATAAAAGGAAATATGTACCTCATAAAAACTTTTATCAGCATATGATGCGAAAAAAAAATACATTTTCAAAATATCACATGTGTGTGTGAAAATAATTACATACAAAATTTATATAGGGGAAAAAACCATTTCCTATCAACTTAAATGTACAATTTTATGTTCATAGTTCATATATACATAGAAGAAAACTGTGCTTCAGTACAGTAAAGCATGGTATATATTTTAATACAGATGTATATATTAGCTTGAGATATTTCAATCACAATTTCACTTAATATGATTTACTAGATTCATAAACAATTTGAGGTAAATAAGCAAAAATTTGGGACAAGAACTTTTCTTACGTAAAAACTTTAAAATAAATCAAGTTGTCATATTGTAGAATTTATACTATTTCACTTCCGTCCTAACAGCACATATTCTTACATGATCCACTTGAAAAAATAATAAATGCACAATGCATGGATTTTTCAAAAATTTAATAATTTCTACGAATAAATTACTCTTGACTGAATCAATCATATATCATATGAATCATCGAAACAGTCAGAACTTAAACAAAATGAAATCGCCCTACCTAACTCAACAATAAATAGTAAAGCAAATGATCCTATTTACATTATATGAAAACAATCAAGCCAATTCAACATAACGCAAAATTAAAAATAATTAATGTCCATTGAGACAAATTACAAGAATGTTAATACCTCAGATTCAGACAAAATGAAATAAAATATAGTCGAAATGGGGGAAGGTGATGGATATCTGCTGAATCCATCATAATACAACATAAATATTAAACAAAACTTATCTATTTTATACATTTTTACAAGAGATTAATGAATTTTCGTCTGCTTTATAAATAATGTTTAAAACTAAAAGCCATTCTAAAAAAACTTCTACATTGAAACAAAGGAGGTTTTTTTATTCCTTGGAAAAGTTTCAAAACAAATGCATTTGACAAATCATAGTTTGTACAAACTTTGCAACAATAAAGCAAAAGATCGAAGTCTTAAAATGAAGATAAATTATATGATATCCTCCTAAGCCATTCCTTTATATTCTTTTATGTACTTATAATGTTTAAATTAAAAATACTTTTATAACTGATTTACTGAATTACAAATGTCCCAAAAGATGTTCATGCAACATTTTTATAGAATTTTTGCTATATAATTCATGCGAATATTTGGATCCAAAATATATTACAGGATTCCTTGTAGTGTAAGTAAATACAAGATTTTTGGCTTTTAAAATCAAATCCATGAGCAAAAATGTTGTATAATTCTCCTAACTAGGAAAGAGCAGATGTGAATTATAAAAAGGAACACCACATCCATGCAAATAATTCTTTAAACCATTCACAATCAGAAAGATTTAGAGCGTCTTACCTTAGGTGCCCAGTTTATATTTTAAAGAAAACATGAGTTTTTACAAAATATATTAATATTAAATTACTGTTAAAATATTGTAATTGCATGTACAGTAATTTTTTTTTTTGAAAAAAAAAAAAAACACTATGAGAAAAACTCATAGCTAGAGAGTCACTAAATAAGATTCCTGTGCTGAGTGCCACTTACGAGTTATCTCGTAGTGTTTTTTTTCCCCAAGAAAGATCTTTATATACAAAGAAATTTTCTTTTGGTTTTGATTGATTTCAGAAGTTTGTCTCTTAATTTCATCTGACCACAGTCAATAACACAGATGTATAATGATCCTCAGTGGGAAAAACCTATAAGGTGACGGTAGTTAGAGTTGTAAAGCAATAAAAATGGAATGGCAAGTAATAATTATCAGACAAAATCAATTAATGAGCGTGCAGATTCAAATTATAGCTGCATTACAAGAAGCATGCAGTAGCTTCTAATGCTATGTCTAAACTAGATATAATCAAGAGATTATACTTTGGGAATGGCAGGTGTTGATCCCTCTGATTAACGTTATTTTAAATATAAAAATTGATAATTAATATGTTTTTCGCAGTATATAACTTTTTCATTCATCCTTTCTTATAATTCCTAGCTCAAATGGCTATTTGTAATCAATCTAAAATGATAGCGCACTCTACGAGATATATCTCGTAAGAAATATTCAATTTGGAAATTTCTATTGCAAGACATTACATTGCTCCTCCAACCAAACAAAAAAAGAGGATTGCATAAATTCCCTATCCCTTTGAATTAATCATCAACCAGCCCTGTTGAAGCCGAAGTGTGACAAATTTCCATTTTACTTTCTTAACCCCTCAATCAATCAAAAAGCTCTTTCTCAACTCTCTCTATTCCACGAATAACTTTGGTTGTTTGCTGCAAGCTTAGCACAAACTGTGAAGCTGAGACCAATAGTTTACGTATTTTATATATATTATTAAACTTTATAACTTAACTTTTTATGTAACAAGTAAATCTATAGACATAAGCTTAGCAGCTATGATGAAGAGGTACATGTCTTATTGACATGGGAAATTTGTAACCAGAATACCCTTGCTTTGATAATACAGAATAAATGAAAAAGTCAGTATTCTTTTCAGGGAGTAAGAATTATTCTTCCTTCTTTCATTGCATTCAAAATTATGTGGAATTGAATAAACAAATTACAAATCACAAATAAAAATCAATTTAGATTACAAACAAAATATCAAGAACAGCAGTTAAGGCATTTTTAATGCCACAGAAAATAATAATATTTATGCATAAAATGTACATAAAAAATATGTACACAGGTAAGAGAATGATTATGTATTCGATACTTCTTGATTTATGAAAAAGATTACAGAGAGAAGAGATCCAATACTAAAAATACATTTTGAAGTAAATACTAAATAATTTCTACCCTTTTATTATATTTTATTTTTTATAAAACATGATGAATTTATGCATACAGTATGGTATCAAGTGCATGAAGAAAACATCCACATTGATATTTTGGTAATTTGATGGAATTTAGAAGTAATCTTCCATATAAAATCTAAAACTGAATGTAGCACACGAGTTATATTATTATTTAATGTTTATTTTTTAATGCAACTTATTATATGGAAATGATATATATTTACTTTGAAGCATAATCAATGACAACATGATCCTTGGATGTTCCAGTAATAGCATCGTGATGTTGAAAAAGTCCTAGAGTTCTTCGAGATGTAACAAGGTCACCCATTAAAACAGAAAGATAGGGCATAATAGAAGTCATTGTTTGCTTCTCCATTTTGGCCATCATTAAACTGAATAGAATTTCTGCTCCTCTAAAATTAAAATTTGTTTTATATTTACTGAAGATTTTATGTACTCTCTATTTCTAGATCAGTGGCAAATAAATACTAATAAAAAATCTGTTAACTTTTAAATGGTAAATGAATGTAATACAACAATAATTCATCAATAATTTCATTGCCAAGTTTCAAGTATCATCAATAAGTTTCAAATAATTCAAAAAATATATTTTGAAAAATTAACGACATTGTTGATTTAAACTTACGTTAATATCATAAATTATAATTATACATCGAAATTAAACCAAAATATTCATTCTGCACATACAATCATCGTTAAAACCTTCATCTTTAAAATATTTCATTTCACCTGTAAAGCAATTCTTTGAAATGTAAGCCTTTGTAAAGTACAAAATATAATTCCAAAGAAATCAGTTTTGATCCATCCAAAAAAATGAGTACTCATACAAACCAGATTGATGAATAAATTATTGATTAAAAGGGATGTATTGATAGCTTTACCTTAAATGTGCTTCTAAAGCTCTATCCATGTTTTTATAAAATGGCCTTGATGTGTAGTAACCACTCCAGTAATGGTCGTCTCTATCAGCATAAGTGAAAAAATCGCCAATAAGGGATGGAAAATTGGCAGGCATATTTCGATAGTCAACATAAGTATCTTTTCGTAAAGTTGAAAAATAATCTTCAAGAGTTCCAAATTTTGCCTAGAAAACATGTAAATGTTATTTATTATTATTCTTACACAATTTTTACAAACAGCGCAAATAAATAAATTTTTTAAAAAATTTCAAATGCATGTTTTTACGATGAAAATTAATCATAAACAAGAATCCAAACAAGATGGAAAGCAATGAAATAATTTTCAAAACTACCTTAAAATTACTCCTATTGAAAAAAAACGAGGCAGATTTAATGAACAGATGACAAAACTATGATAATAAACTAAAGATTCTGGATTTTAGATTAAGCAATATTTCTCATTTTTGAACACTTTGATGGTCAATAACATTAGTCAAGACTAAGCATCACATAAAAAATATTTCATGAATAAACGATAAAACTGGGAGAAAATTATTTTTATGAAATTAAAAATTACTTTTTTACATTTATTTTATTAGTTGACCCACCTTTTAAATAAATATTTAATAGCAACATAGTTTGTTGTAATGTCAATGTGTTTTGAATATTCATTCCCATTCTAGTCCAAAATGATATGATTAATCAAAAGATTTAACTAAAAATTCATGAAGCAATGTCCTTCAAAGCATTAATTAAAGAGTATTTTTGTCAATCTAATAACAAGTGCTAAGATTTGCTCGTACACTGAAAGTTTTCACAAAAATAAAAATGTTGTCTAATTTTTAGAAACTTGAAGAGGGGAGAGGAAAGAATGAAATATCTCAATTCATGGAGAAGAAAAATTTAATTTATAGAGCTAATGCATGAAAGATATCGATGGGATGGTTCTCATTTATTTTGCTTGGTAGCTATGACAGAAAAATAAACCTTTTGATATTGAATACATCCTCATTCATTAACATTTGTTGGGTCATTTTGAGCATGCACTTCAAGTAATACTAGATAAGAGAGAAATTATTCAATTTTCACATTTAAATATCAAAGGAAAAACGTAATATAAAAAATAAAATCACATGTTCAAGGGAAATATAATTTATTTATAGAAATTACAACGTTTTAGAGCCCTCACGTATAAGACATTATGACGTTCCACAAAAATAAATCGATCAAAATAATGTTTTTAATCCTTTAGAAAAAGATGAAACAAGACGCGTTTTGAAATAGGGTATTCAGATTTATGAATTAGATATTATTTAAAGAACATTTAAATTTTGAGTAAATATTAATTTAAGCTATTACATGCATTCTAAGCAAATGTATCAAAATTTATCATAAATATATTAGCTTCAAAACAATCAAATAAAATAACAATAATTTAAACTTTCTACATAAATTGAATATACCTCCCTTTCTTATTCTCGGATATACTAACATATTTTTATGCTTAATTAAGTTCGTAATTGCAATAAGGCCACTTTGAATTAAATGATTTGTAATATTAAAGTAAGTGACCACAATGGGATATAATTTGAAATTTGTATTGTTACTGCCCAATGGTGTACATAGACCGTTTTTATCGGGGGGGGGGGGCACATTCAAAAAGACATGCAGACAATAAAGACAAAGAGTAATCTCTATGCTAAAAATTAAAAATCCTTTGTTCTATGGTAGGTGTTTGAAACCATAAACACCACCCTTCTGTACATCAATATTACTGTTAGATGCTACAGCAAATGAACCTTATTTCTTACATTTATGTACTCTTTCTGCTTAAAAGCTAGCTTACGGCTGTTTTAAACTTGTCACAATTGTACTGGTCAGTAATGCCAGACTTTGGAAAACATTTTCTAAATAATTGCTGCCGAATTCTAAAGGATCATCATGTTCTATAACAAAAGATGTAAACAGAATTTCAGCCTTCAATACATTTGACTAGACATCGTCCTAGAAAAATGATCCATTTTTGAGCAACTGGTACTTGGTTTATTTGTGATGTACTTGAAGATTTCAAATGACATCAATATCATATCGGCCACAGTGAGTTATACGTCATAAAATGCCTCTTTCCTTCCTTTTTCGAATACGATAATACAATAGAATCTTTTTATATAACATTTTTACATGCTTAAAAACATATTGTGTTTTGTTAGACATTGTGCTAAACAGAACAATTGACGGAAACAAATCATTTGGCAACAAAGCTTACGGAAAACAAACATGTGTATAGTACACAATGTTTGAGTTCTAAAAAGTTGCTACAGTGGAAGAAAGAATTAGAAAAAATGTTTCGGACCGCGCAAACCAATCATTTAGGAACCGATAGTTAACGAAATACAATATGCAGGAAAAAAGACTAATTTCATGATTTTTTTTTTAAAAAAAAAAACTTAACTTTGTAAGAGTACTACGGTTTCTACGTTCGCGTCTACTTATTTTCCGGTCAATGTAAGAAAAAACCCATAAATTCGAGTTGCATAAGAGAATATCATCGGTGGATGACGGAAATTTTGCTAAAATGCGTAAAAATGAACTATCAAGGCGTATATAAGTGTCATGAAAGGATAAATAGCGTAACATTTACGTGCAAGGCGCAAAAGTTGGAGGATATGTATCAACAATAATAGGGGAATAGGAGTGACCTTTGCGATCATTTTGGCGACAAAATAGTTGTTTCTGGAAAAAACCAGAAAAGTCTAGAATGATTACTTCGCGAGAAAGCTTTACAAAGTCCTAAAAAATTTTCTACAACTTTTATAAAGAAGATACAGCGACGCAACAGTGAAATATTGGCAGCAAACTGTATGCTTCATTGACCTAATGCGATATTGTGATTTTGGATTTCTATTGCTGTTTGAATCCATGCAATAGTGCAGTGATCTTCAAATTTTGTCGACTTGCAGAACCCTCATGGCTATAAGGTGTTTTCTGAGAACCTCACCCCATTCTAGAAATATATCTCAAAGTAATATTTAAAGTAGACCAACATGTTATACGTACCTTTTGTAAAGATAAAGAAAAATATTGCATTTGCTATTAAAAAATTTAATGTTTTATAAATATTGAAAAGAAATTTAAAAAATGCTTTGTAAGTATTAAATTATTGTAAGTATTAAATTATTCTTATTATTTTCTTGTTAGAGTAACACAAATTCTACTTAGTTTTACTGTACACTCAAATTATTATTCACTTAATAAAATCATCCTTCTAAAATTTGCGTTGGTGTCAGCAAAAACGTTTCTAAGATATTCATAGGAGTATTTTACATTGAGTTAAAAATATATAATTTTCTAAAAAGAAGTAAAATTTTTGTATTGTTTGGATTAAAATATTTCAGTTCCATAAACATTTTCTTTAAAATCCTTTGAATCAAATTGCAATTCTTTCATCTAATAGATTAATGTTCAAGTCCATTAATTTTTTAACCTTCATGTACAAAGAATGGTGGAAACAGCTTAGAAGCAAATTCCAAAAATAATTAAAATTTTACAATTCTTACTTTTTTCAAAAAAATATTTAACAAATACACATAAATGTTTTGAGCTGCAAAAAAAATTGAGTCAAATTTCATTGAAAAGTACATTTATGTCATTCACATAACACAACTGCTACACTATTATTTTAAACTAAAAGAAATCACGATATGAAATTTTTACCATGAAACAGATTTTATCTGACAAAGCAAATTCTCTTTAGACATTAATTATCTCCAACAAAATAAATGTATTCTAGAATGATTTTTACTTTTAGAAAATGCCATCAGAATAAAGTTGACAGTTGTAGAAAAGGATAAACATTTTGAAACAATATTTCAATCTGCTAGGAGTAAAATTTTAATAAAGCATTAACAGATGTACTAATTATTTTAATAGAAATTTTTTATAATGATTTATAGGTCTTTTCTTTGAAGGTAGTGTTGACTTACTGCTAAAATAAAAATTAACATTTTGTCAGAAAAAAATAAATACTCTAATATTACTGTTATGTTTTGACTTGTATATAAACAGCTTAACTTGGCATACTATATATTTTAGAGTGAGTTAAACATTAAAATCTAGTACAAATTACATCGCTAGCCATGAAAAATGCAACACAAAGGGAAGTAAACAGCAAAATCATATTCATAATATA
>BMAV01023562.1:932490-948438 GCA_019973955.1 Trichonephila inaurata madagascariensis
ATCATTCCAATTCCAAAATTGCAGGCAAAGTTATTAAAGGCGCGAATAGAATTTTGAATATTTTTTAAAAATTCATAAAAATTAAGCGATGATGCTGTTTCGAAACCGGGTACAAACGGTAATCATCAAGCACTCTTCCGATCGCGCCACGAAATCTTCGAGAAAAAAGGAGAGAAAAGACCTTTAAAATATAAGGAAAAGATATTCAATTTCACCAAATCAGGTGATTTTCAATATTTATATGCGCATCTTCTTTTCTAGTGTAACCTTTCATCAAACGTGACGGGCAGAGAGGAAAAACTCGTTTGGCGCCAAACAGGTTTTCGTCACCAAACCCTCGGAATTATTTGTTAAAGTTTTATTATTTTTTTTTTCGGACTTCATTTTTAAGTTAATGCTTTCAAACTTCATATATCGATTGCAAAAGCAACGGTAATTTTTAGACAAAAAATGTAACAAAAATAATGCTTAAATATTTCTCGCAAAAAGGGGAAAAAACGAAAAACACATTTTTTTAAAAACAAAAACTGTAATTTTTGAGCAATTTTTCAATCTTTGTACAGATTACGAATAATATCGTTCTACACAAGGAAAAAAAGTTTCGTGAGATTCTTTTTATAAATAAAGAAATTATTAAGTACTTAAATAAATTTTGAGTATCTTTTGAAAAATAGTAAAAAAAAGTTTTTGACATTTTATTACTTAAATGACTGATTCTAAAAGAGAAAAGCATGAACTTTTTTAATGTAGAATATCATTTCATTAACGCGAAAGAAAATGCAATAGGAACGATTTAGAAATCCTTTCATAAAAACGTATCGATTTTGAATATAATTTTAGAAAAAATCGTAAAAAAATAGAAAATATCATTATTTTGTAAAATAATTTATATCGTATCGTGGCGAAGTAAATGATCTTTCCGATTCTGTAATTATTTTTTGTCTTAGTCTTATAAACAAAATTAGATCGTGTTTTAAAAACGTCTGGGATAAAAAGAAAAAGGTCGAAGAATTGGAACTACGCCACCTGGCGGGAAAAATGGTAATAATTAGGCGTTTTAAGGTTTTTAATATCTTTAACTAATTGCAGTATCGAATTATAAATGGTTAAAACGGATTCCTCGTATCATTCCCGATCTTTTGGTACCCTCTGCGAGTTTCTGCGTCCTATGGGTTCGTGAGAAGATACACCTAATCGTACGCGTAGTCGCATAGATACGTTTGTTTACCTTCGAATTTTAATAGAGCAGATATTTTGGGATACATAAGAGTGCAAAATTCAGTACCAGTAGCTGATGATTCTGGCAGCAATAACATAATTCATTTTACAGAACAGATGAATTCTTTGTCAGACTGTAGAATCTGGGAAGATGTTGTGTACCAGTCTCTAAGAACCAAAGAGGTCAAAACCACAGAGCTTTACACAATGGAAATCTAAGGCGAGCTGTCCAAAGAAATCACAATGCAAACAAGATCCGACAGGAAATGTATGCCCAATAGCATCCCATAACAACACTTCAGATACAAAGCCTATGCAACGATGATAAATGTACACTGTAAATGTTTATTCTCCAGTGCCTCCAGCAAGAATTTGTCTGAAAACAACACAACCTGACTCTTGTATCCATGAACATCATTTAACACACTACTGTAGGCACAATTGTCAACTACAATGTTTAGAGCAACCCTGCTGACAGTCCAAAGCAACAACATGTCTATTCTCTCATGTATTAGTGGGTAGGGGAAAGTTGTGATCCTACATAGCATATTACATGGCTTTCCTGAATCCATAGATCTTATACTTGCAAGACAGTCATGGAATCACAATAAATACCAGCAACAACATTGAGGAAAAATTACAGTCCAGGTAAGCCACAACCCAACCATGCTCAAATTCCAACATATGTAAACAAGAATTCCTCCTTCTTACATGAAGTATACTCAAACAACAAATGTTTAAGTACAACTTCCAAATAAGAAACTCTCTATAGAATTTTCTAGTTAAACAGACTGTAAATAAAGATCCTTCAGTTAGCACTGTTCAAATACATTGAAATGCTAATGATCTACATGTGCCCAATTGCAAGTTCCACATAGCAAGATGTGCCCAATTTTAATGTCCAGCAAAATGTGTTCCATGTTTCTTTTTCAAAATTATAATGTCAAGCAGACGTTTAATTTTTTTTTTCTCCTTAAAAAATGAAGAACTCATAGACTATTTCTAATTTTAAGACTATGATATACAGTAAAGTAATATATGCGTTACATCTACTTTAATTTATATGAGTACTAGGACAATTTTCTATAAGAAAATTTGTTCCTAGTTTGGATCTTCTTTCTGATATTAGGCAAAAAGGCAGCCTAACAAAAAGATTTCTTTATTTCCAAGTGTTCTAAGTAATATCAGTATTTTTTCTGTTGATATTAATATGACATTACCGAAATTAATAATTAAAACTAGGTGAATGTTGATAAATGAATTTCATCTACAAAACCGATCGTTCAGAAAAACCTCATTATACCAAAATTTTTTAAACAAATGAAAAAATTAAATAATACTTACTTCTGCATGCCAATCTTTTCTGCTGTTAATATAATCAAATATTTTCTGATAATTGTTAAATTGCTGATCCCATTCATGAGCTTTATCATAACGAAAGTCATCTCCTAACTGAATCATAACAACGTCTGTGCGAAAAAGTTGGGCCTTCTTTCTGTACTGATCCAATAGTAACCATGCACTGAAAAGTTAAAAAAAAAAATGTTTAAATTATTTTAGTAATTATTTTTAAAGTAGAAAAATAACTAAACAGACGTTTAGAAAAACATGAACAGAATTTAGATCAACCGTGAACTTATTTTGTAAAATGAAAAAGAGGGCGAAAAATTCCAAGATAAGGGAAAAAATGAAATGTAATAGTGCAAATATTTTCATAAGCCCCTAACATTTTGCTCATGGAAGAAGAAACCTAAGCGTCAGCAACTGCTGTCATTTTTTTTGCACATATATGTTAATTTTAACAACAATGATAACTATTTTTTTTTATGCATAAACCAAACATTCTACTAGGCACTTTGTTGATAAAAGTATGTAAATCTAAATTAAATAGAAAGTGATTACAGAAAGCTTATCACTTAAATAACATATTACTGAAGTTGACTTGTGAGACAAAGCAAAATTAGTAAGGGATGGGAACTAATAAAAATTGATTGTTAAACAAAAAGCCCAAAATCACACTTAACATTATTAAAATTTTGAATTCTGAGGTACATGTGCAGTTTTTTAAGACTTTCATTAATTCCAATTCATATTCACTTTTAAAAAATGTTCCAAGATTTTCTGTGAAATATCTCCTATAATTCCAATTCCCATCATATATCATGACCATGACATGAACCAATTATGCATTAGCCCTGATAATGTACTATACTATTACATTCACACTTACACCAATATCATAACTTTTATTAGAGCTATCAAACAAATACTTAGGTTTCACCAATAAACATTTCTTATAAAATTATACCCTATCATTTCCTCTGAAGTAGAGAGGGCTAGGTTTAATCCCTTAAGTGCTGCCGGCGTACATATCCGTCCCGCTCAAACCATGCGTTATGTGCCCCGGACGTATACATCCTTCCGAAATACGATTCTTTTCTTTGTACTGTTTTCAGTAAAACTATTCTGAAGTCTTTGGAAAACAAATAAAATAATCTTGACAGTAATTGTGTGAAGGATTTACTTATTTCAGAGAAAAATTTACTTATTTGTGCCGTTTGGGCCCCCCCCCCCCACACCGCCAATACATTGCATACGCTCACCTTTGTGTGTCACCTATGTAGCACTGAGGAGCGAATCGCGAAGCTTTTAATTGACAGTTAAATTGTTAATAAGCAATTTTTCAGCTATAACAGGGATGGCAAACCTTTTTGGGAAGGGTGCCACTACCTGATTTAAAAAAAAATATGAATGACACTTCCAACTGAAAGTTTCTAATGAGCTATTACAAAAATTTTATGCAAATAGAACATTTTTTTTTACACAAGTCTACGTAGTGGAAATTTAAAAATAATATAATATATCAGACAAACTTAGATTTGTCACACAAGGTTGAAACAAAAAATAAACTTAGGTTGGATTTTAAACCTAAGAAACTTAGGTTTTAATTTTTACAGGTTCACATACACAAACAGTTAGGTTAAGTACAAAATAAAGATGAGTAACTTGAAAAACGTTTAATTCAAAATAATTATTAGACACAGTCTTGTATACACTTTATTTTACAAGGGATTTTTTATTTTGTTTTATTTTATTTTTTTACTAAGTTATCTATATTAGGATTAGTTTTCAAAGATGCAAACAAAATTAGACCGTTTTAGGTGTTTATCAGTTAGTTTTGAGCGATATTTTGATAGTATTCAGCGATATGTTTCGCAACCCTAGCAATTGAAATAAGCTCCATATATTAAACTTTTCACTGTACTATGGTACTATAAGTCAATAATTCCGATTTAAATTCTTGGTGGGTAACAATTAATGTCTTGCACAGAAATTATGAAAAATGTGCGAAAAGATCAGCATTTTTTTACTGTCTTGAAATTCATCAAACCTAGCACTCAATAAATCCTGCAAAATGGATAATAAATTTTCAAATCTATCATAGTTCTGAGAATTATTAACTTTGGTAAATATTTCCTGCATTAATGTGAAATGTTTTAAATCCTTTTTCTCCATAATCAATGCAAAAAAGCAAACGTTTGTTCATGAAAGATATATGATCAATAAGAGTAGGAAAAGCACAATATTTTCCTTTCTCTTTTAAATTTAAGATATTAAAATGTCTCAAAGTATCGGTAAGAAAAACTAAATCCCAAAGTCAGTCTTCATTCTTTAATAGCAACCACTCACAGGGCAGCATTGTTTTCTTCCAGATATATTTTAAAACACGCTCCCTCAGATTCCAAAATCTCACAAGTGCATTTCCATTAGAAAGTCAGTTCATGGAACAATGAAGGAGTATTTTCTACATTATAATTTTTTTTTGTTACAATTCAATTAAGAGTGTTTAAAATGAATTTTGATGCTCTTCTTGTCTGAGACAACCACATTTAAATAAAACTGCAAAAATAACTGGAATTTATTTTTATTTTTCCAATAAGTCTTCGCAAGCCACTGTTACAACTCAGCCATGCCACACTTTGGCACGCGCGTTGCGGGTTGGCCACCTCTGAGCTATATGGAAAAATCTTTCCTTGGAGGGAGTACATTAGATATTAGTTATCAACTATGATTTAATGCCACTCAGCTGGAGGACTTTCAAGAAATACTTGATTCAATAACCAAATATGATAGATGAAATAATAATCACGAAGCTAGTAAACAATGCAATTTCTGAAAGAATGTAAAATAAAACAGGTAATATTTTTGGATCAATGGCACTTATTGATTTATAAGAATTCACAACTATTGTTTAATGTGTATAATGTATTTCTTTCATAGACTTATGTTTTTAAGGCAGTTTGAAGATCTAGGATTTTCTTAGAATTTAAAAAATTCATACTCAAACTTACCGATCAGCCACATTTTCTTGAGTTATTTGAACTGGAGGTACACGCCATGGACAATTTACTTTATTCCCCGGTAGACGCTTGAAATCGAATTGGCAGCAAACTTTTGGATCAGGACCACAAGTATGAGGAATATCATAACTGTAGAAAGGCATGGTGTGACATAGAATATCCATGGTATGATTTTGGTCTGGAAAAAAAATTTCAGAGAAGTTAATAAATTTTTAAAATATTTTACTTTGCATATTTTACAAAATTTTCAGATATTTTACATAATATAGAAAAATATTTTGGTAAGCAATGGTTAGCAATATAGAT
Organism: Trichonephila inaurata madagascariensis; assembly: GCA_019973955.1. Lineage (NCBI taxonomy): Eukaryota > Metazoa > Arthropoda > Arachnida > Araneae > Nephilidae > Trichonephila > Trichonephila inaurata. The sequence goes on from BMAV01023562.1 coordinate 938,376, forward strand.
GTTTTATAATTAAATTTTTAATAATAATCATGCCACAATTTTTTTTTAATATAGTTGATGCTGGCTTCCAGTTAAATAAATAGGCCAAAATCTTTTATTTTTTAAAAAAATATTTTCATTAAATTGGATTTAAAACTGTTTGGTTTGAAAATTAAAGAGTAACAGGATTATTCTTTGGTATTTAAATTTTCCAAAATTTGTATTGTTACATAAGGCATTACACAATGAATGTTTGTAAATTAACCTATCAATAAATTAACAATATATCAATATGTTACAGCACTTGAAAACTTAATCCAATAAATGTTTTTGTTACTGTAACAAAATACACTAGACAAACACAATTTAAATAACTATCAGTGTTTACAAACATAACATTTTTATGAAGACAACGTATACAAAGTCATTCATTGGAAATGCAACTTGTGATAATTCTCCTTCAGGTAGATCACATAAATGAGAGGTATTGGTGGAAGCTCGTTCCCATTATTTGTTCACTTGAGACTCTCTCAGTTTTGAAACATCTATAAACGCTTGTCATTCAATGGGCTCATGTGCAATGTGGAGTTCTTTTAGAATATCATCAATGTCACAGCAGAATACAAGACTCTTTCTGCTTTTTTTAAAGAATAATTTGAATCACAGAAAATGACGGCAAAATAAAATCAGTCAGATATCTTCTTCGAGAAGATTTCACTGTTGAAGTCTTGAGACCAATATCTCGGCTTTGCTTTAGGGAAGATTCAAACCCCAAACAAGCTCATTCAGGTCAACCAAGGTTTTTATATCTGAAGATGTTTCATCAAAGTACCTAAAGTAATCATGATGCTTACGGCCACCATATGCTAACCTTGGTGATGGAAGCCTGAGATTTACTGGACCCTCAACCACCACTGCCATCAGATGAACTGGCAGTGTGTCTTAAGAATTGATAGTAAACAGACATAGTTTTTAATTAGAGTGAACTGAATTATTATGTAACCCTACGATAACATTGAAATATTCTGAGCTCCTCTAAAACTTTTTCATATGCTTAAATATACTTCACTTAAAATTCAAATAACCTCTTCAGTCAATTCTTTCTAATTAAGAACACTACGGCGACTCACCACCCGTCTTATTTGGATGAAGGCAGAATTGGACGAAGTTTTTCTTCACCTGTTTATTTTAATTACTTTGATCGAGATTACTTTAATTTTGATAAAATTTGATAAGATTTACTTTATATCGAGATGCTTCACATCTGAAATGTTAGAAAAATCTGTAGGAGGCTCACAGGAATTGGAAGTCCTCTTACATGTGAGACAGGATGCAGAACAGAAGGTATGTTAGGGCATGTAGTCTTATTTTCTAGGTGAAAGCTCCAGAAGCTGGTGGTACATTTTGTAAACATGTATTACAAAATTACTTTATATTAATAGAGTACACATATATGAAATATATTATTAAATTTAATAAATAATTAAGTAATAATAGATAAAACATATAATGTAATGTATACATTGCATTATACTATAGCATCTTTAAAAAGCAAAAAAAAAAATCCATAATTAGAAACAAGAGCCAATCAGCTTTTCTCAATGTGATGTTTATGTTCAAGACGCTAAATTCATTTAGGATTGGGTACTTTTATCTAAGAAGCAATTTCAATGTTGCTCAGTGCAATCAGCAAATATGTCTCAAATTCTGTCATAAAATGATGAAGGAGCTAAACGCTGAAATGATAAACAAAGCCTGGATAACTTGCAGAAAATTAGCCTAGGTGAGATACCCTTTAAATTTGAAAAAATAATCTAAAAATAACAAAAATATGACGCATAAAGAAGTTAAATAAATTCACAACAGTTTTACATTAAATCAATACTTTACTTCAGCATTACAGCTAATCAAAATATGCACTTTTAAGTCTTAACAGCTGTCACAAGAGGAATTTACAAATATTAAAATACTAAAATATTTTTCTAAGAAAAAAGGCACAATCTGACAAAAAACACTTAATAAATATCCATTATTTTTAATGAAAAGGCCATCAACATAATTTATATAACAAAAGTTCACTGTTTCTGAATCAAATCAAGTGAAAGATGGCATTACCAAAATGATACTGAATTTAAAAGTTACATAAGATTAATACCAGCAAAAACTTAAATTTTTTCTAGCCAGAATGTAGAAAGAATATATATATATATAAACCCACAAAAACTAAAGGAGAATCAACTAACAACTAAGCATTTTATTAATATAAACCAGTGGTCTTCAAACTGTGTTCCACGGAACCCTGGGGCTCCACAAAGCATACTTATACCAGGAGTTCCACAAATTACGTGGTCCACCGCCAAAAGCCCTCATGTAGCTGAACAGTGCGACGTTAATATTCACTCACTCACCAGGATTCCACGAGTCACAAAAAAAAATTCAAAAAGAAACTAATAAATGTGTAAGCAAAATGGATTCATGTTCTCTATGATTGTTGCCATTGCTTGAGTTCGAAACAGTCAGAGATGGAGATAATACATATGTTTATATAACAGAAAATAAATATTTAGAGTTAAAATTTACACTTAAAGTAGTAATGTGGTTAAATGAAAATTACAACTTGGAAGACCACAAAGACCTTGCGTCTGTCCATTGCGCTTCCTGTTTTTAGAATGTCCCGGTAGGGGGTTTTAAAGTTTCAGTTGGGGTAGGAAGGGGGGAAAGTATGGTGCACTCAGTCACAGTTAAGTGAGGAGTGTAGGAAACAATGTTTATATAACTACAAGAATCAAAACCTCATCCCTGTCATTAAGAAACTGAATATTTTATTTATACATAACAGCTTTATGTTGTGATATTTTTTTTAAACTTTTATAATATAATAAAAGAATATTTTTAAAATTTTCATCTATATATATACACATACATCTTTCCTACTAGATTGGGAATATTTTGTTTACTATCTTGGGTTAAATGAAATAGTTTCATACTCATTAGTACAATGTCTTGCAAAATTAAATACTAACTTTCTAATGGAAAATACACCTTTTTTTATTTGTGAAAAAAACCTCCAATAAAAGAGAGGGAGCAACTTATCAATAGATTCAATGTTAAAAATCTGAATTTAAGCCAGAACAGCTCCTAAATTGCATGTTGCTAATTCATTAAAAATATGCAGTATTTCTCACACAGCTATAAACATTTTAATGCCATACAGAACAATGTATATAAGTGAAAAATATTTCTCATTATGTGAGTGGTTACAAAAACAAAGTATAGAAACAAATTGAACTCAGAACATGTAATACAACTTCAGATTATTTAAATAGACCTATAATTCAACAGTTTGTGTGAATAAATGCATAAGCACATATCCCAGTTACTAAACATAATGCATGGGTAAGCAACACTTGGATCACAGATTAATATTATTAATAAGTAAATTATATTAAAAGTAGATTAAAAATTTTTAATAATAAATGGAATATTTTTTTAATTGCCTTCACATAAGGTACCTATAACATGTTGAACTACTTTAAATATTACTTTATATATATAAGGCATGTCCTTCTAAGTGTATGTGTGGAATAGGGTTCCATGAAACTAATTGTGTAAAAAATGCAGATATACATCATAGTTACTAAATATAATGCCAGGGTGGGTGATAATTGGAGCTTGAGATCCTGAAGCTCTTAATGAGTGAATTACATTAATATTATGTTAAAAAATTTTAATAAAAAATACAGTATTTTTCTCAGATTGTCTTTATATAAAGTACCTTTAACAAGTTGCTTTACTTTAAATATTATTTTAAGTTATATTCTTCTATGGCTTTTTTGGATGGGGTTCCATGAAAACACCTTCTAGTTCTAAGGGTTCCATGAGTTGAAAAAGTTTGAAGACCACTGGTATAAATCAAATGCTATTCAAATGAAATTTAATAAAATATTTACAATTTTTTAGGAGAAAAAAATTTTCACCCCACCCTCTATTTTTGCGGGATTTTTTATTATTTACTTTTTTTTATATAATTTAACAATATTATGTACGAAAAATCTTCTAAAATTTTACAACTATTCAACTGTTTTTTTAGGAGGCAGGGGCTTTTCATATTCGCATAAATTATACACAAATAAGAAGTGTCCCAGTATATGTTTTAGTGCATTCTAAAATGTTTATTACATACAACATAAACATTGTTAATAGCAGGAAATAAAACTTAAATACATTTTTGTTTCAGAATTATTTTAAATAGTTCATACCATTAATGAAATTAAAATATACAATTTGTTTAATATTTTTATTTTAAGAAAAAAAATTTTAATATATTTTTTAGTGTTATTAATAGTCTAGCAAAGGCTTTAGCAGCCTGTGGCATGTGGAGCAATTCACTACTCTACAAAGTTATGAGATAAAGTTAAATTGTTCCATCTCCTCTCAATATGCCAAAAGCATTTTTATTAAGTCTGTTTTTTACTATAAAATCTTAGTCATAAAAAGATTCTGCTGAATCTACTTATGTGTAGTTTGTATGATTTATGGAAAGGAAACGTCATCTGTTTAAATGAGACTCATTCTTAAAGTTAAATATTCAATTCAAATCCAAACAATTGTATAATACTAGTAAAATTAAACATCACTCATTGCTGCATCATGAAAAAAATCTTCAGAATAATTGAAAGCAAAATTTATGGAATTCTGAAAAGAGATTTGGAAGACAACTCTATACATAAATTAACAGCTATTTTGAACTGCTATATGTTATTGCCAGAGCAATTTAATTATTTGAAGAAAATTCCTTGTGCTCTGCTTTGCAGCTTTTAGTTCAACATATATATGTGAACACACTTTTTCTCACATGAAATATATTTTGAGTCTGCAAAGAAGTTGTTTAACAAGTGAACATTCAAAATCATGTGTCAAATTGAAAGTCACAAATTATATGCCTAATATTGCGACATTAAGCAGAACTTTGCAAGGACAGGATTCGCATTAAAACTTTTATTTTTTTATTTAACTATATTGAAGGAATTGTTAGATTTTATGATGTTTTTTATTTCTTACTTTAATAAATGGTCTTAAAAGATTCTTAAAGATAAACAATACATTACATATAAACCATTTAATTTTTTTATTTATGTTGAAGAAATAGTTTTTTTTTATGTTGCTTATTTTTATGTCAATAAATATCTTTAAATAATGCATAATTAATATATAACTTAATTTGTATTTTTTACATCTATCTCCTAACTCTGCATGCATTGCCAAAGGAATTGAATTGTTTCAAATATTTCCTACTGCATGGCACTCTGAAACATGTTGACAGATTGGTTTCATACACCATAGTTATTAGGTTGCCGATCACTGGTTTAACATAGTAAATTTGTCTCAAATGTCATTGCCATTATCAACAAAAATTCAAAGAAATGGAAAAAGAGATCTTTTTATTTAATGCAGTGGTTTTTAAACGATGTTCCACCAGTCAAAATAAAAATATGAAAACAAACTATAAATAATTGTGAATGCAAAAGATTACTATTCTCTACAGAGACTGTGAGTATTTATAATAAAGTGACCAATTTTTGTCAATGAAAAGGAGAACAAAAAATTTAAGAGAACATTACAATATAAGTATATGAAACACTTTATTAATTCAAACAAAAAGATACTAATTATGTTTAAGATTAAAATTCTGCACTTCTTTAATAAACTTTTCCGTTATGCCCCCACTTGATTCTTCTAAGTTTGACAATTTTATTTTTATTTTTAAGGGAATAAATTTTTCTTCAAATTGTGACTTTATATTGAAAGACACAAAATTGTTCAAGAAGACTAACTTCTGTAGCTGAAATATGTTCACCATCAATCTTTTGAATCATTTTTGTGGAAAATAGATGCCTCATTATGTACAAAATAAATTAATGTTTCCTATAATTCATACTGTACCAACACATGAGGCGTAACAGTTCGGTCCGACATCTCTTAATACAGAGATTAGCAGATTAGTTTTAAAGTACTGAAAAGGAGGACAAGTAGGAGGACACTTTTTGAGACAGAAACCTATAAAAGGACTGTCCTCTCTAAAGGGGGACAATTAGTCACCTTAATGATAAATATCTAAAACAATGCTTCCGAAGGTTGGTTTTACATGCAGGATGGAAGGGGGGGGGGAGAGATAAAAAATTTCAGCATTGTACATCACCTTTTTCAAAAAATTTCCTGCAACCTTTCCTTTGTGTTCAGATGTCATGAAATACACTTTGGCGGAGATTAACTTCACAAAAAATGATAAAAAGCACATTCGTGTATTATATGTTTAAGAGTAAATTAAATGAATGGGGCAGAATAACCCTCAGAACAAAACCCTTTTTTGAAGAACAGAGAAATTTCTTTAGCTTTCTGCATTTACTCAAACAAGACAAAAATCAGAGAATCTTTCCATTCTGTGTTTTAAACAGCAAAAAGGTAACTGTAGCTTCATTTTCATATTCTCATGTAGATTCTTAAGATTTAATGTACAAATACTTTAATCACTGTGTAAAATAAAGTGAAAAGAAATATATATTTACTGTATTTGTTTTTAGTACTTTATTTTTTACATGTTTTACACACGTTTTCAGTTTCTTAGAATATCTTTGTGTTGTTTAACATGCTTAAGTGTTGTCTTAGCTTGAAAGCAACATAATCTTGAAAAAACAATTTCAATTCAAAGAAAAAATTTGTTTGCTTCTTAAATTGAAAAAAATTTCTTCAGTTACTTGCAAAGACTGATAGTAGTACATTTAAAATACAGTTTATTAGTAAGATTCAGAAAGCATTCATTGATTATTTATCATAAACAAGATTTTAATAGTAATAAATGAACAACACACTACAACTATTAAATATTTATTTATATTGCTTCTAACTGTTAAGAGAATTTTCAAAGAAAAATGCATTAATTTTCCTTAAGTAAATATATGTTTATTTTTAATGTGTATAATAATAAATGCTACATAACACAAGTACATACATTTCCTAATATATTCTAAAACTATTAAAAAAGTCTTTATTGTGTAAGACTACATTCAAAAAACCCACAAATTACCTACGTTGAATGTTATTACCATTAAGATGGATTAACACAACACCTTCATAATAAAGGTGTTTCACACAAGCTATATGAAATATTCAGTATAATCTAATAATTAATCATGTGTGTAACTAATTACAAAAAAAAAAAAAACTTTAAAAATTTTGTAAAAATTTTTTAAAATATTGTGTAACATTCTACAGACTTACTAATAAAATTAATCGCAATGTACATTGCAAAAATTATATTTGAAATTAATAAATTAATTGCAATTCGATTCTAAGGATTTAAAGAAAATGTTTAAGTAGTTAACAGATTTTAATCCAGGCAATATAAAAAGTATTTTAGTTTTTAGAAAATTGGATATTTTTAATTCAATGTAAAAATGCTCTTTTAAATCTATTGCAAATTATTTCTGAAGCCATTATAAAATTTTGAAGAACGGTTATTAAATAGATACCAGCATCCCTCGCATAACATGGTACACAATTTGCGATTATAAAACGGATTTGATATTGAACGGCACAAAACTTGAATTTAGTACTACACGGTTTTGATATAACATGATTTTAAAAAATTAAATATCATTTTCATTCAATAAGGCACATTCCCAACTGGATTTATTTTTTAAAAAAAGATTTTTGTGGTACGTAGCAGAAAATTTAAAAGAAAATTGCAAAGTTCTTTAGTTTTTAATCGAGAAATTCTGAAATAATTGTAAGATCGAAACAGACAGGTAATTGCAACTACGACAGATAACTTTTGTAATGATGGAGAAATAACAAGTAAGGAGGAGTTTCAACCAACTTTGAGCAAAAAATAAATAAATTAGCTGCAATTTGTGATGAGAATGATGATGGAAAATTAATTTTGTGATCCTAATCAGCTGTTTCTATTTATTTTATAATAATACTAAGTATTTTTTTTAAACATATTTTTTGTTACATTTTTAACTTTAGTATTTCATATTTTTGTTTTTAATTAACTTACTTTTTATTTTGTATGTTAAGTCTCATTAATTCAAAAAGCATTTTTAAACTAAACTTTTAACTTTGTAAAATATGTTTTATCTGTAAATTAATACATAAATTTAATTCTTAATAATTTAATTACAACCTATACAGATATAAATTATTGCAGAATTCCTATTTCAGAATTTCACTAAAATTTTTTAACACTAGAACTGCAGATGGGGTCATTTTGACCCCAAAACAATTTTGTTTTCGATTTTCTCAAAAAGTTACTAACGGTATTGAAAAAAATTCCTTGACTTTTCCTATTTTTATACTAATAATAACCTGTGAAAATACGATACATGAAATACTTATAATTTTTTTGTTTTTAATACTTATACCTAAAACTGCGGAATGGGTCATTTTGACCCCATTATAACCACAAGTACTAAATTTGCAATTCAACGATTCCTGGAGTGGGAAAAGCTTTTTCTGTCCTCTCAGATACTGTATCTAATTTTCCTGTACAATGTACTAGCAGAAAAAACACTTCTGGAAAGAAAAACAACGTGTAAAATAAAGGTAAAAAACTATCAGATTCAAATCCAGATAAAATGAACTCTGGAACTTTTGTTAGAAATGATGGAACAGGTTGGGAAAGCTTCACCTCTGGAAGCTGTACACGTGGAAGAATTGTTGAACATAATATTTTCAAAGAAAAAAGTGGCCCAACCAGTTATGCAAAGCGAAATATTGAAAATGGCTATGCAATTAGTTCAGGGAGGCTACTTATAAATGAGCCTATGCATCGTCATATCAAAAATTGAATAGAGGAAGAAGCTCATCGGCAAATGGGAAAAAATAAATGGTCAACAGCTTTAGACGAGCTAGATGCTTTTATATCAATTTTGTATGCTCGAGGTATATATGGCGCAACTAATCTAGACTAATCTTTAACTAATCTGTTGTTTGGGGTCCACCTTCTTATCGCGATACTACGGCGAGAGATAGATTCAGAGAACTTATGAAATTTCTGCGATTCAACAAAAAAAAATATACAATCTGAACACCTTCAAACAGATAATTCTGAAGTTTGGAAGAAATTTATTGAAAATTCGATAATTTGCTCTAGACCAGGACCATATATAACTATTGATGAACAACCGTTTCCGTCTAAAGCTAGATGTCGTTTCACACAATATATGCCAAGTAAAGCAGATAAATTTGGTATCAAGTTCTGGCTTGCCATTGATATTAATGGTAAATATGTGCTTATTGGTTTTCCATATTTATGTAAATGTTAGGAACGTCCTGTAAGCCTATTTCTCTCCTAATACATCGTTTTGCATTTGATAGAACCTTTCGAAAATAAAGAGATAACTTTTTCATTACACTAAATCTGTCCCAAATGTTAAAAACGAAGAACACTAGTTTAACTGGGATGATGAAACGAAATCGGAAAGAAGTACCTGAATTTGTGAAAAAAGTAAAGATGTCGTTATACAATACATAGTTACTGGAGCATGATGCTATAACTTTGACAGTTTATCAGTGCAAAACCAGAAAAAATGTCTTATTATTGAGCCCCTTTATCCCACAGTTGATAACGGCAATAATCACCCAAGAAAGCTTCCAGAAACAATATCATTTTATAACTCAACAAAATTTGATATCGGCATTGCTGACCAAATGGCTCAGAATTATTCTCTGCAGAGGCAGGATCATGGAGGTGGCCAGTTCATGTATTCTACAATATTCTTGATCTTGCAGGGATCATGGATTTTATACAAAGGACTTACAAAAAACTTACAAGGAGAGAATATCTTCAACAACTCATTGCAGAGTTGCGTAGTGAGTATATTCACAAAATAAAGTATAAGTTAGATACACAGACAAAAGCAGATACTACTGAAGAATCTGCACAGATGCGAAAAAGGGTTCATTGCAAAGATTTCCAGTGTAGAAACAAAACTGTAAATATTTGTTCTGACTGTAAAATACTGATAAGTGGAAAATGTACAAAATATATAAAAAGAAGTTACCCAAAATGTGCATGAACTGC
>BMAV01023562.1:957949-979447 GCA_019973955.1 Trichonephila inaurata madagascariensis
TTTCCCCCCCCCCCCCCCCTTCTAGAAGGTAAAATCGAGGAAGACCAAAGCTATAAGTGCTGATTACCACTATTTGCAAATAACTGTAAATAGGCACAAAATCGCGCCCCCCCCCCGGGTTTGGTGGGAGCAAACACAAAAAACATTTATCCATATCAAGTGTGAGTAAGAGACTTTACAATGGAGGGTAGTATCAGTAACATCCAACACTGTGTGCATCTTTTATACTATGGCACAAATATTTAGAATGCTCAAGAGAGACTTATTACAACACCTATTCCGCCTCCAGTAACTCCTGGGTTTTCAGATTGCTTTTGCAAAGCAATAGACTTAGCTACTAAAAGAGTTAAATAAATACCATCATTTTAAACATAAATATCACTGTCAAGTAAATAAAGCAAGTAGATTATCACATTCCATACTGAAGATATGTTGAATTCCGATATTATGCTCTTTATGCATTTTAGAAACAGAAAATAAGTCTACTGTTTTTTTTTTAATATGTGAAGCTCTATTTGAATAATGTTTTTGCTAAATTTCATTATAGTCCAAAGAATATAATTTTTATAATCATATTTTCACCTGAGACAGTTTTAACATGTTATAAACCTTTATGGAGCTAAGTTTGCATGTAGATTCTGATTTATTAGTTAACACACTGAAATTAAAAAGTCAGTGCAATCAATATGATGAAACTAATAATTGAGAAAAAAATTAGCATCACATAACACACGAATTTAAAAAAAAATGTTACTTGAAAGACAATTATAAAGAAATGATACATATATTTCAAAAAGGCAACACTCAGATTTGTTGACACTATGACATTCCTTTAGTTAAATACTTGATTCTATGATAACTTCCAAGAAAACATCAACTCCTTAAGAGACTATGTCGAGTTGAAACAAAATATTGCATGATCAACTTCCATAGCTTAATGAGTGACATGTCTGGTCTGGTCATGTTTTCTGGGTTCTAAAACAGTAAAACTAACAGCAGCAGCAATTATTTCAGAAATATATAGAAAAGAAAATTTTGTTCATATGTATGTACAAACAATATCTATATGGTAATTAATAAAAGAATTAATACATTTTATAACATTTTTCTTTTTACATGAAATTCAGTTTTCACAAAAAATAAAACTGATAATTTTATTCTTAGATTTTTACATAACAGAACACATAATGGCCTAATATCTTTACAATAAGCATCACGATACATTTTCTTATACAAATGAATTGCTGTTTCGCTCACAAATGAAATAGGTTATAAAATCATTTATTGCTATTCCAATAAAATTTAAAGCCTATAAACAAAACAAAGTAACAGCAAAGCAAACAAATAAAACTATTTCTTAAGATGTTTAAGCATGTTAAAAATTTTAATGTAATATTATATTCTTTATGTGATCAGTTTCATTTTAGGTAATGAGCATAATATAAACAATATATTTTTAAGTAAAGAATCAACAGAAAATTGACTTTTTATTCATGTGGATTAGATTTTGAATGATTTTTTTTTATTAACTTCGCACTCCAAAGCTACAATAAGGCTATTGGTGATGGACCTTGTAATTTTAACCCTTGGTTAAGTGACGAGAACAACACAGCTGGAATCCCACTCTCCACACTTCCACAACACTTCAACATAAAAATTTTGAGCCTTGACAGATTTTAATGTGCATTATCCCCCTACACAGAGATTCTTCAATGACATCAGGACTAGAAAACTAGACTCAACAATACTAACCACAAATTTATAGCCATGATCATTCAGTTGCCATGGCCAATAAGCTGCATCAGAAGAAAGGGCCCTTAATAATTTTATTTCATGGACTCCTTTGAAAGGAAGATAAAGACTTTTACTTCCTTCCCACAGATAAAATACTTTTCTGATGGAATCTTTTGAATAATAAATGTAAATGCATAAAATAAAATTATAAGGAAAATCTACAAATAACATCGAAAAGTCAAAAAATGTGACATTGAAAAAAATGTAAACTGCTTTCTTAGATTAAATAATACTAATATAATTTTTATTGTTTACATTTTCAAAAATATGCAAATCTATTTTAAGTTGATTAAAAATAATTAGATTTCTTTTTCTGACACCACTTGAAGATCTTCCTTGAGCAAGTGTTTCGACTATTGATAGCATTAGTTAAATGGACTGAAAAACAAATTAGAGAAATTTATAAAATTATTTCCTTAGTTATTACCTTGTATGTATTTTTACATTTTCTAAGCCCATTCAAATAACAAATTTTAATCATAAAACAAAAAATCATTTAAAAGTGAATATTAATACAATTGAGTAATTAAAAGAACAATTTCTCGACGAAAATTTGTTAAATGCTAATAAATTAAAAGTAAAAAAACTTTTTAAAAACAAGCTTTTATTTAATGCTCTGAAAAGAATATAAAAAAACACTTCTTTTAAAACGTTTTTAGCTATCAACTTATAACGTCATTAGACAATTTATATCAGTGTTCCGCAACCCCCGGTCCGTGGATCAAATGGTGCCGGGCCACCTAAAGAACATTAAACTATTGCTATTTTATTTAAAGTGGTGCATTTCTCTCGGATTTGAGAAACTTTCCACAGAAATCGCTTTATATTCCACGTTAAGTCACTTTTATTCATTTTTGTTTTAACTATATTTTATTCTGAAGGCATATTTAAATGTAACTATACTAAAATTGCCAAATAAAAACAATCTAAAATATAAACAATCAACATGTCCCACCCTCAACGGGCCGCGGTAAAATTAACAAACGTTGACCGGTCTACAGCGATAAAAAGGTTGAGGAGCACTGATTTATATGATATAAAAGCTTGTTGCGAGATTTAAGTACTCATATTTACTTAGTTTGAAAGTTTTTAAAAATAAAATCAATAAGATCAAGTTATTTCATTTGCTTGTTTATCTACACAGGTAAATCTCAGGGCAAGCTTTTATATCATAAATTGTGTAATAATGTTATAAGTAGATATCAAAAAGTTTTAAAAGAAAAGCTTTTTTTATTCTTTTCAGAGCATTTAAATAAAATCTTATTTAAAAAAAAGTTTTTTTTACTTTTAATTTATTTTTTACTTTTTAGTCATTGCTGGACAGGTTTCTCAGTCTGTTCAACTCATTCAATGCATCATTGTTGCAAGGTCGTTTGCCAGTTAATTTTGAACAGGCTAGCTCAGGGGTACTCAATCTTTCTCCCCCCAGGCCACGTACATATGATAGATATTTCATTCAGGCCGCAACAAGAGGGTAATGCAGGGGGGGGGGGAATAAATGTTGCAAGACCAAAACAAAATTGGACAAAACAAAATAAATCAAAATATAAAATTTTTTTTTTTGTTTTTACTATAATACTATATTAAAAACGAAAAACGCAAAAAAATTTTTAAGATCCGTAATTTTAAACCAATTTTTTTTCAATCCTTGTGCAGAACTTGGATAGTACTATTCTACAAACGAAAAAAAGTTTCGTGCGATTATCTTCAAAAATGATAAAGTTTTTAAATGTTTTAATAAAAATTTCAGTATTTTTTGAAAAATCGTTAAAAAAATGTTTTCGGCATTTTATTTTTTAATGACTGATTCTAAAAGAGAAAAACCTGAACTTTCTTAGTGCAGAATATAGTTTCATTAACATGAAAAAAAATTCATACGGAACGATTTAGAAATCATTTTCATGAAAACGCAATGATTTTGTCTCATTTTAGAAAAAATTGTAAAAGACCCAAACTATCATTTTTTTTAAAAGAATTATACCGTATCGTGGCGAAATAAATTATTTTCCCGAAAACGTAATTATTTTTTGTCTTAGTTTGACAGAAAAAGTAAGATGATTTTTTAAAAAGGTCGAAAGATTGAAACTTCTTTAAGCTCAATCCGATAAGATGCTCTGCAGAATAAAAAGCTAACAGGGGTAAAAAGTTTTTAATTAATATCTTTTTAACTAATTGCGATATCTGAATATAAATGATCAAAACATGCATTGTCATCCAAACTAAACGTGTATACAAAATTTTAGCTCAATCGGTTGAAGACATCAGCTTCAAAATTGAGTTGCAAGATTCCACCTGAACAAATTACATTGCAAGTTAAATAAGAGCTTGTAAAAAGAGTGCTTGTAAATGTCACACTAAAAAGAAAACATTTGAATACAAAATGCATTGCTTTCACAATGTAATTTCTTTTAAGGCTGTTTAAAGATCCAATACAAATTATACACAAAATTATTTTTTTAGCCTACTCAATAAAATTTAACAGGAATACAAAAAAAAAAAAAAAAAAAAAAAAAAAAAAATTAAAAAAAAAAAAAAAAAAAAAGAAATGAAACGAAATGAAAATCAAAAGAAAACATATTTTCAAACAATAAATAAATGTAATTAAGCACTAATGAAAATGAAATATTACTATTATTGAATTTAAAATTAATCGATTGTTTAATGAAGTTTCGTCTCATGTATAAATAAAGATTTGCTTATTAACAATCGGAATTTTGGAAATGGTTACGAGACGATTAATCTAAAGATTCAAATAAAACAAATAATTTTTTATAAAATTAGGTTTTCAAGAAAAGTGAATATCTAATTAAAGCTTTTTAATTTTGCCACGAACAAAGTCAGAAACTATGTCTGTATTTCAAGATTTTTTTTTTCTGTCATGGTACTTTTTTGGCGAGTTAACTGAAGTGGTCATAAAATGAAAATAATTTTGATATTGATCATTCTATTATGAAATCAAATCACAACTGATAAATATTTTAAAAGAATGAATTTTTAAGAGAATTGTTCTACGTTAATCATTAATTTTTTTCGGGGGGGCCCCGTATAACTTATAATAGAAATTTCCAAGTCATATTTTTTAAATTACTGTTTCAATCATAGAAGGGTCTATTCAAGTCTCGATTGCTTATAAATGTCGCATATTTCAAAACTAAACTTAATTCAAATCTTCACAGTGGCCCCTGTGAAAGAAAAATTCTCTTTCTGGCTGAGTGAGTGAGTGAATATTAACGTCGCACTGTTCAGCTACACAAGGGCTTTTAGCGAAGGACCTAATGATTTTGAACCATGGTCAAGTGACAAGGACGACACCTGAGCTGGAACCCCCTCTCCCAACTACCCCACACATACACACCAATGGGAGGATGTTTGAGCTTTTGACATATTTAAAGTGCATCGCTCCCCTACATGGGGGGGCCTTAGTGGTACTAGGCTCAAACTCATGACATGCCTTGACCACAGGGCTACCGCAGCCCCTCTTTCTGGCTCAATGAAATCTATCTTAGCCTCTCAGCCAATACTAACTAATTGAAAAACATTAGTAACTTTAACGTAAGAAGCTAATTAAGTTTCTCATTATCCCTTGAATACACTTTAAAAACCTCGGACTCCTATTTTTCTCATGCTAAAGTTTTGATATTTCTAAAAAACTTCATTTACTTTTTAAGTAACCTTTACAATTATGTAAAATTTAAATTAAATAGTTAAGACAGTGAGGTAAATGTTACAATAGTATAGGAGCTCTGTAACTTAAAAACATTCATCTCGATTTTAATAAAATTTATCTGTAGAAAAATCAAGCATTTTCTGTTAAAAGCAATATAGATTATAAAAAGTGATTTTTCAATCAAACAGAAGAAAAAAAAATGTCACGATATATAGTTAATTTAAAAAGATTACAGCTGCATATTTTGGTATCAAAAGTTGAAAAAAGAAAGTCACCAAGAAAATGTGACTGATGAAAGGATAACTAATAGCAATCTGTATTATTAGTAAGCCCATATGCAGTCAACTTTTATACACTTAAATTTTATTAATGAAATTAAATTAGTTTTACTATATTGATAAAAGTACTGCTGCATTGATATTGTCGAAATTATTAATGTAGTAAAAAAGTGCTACAAAGCAATAAAATTTATAAAACAAGAGACTAGTTATTATTCATCTCACAATATATAAATGGGTATTTATTATAAAGTAATAGCTTAGAGGTATAGTGTACCCACTTCGTAAGTCCAAAGTTGCAGGTTCGATCCCGGCTGGAGTCTATAGATTTTCTCGATGTGAAAAGTATAGGCACGCATGTCATATGATCATGTGGCATGTAATAAATTCCTTGAGTATCAATTTGGATCTAGTATTCTCAGCAAAATTAAATCATGACAATATTCAGCATCTGATGAGAGGTCCGGATCAAAGTCTTTTAATGGAAGTTTTTTAGGAAAGCGCAGCACCAACTCAGTTTAAAATTATGAGGTCCACAACCAATACTTCTAGAGTTGCTTCTAATAAACTACTATCCAACCCATTCCTTACAAAGCCATCATGAAACATTCACCTTGATCTGCTGAAGTAATAGTTTTCCTTACTAAGTGAATAAGGGGAGAATCACTTTATCTTCTAAATTGCACTTGGGAAAATTTAGGGCAATAGTCAGTTTTGGAAAGCCTTCATATATTCCCAGGGATATATGTTAAAGGAGCTTTCTTTATAGGGATTCACATATGCAATGAGGTCTGCTGCACATCAAATGCAACTAATTCGTCATATGGTTCTTATGGAGGAATTAGGGATAAAATGTAATCTTCATTACTTGATTGTGATTCAAAATGGAGAGGTCAGTTGCTAAAAACCTAATATACCTTTAGAACCATTTTAATTTAAACCAAACTTTACTGTACACCTTAAAAAAAAAGAATATCAATACATTTATGTTTCCATAGTTTAATCATTTCTTACGAAAAAATAAACAAATTTTGGTCTAATTCAGTTTTAATTGTATTATGAGGCGTATGACATTTTTATAAAAATAAAATTTTTAACACACACTAGGATTAAAAATGATTACATTTTCATTCTTTATCTCTGCATATTTTTAGTTAATGTAGCAAATAAATATAATTTAGAAAAAATGTTCCTCTGTAAAAAAAAATCTTCAGCTCAAAATAAGCGATCAGTTGTAATCTAATATGTGCCCATACCAAAATATTGGGCCGGCCCCCCAAGTTATGATTAAGGAGCAATGTCAATGTCTTTTCTAATTGGTGAGTAAAATCAATTGATAAAATTAAATTTAAATTAATGACATTCTTACTGAAGGTCACAGATCAATCAATTAACATACAACTCAGAGAAGTGGTTGACATCAAGAAACTGACATTTTATGGACATTCAGTTATAGCTTAGAAAATTTAGGGCAACAGTCAAATTAACAAGTTTTACTTTGTACGAACACACATACACAAACGCATATAAAGTTATCAGAGCAAGAACAAAACAAATATACTTCAGGTTCATAACAATATTTAAGAGTAAAATTTGTAAAGTTATAAATAAATTATAAGTTAAGAATAAAAAGAAACAGATTTACTTACATTTTCATCGGAAATAACAGATGATTCTAAACACAATTGGCAGTCAAATACTGATAAGTTGACATAACTTCGATTAGCTTTATGAAGAACGGGGCCAAAAAGCATTGAATGAGGGTTTGGTTCTACTTTAATAACATTTCTTACAGTGTCCTTTACTTGAGCTAACATTTCTCTATTTCTTTGAAGCTCCTTTTCTAAATTTTCTAATCGTTGTTCTAGAAGTGACAACTCACCCTAATAAAATTAAAAATTTAGTAACTCATCAGTCATTTAAACAAAATGGAACATATTTCACACAAACTATATTTACTAGCAAGAAATATTTTCAGTAATCAAGAAACCAAGTAAGCAAGTCTGCTAATTATCATTGCTTTTATTATGAATCATTCAAATAAAATTATAAAACATATATTACAAGATGCAAGTGAAATTCTTGGAATTAAATGTTCTATAGTGAAAAGATAAACACATTTTAACATAAAATAGAAAACATTTACAACTTTAATAGATAACAAAATAAAATTTTAACAAGTATGAATGCAACCAAAAAAAATTGAACATATATACAAGAGCAGAATTTTATAATTATCACTAAAATTATAAATTACTTACAAGTACTTTATTCAAGAAAATTTATGAAATGATGGATCATGGATGTTACAAATTTAACCATGGCTCTCAAAATATTTACAATTAATTGATTGATTGAATATTAACGTCGCACTGTTCAGCTGCACAAGGGCTTTTGGTGACGGACCACGTAATTTTGAACCATGGTCAAGTGACGTGGATACCTGAGCTGGCACCCCCCTCTCCTAACTACTCAAAATATTTACAACCAACTCCAGTAACTGAGGGTGGGAAGAAGAGTAAATAATGGCCATTGTGAAATAACTACAACTATCACAATAATAAACAAGAATATATGCATAAACATCACATAATATATTCCTTGATCACGATTAAAGTAAACAAAACAAATTTAATTTCATTCTATGCATTTTTTATCAAACAAGTGTTCACATTAAACATTCCTTTTGAAAAGCTTATTACACAACCATATATATTTTTTAATAATTTACCTAACTTTTTCACATAAATCTCCGAGAAATAACATGAAAATTGTACTTTTTCTCCCAAATACGACAGAAAAAAATTTCAGTTTCCACCTACATCATTTCTGGATTTAAATTAAGAACAATTTTATCATAGAAATTGAAAAACAAATGTTTGAAATACACTATATATTAATTAAAAATACCTAATAAAAATTACACTAACGCATTAAAATGCCTACAGTCTTTACTATGTTCTTCAATTCTTACTACATATATGTAATGCAGAAAATGTTTTAAAACACATAGTGTAATATTAACAAATAGTTATGTACACAAATATGACACTGATACAATTCTAGAAAAAATATATATAATTCAAAAAAAGAATTTATATTTGTATTTAAAAAATAAAGTTTTCAAATAACTGAAAATTACAACTACATATTTTTTATTCCCCTAACTAATAAGGTATCACAATTCAGTAATTATTATTTAATTTACATGTACCCATTTTGAATATATGATACGTTTAGTGTTCATTTGGTTTATCTTTTTGCAGAAGTTATACAGTTAAAGGTACGTATAAGACTTGTAGATTAAATCCACTTATGTAACAAGTTTTCTGAATAAGACCTGAAATATTAATTAATGTCAACAGTGTTATTTACAATATTTTAAGAAATACTTTTTCCAAATGCTAACTTTTAGTTGAGTACTATACAGTATGATAAAATTAAGAATATAAAAACTGCTTTCTTTTTCACCATTTCAGTTTCAGGTTTACAAAAAGCATCAATGTTTTTCCACTGTACCCATTAAAACAACTTATTAAAACTATACAATATGTTTTTGATAAAACAATGACAAACAGCAATAAAGTTAACTCAATCTTTACATCATTCTGAACTTGACACATTTCACCCATCATAAACAGTGCAGTTATGCGGCTCAGTATTAAAAATGGCCAGGAGTACAGTATTTGCAGCCTCATGTTAATTCTACCCAATCACTAGTAAATTACTTTCATTGTTTTTAATATGTATGATTTGTTCCCCAAAACTAAATTACTTGTTTGCCAATCACAATCATTTATATATTCATTTTCTTATGTTTAAAGATCCTTATTATATATTGATCTTCTGATATTCATAATAAAGTTCTAATGAGTTACAATGTTGATTAATTTCATTGCTAATCTGGTAACATAACCCCTAATAGCCTAATAAGAAATAAAGAATTTTAAATTTAAGTAGTGCAATGTGACGAAAGATTTTCAGACTTAAAATTCCTTGAATATCTCATTTTAGATAGTTAGTACACTCTTATTATGGTACTAGTAATCTAATATAGTCCTTTCAGCATACATAAAATGCTCACACTTCTGTGATAGGCAATTATAAATTATTAACTTGGTAATAAATTAAATGTATCAGCAGGCTACAGAAATATAATTGATTTTAAGGATTTAGGTACAAGGATTTTGCACTACAAATGGTAGTATATTTTATTCTCTATAAAAATTCCCAAATTGAAGGCATCTGGTTGTGTGTGTGCATGTGTAAAAGGGCTGTGTAGGGCTTGAGTGAGTAAGTGAGTGACTATTAACATCCCACAGTTCAGCTACACAAGGACTTTTGGCTACAGACCTCGTAACTTTGAACCATGAACAAGCGACGAGGATGACACGATGATGCAATATTGACAATTCAAAGGGCTAATAATAAAGAATTGGAATGAAATATATTTTATGTCCAGGACTAGAATCATTTTTATTCTGAGCTTCTCATTAGAAGTCAATTGCAAATGTGATGTTTGCATTTGCTTCTATACAGCCAGCAGATAAATTTTACAGTGTAATCAGGGCCGTGGGTAGCCTAGTGGTTAGAGCACCAGACTCCAGACCGGAAGGCCTGGGTTCGATGCCCGAACAGCGAAATACCCTCCGAGTACACGCGGAGCCCGTGCTCGTTAAATCAGTGGGTCCGAAAGTCTTGTGGGCTGATTCACGAGTGCAGGAAACTGGAGAAAATTTCCCTCCAATTCAGTTTCATGCCTAAATTGTGGAGGTGGAGATAGATGGTGTCGACATCTATCGTTCCTTCGGGAAGGCCTCTGACCACCCCCAGAGTGTTCTCCCTCTAAATTGGGGTGGAATCGTACCAAATCGTACTGTCACCTGTATGGTGCTCAAAGCTACGGCTAACGACAGGCGTCATTTAGCCCTTTACCATGATGAATTTCATGGGCCTTGATCTGGCCTTTGTCGATCAGGTGGCATTAGTAACAACAACAGTGTAATCAGTCATAAATAATAAATTATATAAAATGACAGAAAGATAGGGCGATTTGATAATTTATCATGTACTTATATCAATAAAAAAAATTATTGGTAGCTAACTTTTGTGTGTTAGGTGTTATTAAATTTCAGAAATCTCTTCACAATGACCAAGATCCTTCACAAAACTGTAACAAATTTACTACCTTAAATTCCTTAGTAGGTTTATGTGTAAATTCATACACAATAAAATTAGCAAACATAATTTTGATAGTCAAATGAATGAAAGAATTACAACTTTCTTTAATTTAATTAACAATACAAAAATACTACATAAACCCTTTGCTTAAGTTTCTCAATTAAAAAATAATAAAAATATAAATTTTGGTCAAAATCAAGGGGCACATCAATGGGAAAGAGTAAAATACTCAAAACAATCATTATAAAAGGTATAACTCAGTTACTATAGAAGAGTGCATTAAATGGGAGAAAACATATTCATGAGAGTTACAAAAAGTGCAGAAAATAGTCAAAATCATTACATTCCAATCTAATGCTTATAAAATGTAATGTTATGAAGGAGGAGCTATAATGAAGTTTACTTGCTAAGTATTCTTGATCATTAAAGGCATGGATTTTTCGCAGTCTTAATAAAATGTAGTAATTGTAATTTATACATTAACTTGCTTTTATTTTTCTTCAGTTAAGTTGAAGAAAATCCTTTATTTTTTAAAGAAATGGATCAGCAATATTTTCGAATTAAAATTAATAGTATTTTTGCTCTATGAATATAACCCGAGAGAGATAGGAACTACTTAAAACTTAATATATATCAATTTTTCTCAAAAAACAAATTTACTGATATATTATGAATAATAACTCGCACATTTATAATTTATTGAAAATATTTATATTTATTTCAAAATTCAATAAATAAAGAAATGTTATTTCTTAATAAAGGAAACTCATCTTAATATACCATCTATAAAATAAATCAAGTAGCATAAAATATCACAGAAAATTAAAAATAGTTTTAATTTTTTTCAGATGAAAAAAAACCAAAAGATTTATTTAAATATATACACCATATATATGACTAATGAATTAGAAACCTAAGATCAATATTTTATTGGACCACCTTTTACATGGATAAATGCTCCAATTCATTTGGACATTGAATGCATTTATGTCCAGATAATACCATGCATTGGTTATGTAGCTTTTTAAATCTTGTTTATAAGATGGAAGAAGAGAATGCTGTCAAATGCATCTTTTTCCACCATATCCCATACATTTTCTATGGGGTTAAGATCCAGGTTATGTGGTGGCCAAGGAAGGTGTTCAGCAAACCAATTTTGAACATTTCTGGTACGATGTATAGTTGCATTATCATCCAAGAAGTATCCGTCACCATCAGGGTAAAAATGCCATAATGTAGGGTGCACTTCATTTGCCAGTATATCTAGATATCTCATGGCTATTTGTCCTCAAGGAACAACAGGCAACCACTTCCAAACCAGTGGAACATGCCCCATATCATGATACTCCCACAAGACCCATGCACAGTGTGAATAAGGCAAGATGGGTTCATGGCGTTCTTGCCAAATTTGACGTCTTCCATCAGAGCAAAATAAGGTGAAGCATGATTCATCCGACCACATTATCCATTTCCAATACTCAGATGTCCAGTGTCTACTTTCCTGACATCACTGCAAATGACTGCATTTCAGGTAGAAACGTGTAGTTATCTTGATACCCGACTATGCATTCCTATCCTTAGCAACTTTCTGTGCATGGCTCGAGCTGAAACCTGTTGGGAAGAGCCTTGGTTGATGATTAGCGAAGCACAGTAGAGTCCCTGTTCGGCAGGAGATACTGTTGATCAGGCTCTTGAAAAACTGTGCTCAAACCGCATTTAGGTCTTCTAGAGAAGGACTGGATTCTGATTCCAACTTTTGGAAACCTTTGATATGGCTGGGGGCTTTTGAGAAACCAATGAGTTCTAACAATTCTAACAATGAGAACAATTCTAACTACCTGTAACCCAATTCATGAAAAAAAATTTACATACTTCATTCCTAGCACACATTCAAATGCAAATCTTAAAGGTTTCTAATTCATTGGTCAGTGTGTGTATTTTATAAAGATCCATATTTCACACACAAAAAAAGATTTTGATAAAAAAAAATACTATTAGTTAGTGTTACATAACATTTTTGCGAGAAGCAAGTTTTTAAAAAAATCTTCAGGCTTTTCTTATGACAAAAACATTTATTTATTATTTTGTTATAAGTGTATAAACAGATACTTACAATTATTGAGATTTTCCTTCAAAATAATTACTTATTTTTGTTGAGAAAGTTATAAAATATATAAGAATTTAAATTCTCATAAAATGAATTACTACCATACGCTAATTGTTTGTAAAAATGAGCAAACATGACAAATGATTTTACAACTGTTTTCAATGTTCTAAGAGTACACTGAATAGATAAATGGTCAATTAAAGGTATCAAAATTAATAAAACAAAAGATATTTGCATTATATATAAATTATCATTAACAGTGCCAGTTTAAGCTCATTTTGGGCAAAAAGTATATTTAATACATCCAACAGAACTTAACAGTTGCTACATGAAGACCTCAAACTTTCTGTATAAAACATACACAAACAGCACTTTCAAACAAAAAGTTCAATCTGTGTATACGCTATACAAACATTGAAATATTTATCATATTTTAAAATAGATGAACAAATTTGTATTAATTCTAAACTTCAATTTATAACAATTTACAATCTTATCATTGTAACACAATATTGTGCTTAAAAATTATTTTAAAAACTTTTAATAGGCTATGAAGCTCTAGCTCTCGCTTATTCTTCTAATAATTTCTAATTGGTCTTGCAGCTAAATATATATATGGTTAGAGAGTCACAATGTATGTCACAATGTGAAAGTTGCAAACATAATACAGGGTAGGGAGCAGGAACTTCCAATTTTGAACATGTTGCTGTGATGTTCGTAGGGAGGGAAGGGTTCAGTGGAAAGGGTGGAGTGGGATATTTATGTTCCCCCTGTCTCAGTCTCAAACATGTTGGGATCAAGGCAGCAGCACACATTTGCTGTAGAGGCATATTTCTCTAACGATCAGTCGATGATTGCAGTGCAATGTGCCTTTCGTCATCGCTTCAATATTCCTCTACGAGGTTGTGTTCCTGATCAGAAATGTGTTTTAATGTGGATGGATGTCTTCCGAGCAATGGGAAATGTCTCCAAAGAAAGGAAAGGGCCTCCAAAGACCATTAGAACACCTGAAAATGTGGAACAAGTTTGTGTGTCAATTCAGACTGGTATGTGACAAAGATCCAACAATTCTTCTTACCCTCTCTCCAAGAAAAGGATCTTGACAACATGTGGTTACAACAAGATGGGGTCAGAGCCCATACCTTCAGGGTTTCCAAAAGTGTCTTAAGAGCAGCCTACCTGATTGACTGTCTCCTGGCAAGGGGACGTAAACTGGCCTGCATGCTCACCTGATTTATCTCCTCCTGATTACTTCCTGTCTTTATCTCAAGTCCTTGATTTACAAAGATTGCTCCAAGACACTGGAAGACTTACAGAACAATATCCAAACCGAAATTGACAATATCCCAGCGGATATGCTTGAAAAAGTGACTCAAAGTATTCTAAATCAACTGCATCAGTTTATTGATAACAGAGGGCAACATTTAACAGACATTGTGTTTAAAACTATGTAAATTCAAACTTCCAATGTTGTATGGTAGGCAGAAAATAACAATAAAGTCAAATGAAACATGTAGTGTGTTTTATTGCATTCTCAAAACAGGAAGTTCCCATGCCCCACTTGCATATCCAATACTGTATAACAATTTCTAAGTCACCAACTTTGGGTTCAAAATTATAAATCTTAATTGTCAACGATCCACTGAGTTGTTCTCAATTTTTTTAACATTATAAACATTTAATTCTAAAAAATCCCGTGGCTACTTTGTCTCATATTTATATTATTCAATAACAAATTTGTTGAAAAAGGATAAACTGGAAATTCTTAAAAACAATTTTGCTCTAACACAACTTGAAAACAGAAAAGTTACATTTCATAAGTGAAGAAATTATCATTTAATAAGTGAAGAAATATATATATGAAAAAATCTATGTAAGCAATAGGTCTCAGGGCAAATGACACAAAATTCATAAAAATAACACAGGAAAAAAACAAGAAATTGGGGGGGATTACTTTATAATATAACATAAAACCTGAAGACTGTATTGAATAAAGCTGAAAACATTTTGTTTTAAAATGATAGTGAATGATAGCTATATAAAATTAAAAATCTTCTATCAATATTTAAACATAGCTTTTTTTCAAGTCTATAACTGTTGAATTTGATTTGATAATCAATAAATATTTAATTACAACACATCAAATAAGTAAGTTAAAAAACAATGAAAATAAAAAAATGGTTTTATCGAACATGTTACAGAATTTATTTAAAATAAAGTATATGTAAAAAAATTTGGAATTAGTTAACACAAATATTTTACCAAAAAAAGCATGTTATAGTTAATCATGACATATTTGAAATTTTCAGCAGTGTCTTTCACTTACTGTTCTAAAGTTCATAATGTGCATGTGTTTATGCATATATTAGCAAATAACATTTTCCTTTTTCAGCATTTTATACATGAAATTTTTAAATTTCACAGTAAATTAATGTCACTCCAGAGTTACATGCATCAGTTTTCAATGATTTTATAAAGCATCACATCATATATAAAAAAATGAGGTACAGCCGTATTTAGAACATAGCAGCTCCATTATTTCACACGTCTTGAATAGCTTGTGTGTTTTTAATTAATGTTGTTGTAAAGCTAGGTGAAAGTACCTAGTAATAACTAGGTACTAGTAAGCTCAAATGTTACAAATGACACAGGTCTACAGCAGAAGTCAATTTTGAGTTAGCACTCAATATGATCAATGCTCTATCAATCAGGCTGCTGAGTAGTCTATATTTTGTACATAAAAATGCCTTTGCATTCTTTCTTCCTGTTTCGTTTGAACAGTTAGAGAATATATACAACATTCTGTATGAAACTTGCTTTCTCCAGTAATTTTTAAGAACATTAATCTTTCACCTACTAGAATGATATTGATAATTTTAACAGGAATTGAAACAGCAATTCTGTATGCACAGTATTTTGCTCTCAAGTTTTTCAAAGTTTTGTTTCTGCTTTGAGTTTTTACATAAATGAAAAATAAGTTAACAGGTCATTTATCATAAGATATTTTTTGGTATTTTTAATTAAAACACTACAATTCATTAATTTTTTGGCATGTTTTCTAGAGACTAAGAAATAACCCCCAGTTTCATTTAACTTTAATGAAAATTTCGGAAATTTCTTGATAATTTAGAGGATGTACTAGAAAAATGAAAAAAATAACATTCAGTACAGAGCCAAAGGTTTTACAAAAGAAATGAGCCAACTTTGCCTATTTTACATAAAAAAATGCATATAGTAGTAAGTCTTAGCGGAAAAAATAGCCATTTTCCTTTAATCCAAGCAAACAATACTTGAATATATACATATAAATGTTTAGAATTTTAATTAATTTTTTTATATACCAAGCTAACATTTACATTTTTGCCAACAAATAATTAATTTAAAACTAAATGTTGCATAGTTATTTTCAGTATTGGATAAGAACCAGCAACAAAAATCAAACAGTTTGCAATGATTCAACACAAATGATATTGAATTTCGTGCCAAATATAATAAAATAACTACTGAAATGCTCAATATTACTCTAATTGGCCTGTTTCAAAGGAGTTGGGCTCCCTTTTTACTCTGAAAAGACATAGTAAATTATACAATCAATAGTTTTAAATATAAAAGCAAAAGTATTTCAAATGATGAAGTCAGCAAAGTAAAAAAAATATCAAATGACGTTCTCATTGGATTTTTATCAAGTGTGGTTAAATATTTCATAAGCTTCCTTATAATGCAACTAGTTTTGTGTACTTCATTAATGATTCTTATTAAAGTATATATTGAATAAAATAATAAATGAACCATCAATACATTATTTAAAGTAGTTTTGTTTCATCTCAAATGTAAATTATATTTAATACATGATTGATAGAAATATACACTTAAGAATTCTTTACTAAAACTATGTTAATAAATGTAGACAAGATGGGTTGCAGTGATATATATTTTTAACTGATTACCTACTTTAAAAGAATTAAATTTAATGATTCCCAGAAGCATATTTTCATACTGAGCAAGCATTATCAAAGATATTATTGGATGATGGATCTAATTTTTTTTTATAACAGTCAAGAGTAAGAATAACAACCAAGCTCTTATCTTACTTCCAAACATTCATATTACACTCCATGAAGAGAGAGAGAGTTCGAGATCTAATTAGATCTCATACAAAGAAACCTAATTTGAAGTGTTGCATGTTAGCATAATTTTTTCTGATCCACAACAGGTACTAGCAAAATTTATATAAAAGTAAATATGTTAATATAATAATTAGGATCTTTATACATATTTTTACAATGAATGCTTAGTACTGTTTATAAACTTAAGCAAAAATGATTGCAAAAATTTTAATTAAATGTATAAGAGATCAGTCTGTCATTTTTTTATATATGTTGTAGCATTTCATCAAATGGACTCACAGAGTAAAACATGACACACACAATAACATCTTTCTCACTGGGACATACTGTTCGAATTAATTGGGACAAATGGAAAAAGTGATTTTTTCTAAAACCTTAGCTTTTTATCTTTATATTAGTATACAAAGTATATCTTCCTTTAGCAGAAATGACCTTTTCAACCTGTCTTGGCATTGACTCTACTAGAGTAACACACATGTTCTTGATTTCATCATCTTGGAAACACACTAGTATAGCCCTTTTTATCATTTACTCCATTGTTGTGCAATTCATCTTAGCCAAACGATTTTTGAGAATATGCCATCAGTTTTTAATAGGATTTAAGTCGAGGGAATTTTCAAGCCAATTGAGCACTTTAATTTTATTTTCTGCATAAAAGTATGGATCAATTTTGAATTGTGACTAGGGGCTAAGTCATATTGATATGTTCCACCAAATATTTCCATAAATGGAACAATCCTACTACAAAATATTTCTATATTATTGACAGAACTTATCATGTACTTAAGAGAAACAAAGCTTCCAGGGCCATTTGTTGTGAAAAAAAACCCAAATATCTGTTTAGATGGGTGTTTTACACAATCTGTTGGATATGATCGCGAGTAACAAAGTTTCAGCTTCACTTTATCTAACTACACTCAATTTGTATCCCTGCCCAAATAAATTCTTCATCTCTTAAGATAACCTTCTTCTAGTCGTTAACAGTTTATGATCGGTATCTTTTGACCCATGCTAAACATTTTTACATCATTTTCTGAGTCAGGAATAGTTTTTTTTCCTCTGTCTTGTTGCCTTAAGGCCACCTTCCAGAAGCCTTTTCTGTGCAGTTGAGGTACTCACTTCAGCACCATTATTCAATAAATCCTTTCAAAGGTCTATGCTTGCCTTTCTTGGATTTATTTTGCTACTTTTTGTTAAAATTTTATCAATTCTTGGAGTAATTTTCCACTAGCACCCACATTTTTCTTTTCTTTTTGGAGGCGATGATCAAGAATTTTGAAAAATATTCTTAAAACACATAATTCAATGCCATAGTTATATCTCTCAGTCACAGAAGTGTGTTCATTAAAAGCAATTTATTTTAGAACGGTTCCTTGGAGTAATATAAATCTTTGAACAAGTAAAAGTAACACGTGTTATACAGAACACAAAATTGAAATTACCAGCTGCCCCACTGAAAGGCTCACAACTGAGCTCCTGATACACTAAAATGAATAAATTATAGTCAAAGTTGATCTGTCACACTACCTAAAGGCAGATATAATGGGTTTGAGGTGGTTCAGGACATCACTAGTAATCATACACCAACTCAAACATGAAAAACATGTTTGTCCCAATTAATTCGAACAGTATAGTATTTGTCAATAATTATTTGAATATTTATATGTAACAATGTTTTTAACTTTAATTTATTTATTAAATTCTAACTTTGCAATGTAGATGGATGGACTGAAGTTACTCTTCAAAACTTAGTATCACATTTTGAGAAATAACTTCACTATGCTACTAATTTACCACAACACTAAAATTACCACTTAAATGTAAAATAAATATCATGTCTTCCTCTTGCTCTCTTTTTTCTTTTTGATAATGAAAATTTACTTATGTTGAAAATTTTTTCTTACAAGCAGAATCAGTTTATTTTAGCTCAATTTCTTGTGGATACAATATTAAAAAATAAATTTTAAGAAAATCTTATGAATCATTGCATGAATTTAAATGTAACTTATAAATTGCTATATGATACAAAATATATTGTATTTTTCTCAGACCATTCAAAAATGTTTATCAAAAATCAATAATTTAAAAAAAGGCCAGTAATTCTTTTTCTAAAAAAATCATTCATAAAACAAATGTTTTTAGCAAAATTCTAAGAATTGGAACATAATTAATAACTTGGCTATATTAATAATTTAGTTTAGAACAGATAAAGATACATTTAAAAATGTATAAGTTTAAATAAGAAATTTTATAAATCATTCACCATATTTTTCCCCGTAAACAAAGATAAATATCTTTTAAAATATTTCACACTCGGTGATGTACTAAAATAAGATCAATAAAAAAAAAGAAAAATACATAATGCAGCTATTTATATTTTATGCAAACATATCCACATCTTGTCAAAGGTTATATTAATTTACTTTTAACTTCATACTATTTAATATTAACTCTTCATATGTAGTGTCATTTATGAATAAACTAGCAAACAGTATTAATGATATGTTGTTGTTGTTGTTGTTTTAATGTTTTATGCTAAAAAAAGGAGAATACATTTAAAAATTTTATTTACAAACAGTACTTTTTTTTTTGTGTAATTTAACAATTAACTTATAATAATATTTTTAGTGATAATCCATCTAAGGAAATAAAAATTGTTCAATTAAATGAATTTACTTAAAGTATCATGCAAGATAGTTCACAATATTTTCCCCATCAATCCTATAAGAAAATTTATATAATTATGGATACCCAGAACTGCACATCATAAGATTGTGAAAGTGAATCAGAATACCATATGTCTACCTATAAAATATATCTAGAGATCTTAATAAAATATTATTATTCTATGGTGTAAATAAAATTGTCACTATAGATTTTTAATGATAAAATTAAAAATCTACTAATGAAAAAAAAAATGTATTGAAAAAATATAGCATAAGTTTAAATATTACCATTTTATCAAAAACAAAAGGACAAAGGCAACAAATATTCATAAATACAGTTTGTAATTTCAAGATAACTAATGAATGAGAAAATAAATTGTATTTCTTAAAGAATATTTAAATCAGTAATTTAATTTTGATCATATTCCGGTGTTTGATGTGATGTGATTTGTTCACCTTTGACAAGAACAAAATGCACGAGGAAAACTGTCACTATTTATTTTAATAAAAATGCAGCTTATATTAAAGTCAAAGGAAAATAGATGGCACCTTATTTATTTCTGTTCGTCTTATCGGATTTGTTCCATCAGGGAATTTTGAGTACATAGTTCTATATAGAAGATATAAGATTCCAAGTAGAATAGTTCCTTTCAAAATACCAATAGTAATAGTATGCTTACGAAATTGAAAGACTGATGTTCCTAGTCTAAATCTAAACATTGTGTAACAAAATTAAATAACAGACAATCACATAAATAAGCAACAAATAAACAACACATATAACACCCGTCACCCGAATAGCAGCATAGTCAACACAAGTGTAGTAATTCTGAAGACCACAACACACAACTTCAAATAACGACAGTACTAGTTTACGGTAGTGACATAACGGATATCGTATCTGAAATTTTGTATTGGCAACAGATTTTACTCAATGTATAGTTGGGAGGACATAAAAATATTGCTAAATTTCTTGTTATTATCATTTACTAAATTAAAAATTACAAAACTTACATGGCCAAATAGTAATGTATTTCCTTCTCAAAAGGCTTACGTTATCTGGAATGGATTTATTGGCAGCAATGATAGGTGCTGAAGTTTGGAAATATGTCAGTTGTCATTAGAATAAATTAGTTGCCGGATATAGAATTTAGACAGACTTGTTTATTATTCTCCCTTGATGAAAGGTTTTCCGACATAGTGATAGCAGTTTGTGCAGAATACGGCCACAGAAATTCAACAAAATTTGATCTTAAATCATGGAGCCATTACAGGGATCGTGATAATCCTGATAATCTAATTGATCCAGGTACATATGTTCAGCATTTATTGCAGAAAAAACTATGGGATATGGTCCAGACTGGGTGTATACTGAACAATGACTTCACCCTTTATATTCTACTAAAGAAATACCAACAGAAACTGTTGTATGCTAAAAACTGAAATCTCTAATTTTTTTTACTAGAATAACTATCAGTAGTTGGAGTAGGCATAATGCTACCCAAATATTCTTCATAGCAGAAACTACTGTGCGTAATAACCTGGTGTCTTCATTTAATAAATAATATTGGAAAATTAACCCTTATATAAACCAGGTTACTTCCCACTGGAAAGATAAATCATACTAATTCTTTTATAATATCCTGTTCATAACAAGAAGTATTTTTTTTTTTTTTTT
>BMAV01023563.1:0-27500 GCA_019973955.1 Trichonephila inaurata madagascariensis
TGAATAAATCACTGTTTTTAACTTTTCATGAGGGTTGGGGAAAAATCATGGCAACTATTTTTTTCTTGAAGATACCGGTCCGGTTGGAAAATGCGACAAAATAAGACGAAAGAACAAGGTTTTAAATTACATGTGGGACAATGAAGCACTGAAATTTTCAACACACTAATTTATTAGGTAGTATAAAACAGGGCAATATGGCCTTCACTGTGAAAAGAATGACAAAAGTACACATAAAATTGACATGACAAACCTGGGCCAAAAGACCCTCAATGTAGCCCTCTATTGTCACCACACCTGCCAACGATGTGGGAGTGCTGAATACCATCAGCCAGCATTTGCCGCCCAGGGAAGAATCAGGTCACCTTTGGCGCACACATTAGCAATGTCTTTCCCGTGATGCAAACCTCTACGACGATTGGGTTTCCCTTACGACATTTTGGGTTTAAATCTTGGGAATGAGACCCAAATCACAGGGAAATTTCTCCCTTGGGGGAACGGCTATTTTGATGTAACACGGTCAACACGGTTACTTCCATCTCACACGACACTCACCAACTGACTAATTTCACAGTCTTCGCTGCGCTACTACCAGCTACTTAGATCCATCGGTTGTTTTGCAAACACACTATGCTTTGCAGAAATTTCACACGACACAAATACGTTTGTGATCCGTTCACATATCTCCAAAAAAAAATATAGTTGCCATGACTTATGCCCCAACCCTCGTATAATAGCTAAGAAAAGGCCTCTAGTTTTTGCAAAAATTAAAACATCTCTTATCCTAAAGGTCATTTCAAAAAGGAATAGCTAAGTAAAACATCGAAATTGAAAAATTGAAAATTTGTTTATTTAATATTTGTACAGAGCGGGCCACCTTTTATTCAATTTTTGGTCAATTTTTACCCATTTTAGTATTAAAGTTTATTTTTCTCTTCTTAATTTCACCTTTTTTTTTTCTTTAAATGTACTAAATAAATCTAAAAACCGCAAAAAAATTTCCATATTTCAAAGAAAAAAAAAGTTTTCGCAAGTAGTCGGATACCTTCTTAAGGAGATATGTCAAATTTATTCTATTTTGTTATATATCTTAACATAGTGTAAAATACAATATTACTTTAGTTGAAATGTCAAAAAATTTTTTAAAAAATTGAAAAAAAAAATTTTGATTTTTGCAGGAATTTTTGTTTTGAAATTTTATTTGCTCTAGGGTGATGGAGCTCAAAGTTAAAAGTTTCTATCAAAAACCGTTATAAGGATGTTGATTGAATTTTTTTAACGGTAATTGTTATTTGGACATACAACCTGGGGCCAGGAATTTCGGTGAATGAATTTTTATTTCAAATACAGTATTGTACAGCATCAAATACAATTTTCTGTCCTTTAAAATAATCTCCATGGATGGCAATATACGATTGGGAACGAGTATTTAAGCCCTGGAAACTTCTGTAAAACAGTTCTTTCGGCATGACTTTCAGCTTGGCTGTCACGTTGCTTTGAATGTCGGTGATGTCCGTAAATCATTTTCCCTTCAGGGCAGACTTCAATCTGGGGAAGAGGAAGAAGTATGCAGGTGCCAAATCAGGTGAATAATGGAGTGATCAAGGGTCACAACTCCACACGTGGCCAGGAACTACCGTACAACCAAGGCGGTGTTTGCGCCGCGACATTCCACACAGCGACAATCCACAATAAACCTTTCACGCTCAGCGTTAAACTAACAGGGAAATAACGCTCTTGGAACCTAGTAAATTACAAACATGTTCAAACAGATATTAACTTTCACCACGCGCGTGGCGCTTTGATATTCTACTAGTACAGCAGCCACATCTACAGGCTCATTCACCGAACTTTCTGGCCACAGGCTGTACATTGTGAAAAAAAGGCTTGAGAATACATTGGTTTTCGAAAAAGCAATTAAAGCAAACAATGCAAATGATACATAAACGGAATATAGAGGAGAAACCCATAAAAAAATGAAATGCTTTACTTTTTCTTGAAATTCTGTCCTAAGTATATCATTTAAGATAATAATAATGCGAAGAGTTCAAAGAAAATGAAAAATAGGAGAGAGAATGAAAGAGAAGGAGAAAAAGAGATAGAGACAGAGAGAGCGAAAGACTGATTAGAGAGAGTGCGACAGAGAAAAAGAGAATAAGAGGAGAAAAGAGAGGGAGAAGAATGAGAAGGGGATAAAGGAGAGAGAAAGAGAATAAGAGTAGAAAGGAGAGGGAGAAGAATGAGAAGGAAAGAAAGGAGAGAGAAAGACTGACTACAGAGAGACGGAGAGAGAAAGAATAAGTAAAAAATTGAGAGATATTATTGTGTGAAAGAAGAAAGAAAAAGGAATATAGAGAGACAGAGAGAGCGAACGACTGATTAGAGAGAGTGAGACAGAGGGAGAGAGAGAGAGAGAGAAAGAGAATAAGAGGAGAAAATAGAGGGAGACGAATGAGAAGGAGAGAAAGGAGAGAGAAAGACTGATTACAGAGAGACGGAGAGAGAAAGACACAGTAAAAAAAAGAATGATGAGAGAGAAAAAGAGAAGGAGAGAGAGAACAATCAGTCAAAATATGTTTATGGACAATCGCAACCACTGCTTTAAGATTAAACGCTATATACAAAATGTTATGTAATTTGAATTCTAAAAACTCCCATGTTCCACCATTTTGAATTCGTGAATGTAATCCAATGGAAATTCCAAACTCGTTATCAAATCAAGACTAAGCATCGATTTGAATAAATAAAGTACATCCTAAGGAGTAAATTATAATGAAGAGAAATATATGTTTCCTCTCACTTCTGAAAATATTTTTTATATCTATTTTAAAGATTTATTTCCAGGTTATGCCAGATTTTCAAGAACATTTAACAATATGTCTCAATTTCGGAAGTAAATAAAGTAGTATATTATTTAAAAAGTTTTCCAAGCCAGACAAATTCAGAAATCTACATCAGTCAGTTATTCGTATTTATCGACCAATAAACAACGTCCTGGATTGCCTTTTACAGAAACTATTTTTATTCCTGGAATATACTGATTGACTTGTGATGATCTCCTGCCCTCGTATCACAACGAGCAATGAAAAATTTAAAAGTACGTAATTTTCTTTGAAATCAGTTATCCAAAAATCGTCAAAGCTAATGCTTGTGGATGGGTAATTCGTTAAGGCTGTTTTCGCCCTATGTACGAGGGCGTGAATGTGACGCGGAGCACATTATTGAACAGAAATTATGCCTCATTTCTTTAAAAAAAATTGTGACATAGTAACTCATGCATTTCTTTATAATATAGTATTTTTAAAAGTTCAAAAATATTTTATAAATAATTAGTTTTTTTTAACACGTGAAGGGATAGCTCATTTTAGCACATTACAGTGGTATGGGAAAAAAAAAATACAAAACATTTTTGATGCCTTTTCTCATGCTTTCAATGTTATGGCAAATAATTAAAATTTTAAATGCTTGTTTCTTGTTAAGAATGCAAATATTTTCTGAAACAGAAACTGTATGTAGTTTAATGTGTGAATCAAAATTATACTTC
The DNA here is from genome assembly GCA_019973955.1 of Trichonephila inaurata madagascariensis. Lineage (NCBI taxonomy): Eukaryota > Metazoa > Arthropoda > Arachnida > Araneae > Nephilidae > Trichonephila > Trichonephila inaurata. The sequence continues at coordinate 3,545 of BMAV01023563.1, forward strand.
CTCTTTAAATATACGAAATAATTATAATATTTTGCAAATTTTTTATATATTCAAAAATACTGGCATTTATAATTCATTCAGATTATAAATATAAATGTGAATATTAAATGATCACATAAGGAGGCGTTTTAAACAATTTACAAGTGTTATACTTAAAATTAAGGCATTTTGTTGTTAGAAATAAAGCAATACACTACTCAAAATTGTATTTACAAGTATTTGTCATGTAGTATCCGTTGTCACTATGAAACCTAATGAATACAGACATATGTATGAAGAACAAAAGTTTATTGAGCGTACCCTTGTTGAGGGAAGTAAAAGTTTATTAAAGTTGCACTCTTCAGCAACACCAGAGCATTAGCAACGGACTTCGTAAATTTAAACCTACGTCAAAAGTGACATGACAGCGACTGGTATACATTCTTTAACTCTTTGAGTGATAATGACTCATATATACTTGAAGGAGAATCTGTTCCTAAGATGGTATGAACGTATACATACGTTTTGTGGTTTTAGCATCAGGTTCTAAAGCCATTAATATATGTAAGTCTCTGAAGTTTTGCAGGGAGATAGGATCATCTATTGGCATCGGAATTTTCATGGGTGCATAGCGTTACATCTTAAGTTCGGAACCGAGATTTTGCAAAAGCGTATAAATGGATGTTATATGGTGGTATGTAGTTTCATACCTACAAACCTATATAAAATTGTTTAAGAATATATTATTACAAAAACAATATATATATTTAAGTTCAATATTTTTATTCAAAATGAACATAGAATGACCCATTTCAAAATATTCTCCTTTTGTATGAGAAAATAATCTAACCATAATAATATTTGCCTGTATATAGCTTAGACTTCTGTACAGAGGCTCAACTAGAATGTTTGAAATATCTAACTTGGGAGTGGGCTTATCCTGTCTTCACGACAACCGAGGGAGAATTTTAAGAAAAAACATGATAATTATTTCAATGGGTTTGTAACTCACAGAAAATAATGTGATTTTTTAAAAAATAGTTTGAATACTAGGAGGTAACACTTTATATGAGCACACACACACACAAAATATGGTATTTAGAAGCATTTTATAAAAATAGAACATTTGAAAACAAGGTTGATATAAGTATGAATTATTTGCCAAAATATTTTATTTAAATAATTTTTTTGTCAAAATGTCCTTAAAACAATTTTATACTTGTATTTCAATCTAAATTACACTAAATATCACGAAAAAATATCCATTTATACACTTTTTAAATCGGTTCCGAACAATGAATCAGACTTCTTAAAACAGAAACAGCGTAGAAAACATTTTTCCGGAAGTTTATTAATTTACAAAACTCCAAAATGGCAGCGCGATGTTGAAAACAAATGGTGAAATCAAGAAAATTTTACAAATAGCAAGAATAGGTAATTTACTTGAACTTCAAGGTTTGAAACCTGGATGGGAAAGTAGCAAGATATCCAGTCAGAAATAAATAATTAAACATTGGTTTTAATGCATATCCACTTGTCTCGAATGAAAAAAAGACATGGCTGATTGTCAAAACAACTTACTACAGGAGCGCATCTATATATATATTAAAATTATTCTACCACTCAAAGTGATAACTAATCCAACAAGAGGAATATGAGCGTCAACTTAAGCATTTTGGTAGATCATATAATGGCACTAAAGCTTCAGCTCCAGGATCCAAAAGCTACTGATGCGGTCACCCAGACTGAGGAAATGAGCTTTTATAGTGAAATAGAAAATTTCAAACACTTTCCGGAATAAACAATGGAAATTTAAGAAATTCTAGAACATAGAAACGAACAAATAATACATATTTTAAGTGCACCTGTGATGGGCTCATCGCGATTTCAATTACAGGTTTCTTTGGGGCCATAATGTATCTTTCCAATAACTCGGGGAAGAAACGTGAATACTCAAATTAGGAATCTTATAAATAGTAGAAGTTTAGCATTACTTGCTTGGGGTGTATGAGAGAAGTAAATATATTAGGTCTATGTTTACAACCCCAAAGCCTAAAGTGAGAGGAAATCGGGTTCAAGATTTAATCTATCCGTACCTGTGCGATCAAGTTAAAGGAGAACCATTCTAGATAAAGTTACGTCAGTTAGAATCAAGCAGGTACTGTTTACCCAAATTATATAGCGGTAAGACTGTTTGTGATATGGTCGATCTTTGTCGACCATATCTTCCAATGGAATCAGCGTGAATTAGAGGTGTGGGATTCTCAAATGAATAGACATTTGGGAATTCTTAATATGACTTTATTAGAGTTTAATTTAAATTTCTTATGAACAAACTTATATTAGAAAGTGAGAATAAACCTAGCAGCCATGCTAAAACCAGATTGCACAATTGGATCACTTATCTAAATAATTATATTATCCGCCTACTCTCAATCTAATAATATACGAATACGTTCAAATAATCTGTTCTGCTTAATTTTCCACCAAGCGGTTCAATTACCTTCAGATAGGCTGTTGGGCTCGCGTGCAATAGTATGCACCTTGTAGTAATGGCTAAATATCCGTGATTCCTTGGTAGGCCGTCAAATAACATACACTTGCACCTATAACAGAACGTTCTCTAAAATGCCATCCCCTGCTTACTAAAACTTCTACTGTCCTTTTTAAAAGGCTATCTCTTGTTATAACATTTCACTTCTTGGATTTGGGTTTGGAAAGATTTTGCCATTAATCGCCGGCGTCAAAAGAACCCAGAGGGATGTTACAGAAGGACGCGTGAGCCGTCACATGTTAAATTAAGTTATGAACTGTGTAGCAGTTACCGAGAGGTTAGAAATAGTCTTTAGAGTTAGATATAGTGGTCGGTTACACAATTATTTGGTTATACGAATAGTGTGTCTCTTCACTTCAGATTCACTTGAATTGAATATTATTAATATTGCATATTGCTTAAGTTAAGATCTTAATAAAGAGATATTAAGATAAACGATATGGCTGCTTCTTCGTTCCTTCCCACAGGTCCTGGGTCCTTTAGGATAGTAAGAATCAGGAGAACCCCAGACAGATTGCCTTACACACCTAATACTTTTTTTTAATAATTTATCAGAATCATCTGGATTAGAATTTGCAATCAGTTCAGGGAAGACACTACCGCGGATCTAAGGAGGTATGTTTACTTTGGGGTATTATATCTATATCTATATCTATACCTAAATCTTTATCTCAGTGTTTCTCAAACTTTCAATATACGCTATTCAATCCACTATTCAATCATCTTTTTCATTGCGCCCTCCTCCATAAAATAACAATGCATTGAATTCAATAATACTATAGTTTGACACTAAAACTACAATTCGACTTCAACTTCATGCATGTGCCACCGACGTATAAAAACGTCTCACTCAATAAAGTATTAATTTTTCTAGACGTATATATATACATCTCTTTCAAAAGTACAATCTTTTTTTCTGTGCAGTGCTATCCATAAATTATTCCAACGCTTTGGGAGCTATATAAAAAGAACCTTCATAATTTTGCGAAGAAATTTGGCCTTTTTCCAGAGGGTTTTGCTTTTTATTTCTTTTCTCCCTTCAAAAACACCAAAATACGCTTGTCTGCTTGGTAAGCGGTAGGAGCAGGAATCAGCGTAACTTTTATCGGCGGATTAAAGTATTTATAAACATAAACCTTACAAAAATTGTAAGAGATAGAGATTGTTAATATGACCCATGAGGTGACTGATAATTATAAACTTGTTCTTAAATTAGTATTGTTAAAAGTAATTTAAATATACATTGTACAGTACTGACGGAAGTACACATTTTATAAGTGAGTATATATTTTATTATATCAGAAAGTATTTTTGTTTGTTTTACTTTCAGTAAATTAATAATTTTAAATAACCTTTTTTTTTCGACTTTTAATACTTGTACTCGCTCCCCCCACATTTTGGCTTGCTGCTTTATCTATACATAAATCTATATGTATTTTTATTTCTGTATATGTAATTCGTTTGTCTCTTCTAATAGGCGATGCTGTGACTAGTTTATGTAGATGTTGATGGCCGAGTTTTCTATTTCGACAGTAGTACACTTTATTTGTATAATATTTTAACTCTTAATGTAAGTATTAGGTACAAAGTCAAATATACAAGAACTGTAACTCGAAATTAGCTCTAATTACAGTCTATTTCAAATGGTAAATTATTAATACTTTGAAAACAACTTCAGGCTCACAGTCAACACATTATTAATGGATAAAAAATAATAAATAATCAATCTTTTGTGAAACGCAAAAGACATTTTCATAAATTCCTTCATAGTATCGGAATAAATAAACTAATATAGAAGGAATTGCTATAGCTTTTAGATGGAACTAACGAATATTGTCAAATATTACTATGAGAAAGAAGCATTTTCGTTTATTTCGTTGATTTTTAATTATAATCTATGCATGTTATTAAACATAACTAAGGGAATACAGAAATAAAAAGAGTTTTAGTTTTAATTTTAGAGTTCATCAATCAATCTTTCAGTAGACTCGTGTCAAAACGACTTAAGCAACCACTGCTAGTAGTTGATAGAACATATAATTAATTGCTCTTTCTTTGAGTATGCTGCGCTTGGCAGAGATTTTTATTTATTCTATATTGCTTATATTTAATACAGACGGTGAACTTTTAAAGTACTGTTATCAATCACTATTACTCATCTCCTTTTTCAAAAGCATTAAAGGTATTTCAAAATTAAATTAAAGGATAATTATTAAAAATTAAGTAAAAGTGAAGAAAACAACAAAACTTTTTTTCATAACTCTAAAATATTTTCAGCTTGCTTTGCTATTTTTCTAAAATGAGAATTAAAGATTTAAATTTATATAATAAAAGAATATTCTAAAAGTACTTGAAGTTTTTCTTTTCCTACTGGTATTTTTAAAGCGATTTTTTTTAAAAAAATTTTTAAACCTTTTGAGATTCAATTTAAAGACAACAAGGTATAATTCATTTAAATACAAAATAAAACATTAAATTTATTTTTAAAATATTCCAAAATTTCACCCAAAGGTATCCGACTACGTTGGGACCGTGATTTCTAAAAAAACATATAAATGGATAATTTTCAGGATATTGGTGTCACTAAGATTAGAATACATGTATAAAATTGTTTTAAAGGTTTAGACAAAACAATTATTTAAACCACATGTTTTGACAAAATTAAGCTTAGAAAAACTTTTTTTCAAAATGTTGTTCTCCTTTTGGCGTAGCTTTATTATAATAATATTTTGCCTGTATATATGAAACAGACTCTACAGAGGCTCAACTAGAAATTTTGAAATATGTAACATAGAAATTGGGTTTTATGTATTTTTACAACAGAGGGAGCCAATTGTAAGAAAAAGCAATAATTATTTCAATGGGTTTGTAACTTTCTGAAAATAATGTGGTGCCCAAAAAAATCATAGTTGAGCCTCTGTACAGAGATCAGGCTATATTCAGGCAAAATATTATTATAATAGACGCAGTTTTCATAAAAGGAGAACATTTTGAAAAGGTTATTCTAGGATTAATTTTGTCAGAAATATTGTATTTAAATAATTTGTTTTTATCAAAATGTCCTTAAAACAATTTTATACATGTAGTCTAATCTAAGTGACACTAAATATCATGTAAATTTTCCATTTATGCGCTTTTTTAAAATCACGGTTCCGAACGTAGTCGTATACCTTAAGATTCGAATATTTAATCTTATTTGTATATTTAATATGTTTTGAACAGGTTCTCACGCCCTTTTTCCTTAACTAATCTCTGGGTCTACTTCAGGACGTTATTTTGGATGAATACACCCTGTGAAAGAATCGTATTCTATGCAAATGCATTAATATTTAAATAGAAGTGTTGCAAAAATAGAAAAGAGGAAACAGAGTTTGGACAAATGTATTAAGCGGCATTATAGAAGTGTTACTGCGGTCAGAGCTTTCGCTGACTTACACCTATGGAAGAGTTACAGTTAACCAAAGGAAAATATGTACTCGCTTATTTATAAAACAAACAATTTTTTTATGATTATCAAATCCCTATCTAAAATCAACCTATCCCTGGGGGAGCTGTCAATTTAATTATTAATTTAAATATCTATAATAATTGGTTCAAAATTATCGAGATTTCTGGGTGCACCGCAATACAAATTTTCCTAAATTGATACGTCTAATGCAAAGCTTTTCAAACTGTGGGGCGCGCCTACCAGAGGAGCAGCATAACTCTACAAGAGGGGCGAAAACAAAAAGTCGGAAACAAAACTTAGAAACTTAGAAACAAATTATTTATTTACTGAAAGTTGACAAACAAAAATGCATTCTGACAAATAAAAAACAAAATACACATTTATACTGATATAATATATTTATAAATATATCAGTACGGCGCAATGCATTTCACAATTAATTTAACAATACTGTTAAGAACAAGTTTAATAATTACCAATGGCCCTTGGGTTGTGTACGTAAAGAAATTATATACAAATATTAACACTTGACAATTTATAAGTTTATGAAGGTAATCACTTAACTACCGATTAAATTTTATACGATTTGCTCCCAATTTTACCGGAACATGGCAAGGCGCGTATGTGATTGATATATTGGGGGAGAAGGAATAAATAAGAAAAACCTCTGAAATGAATAAATCCCCTTAAACATTTACTATTAAAAGGTGCTGTACATTCCAAGTTTTCAGAATAAACACATATAGATGGCGTTTTGAAAATATCGTACGTCGGAAAGACGTTCGGCGCAATGCCTTGGTTGAGCGAGACGCTTATAGCGGTGGCACTTAAGAAGGGTTAAAAAGTCGTATAGCAGTAACTTTAGCGTCAAAAGTATAGGTATTTATTAGAGTTCAATACATTGTTATTGTATAGAGGGGGCGATGAAAATTGTGACTGAATATTGGACCGCAAATATTAAAAGTTTGAGAAGCATTTGCTTAATCCCTTTACTTGAATTCCGGTAACTTCAATTATTATACCTCTAACGCTTTAACTTCAGCATGACAACACAATCACCAACTTCTCTACAGCTTCCTTCTTCACATGATTTTAAATAGAAACTACCATTAACATAAATCTCGATTTTTTACGGAAATTGATTTTATAACCATACAACATTTAAAAGAATTTTCCTTAGAGGATTAGAAAAAATCGCTAATAGATCCCTTTACAGATCGTCTTAACCCGCGATCACTCTCCTTTGCTGGGTGTTACACCCCCAGCAACAAACTTCGGTTACAAAAGATAACGCAAGAACCACGATTTTTTCTGTAGCTGCACATTTTAGGTCATTGAACCTTCAGGCCCAGTGCAATCATCTTTATCAGACGATTGGAGATGTAATGACATTTTAAAAGTTTATCTGGAGGGGAGCTGAGAACCTGCGAGAAGTTGAGCATTCGTATACACAGTCCTGTTCTGAATGTTTTGGAAAATGATTAAAATGTTATTTTTCTATATATACTACACTATCATTATCTCATTAATTATAAAGTATATTTATTTTGGAATTTATATATACGTATTATATACTGGTTTTATGAAAAAATATAAAGTGTATTTTAAATTGAAAATTTTGTATGTTTAGCTAAAATTAATGTTAGTCTTATTTGTATGCAATAAATTTAATAATTTTATTTGTATAATACAAAAATCATCTTGCACTTTATAAATATGTATCATAATGACTAAATTTTATTTTATAATTAAATACATGTGTTAAAAGTTTGGGGTGTTCTCTACACCCTGCGAGTAACGACGGTAGCAAAAATAGGCGCGAGTGACCACGGGTCAATCATTTACCATAAATGATTCAGAACACATGTGAATCAGATCTCATTATTAGCTATCTAATGTTTAGACATCGCAAGGTAAGTAGTTTCATATAAAATCTAGTCTCTTGTAGAGCCAAGATAAATTAAGTCCTTCCTCATATTCAATTTTTTTAATACTGATTATTCAATGATTGTATATAAATTGTTTTAAAATTAATTTTGACTTTTAATGAGTACATATGTTTTTTACAACAAATATGAAGCGATTCATCACAATCTGAGAGTGAAAGTTGGTCACGAAGATCCTTTTGGAATTTTAGAACAGTGTGCTTAAGAATCATAACAATAACACAATTATCATCATAATTTTTGCAATTAAGATAATTAAAAGTTGAGGTATCCGACTACGATCGGAACCGTGATTTTGCAACAGCGTATAAATGGATAATATTTATGATATTTAGTGCAACTTAGATTAGAAAAAATGTACATAAAATTATTTTAAGAATATTATTACAAAAAGTTGGTTAAATACACTATTTTGTCAAAAAATGATCATAGAATGATAAATTTTCAAAATATTCTATTTTTGTGAAAAATGTTTCTATTATAATAATATTTTCCCTGTATATAGCTCAGATCTCTCTACAGAGGCCCGACTAGAATTTTTGAAATATATAACTTAGAAGTGAGTTTATCCCGGTTTTACGACAACAGAGGAAATTATTAGAAAAAAACGCCGATAACTATTTCGTAACTCACCAAGGAATAATGTAATTTTTTCAAAAAATCCTAGTTCAGACTCTCTGAGAAGTCTTTTACACTTTACTATATAAGTGTGTGTGTGTGTCTGTCAGCAGAAATATTGTGGCATTTTTTTTTATAAAAGGGTGAACGCGATTTTTGAAAAAGATTATTCTAAAGTTAATTTTTTGCCAAAATAATTGAATTTAAATAATTTTTTTGTCAAAAAGCTAGAACCGCATACATGCTTCTAATTTAGAGTGACACTAAATATCCAAGAAAATATCTATTTATGCCGCTTTTAATCACGGTTCCGAACTGTGAATCAATACATAAACATTCTGTAAATTATTTACTGTGGTAAAAATTTGCAGTAACAAGTAATATCAAAAGAAATAGTTTTTAAGTCAATTCTTACTTAGATCAACAACTGAAATATTATTTTACATTTTAGCTACTTTTTATTAAGCTACAAGTAATATAAATATGTATATACATAGGACAGAATCACAACATTAAGTGGTCATTAGTTTTTTAAATTATTACTAAAACCTCGTATGTCTTTTTTAATTTCAGTCCAACTGGATAAGCACTTTAACACGTGAGAAAAAAAATATTTTTCAAGTTTTGACACAAGTTTGCAATTGGGATCGCTAAGTCACCAACGTGGCTGTATTTGTAATTCTTTAAATAATTGGTTTTAATCGAATTAATTTTTTATCAATTATAATTAAATTATTATTGTCATCAAAATGATCCTGTATATAAAGAACAAACTGAATTCAGCCTTTAAATTTATTTTATTAACGATTGAAAATTCTACCAAGATAAATAAATAAATATACAAATATATAAATAGATAAATATATAGACAGTGCGATCTAATAGTGTAGGCATTGAAAAAAAGTAAGTGAAATTCACTGAACAGAAACACATAAAGAGGGAAATACGTTTAAGCAATGATTTAGGAAACAAAATCGTTTGCTGAAAGGATTAAAAAAATTTCTTGAGAAACTGAAATAATACAATTTAATATAGTTTTACTATTTCAGTCAGTTATTTTTCTATTTTAATTATTTTTATTTTATCATGAAATATTTTAGTGCATATAAATACTTTTACCTAAAATTATATTGTATCATGGAAATAACAAATGCAATTTAGATCAATAAATAATATTTATTCATAAAATATTACTCTGCATGTTAAAAATATATTTCCGTAAAGTAGTGCAAGCTGATTTTACCCTAAAACTCTCTTTACTTAAATTGTTTACATTTTAATTCACCACACAATTTTCCTTTTCATTGAAATCAATTCAGAAAGATATTAAAAACATTATCTTTTATTCTCGAGCTTTTTTCAAAAGTATAATGAGTTTCTAACTTTAATATGTACGTGAATTTTGATGAAATGTAGAGCAGATATTCTTTACATTATTTATAATTAATGGTCCATATTATATTCTGTAACCATTTTTGATTTTAATATAATTTGAAAATATAGGATACTGTAAATTCTGGCGTATAACGCACACTTTTAATACAAAAAAAAGATCGAAATTTACGGGTGCGTGTTATATGCCTGGGATAAATGTGAGAATTATAAAAAAAAAGATGAACAGAAAAAATAGAGTCTTCTACAGGTATTGAAGTACTGTTTATTTAAAAGAAATGACGCTCCTTATCGAGCTAAGGAAAGTGTTGCAGTTCTAAAGGTATTCTATTTTTCTGAAGTTTGGAATAATAATTCCGAATAAATAACGCTAAAACTACAGCAATTGCACGTACATTTCAGGTTTCTTCGTGAAAAGGGGGTTATGGTGATTACACTTAAAATTAAAATTGCAACTTGAAAATATATAGGTTCGCGTTATACGCCGATCCTAAGTACAAGTCTTTTCATCATCGTAGAGATTTTGAAAATTTTCAACGAAGACTAATTTGAGAAAGTTCTTTTCCAGTATCATCGAGGAATGCTTAAAAACTATTTGGAAGTGATGTGCGGCCTGAGCGCTAAAAGCTACTAAGAAACTCAAACACAGAGACCCTTCACTAATAGAATAAGCATTTGCTTCTTATATAGCATTGAGAACCATCAATACTCACTTACACTTATGTATCATCTAAAATGGCGCAATGAAGTAAAGAAGTAAAAATCGTAGGTCACACGATAATATCTGATGCGATTTTTTTTAATTTGGAATGGCAGATTAGTATGAAAAAGCACCCCCTTTTTTATTATTTTGTTAATTACCTACATTTTAAAAAATTAGTATACCTTCTTCAATTACTTACGAAAATATAAGCATTTAGCATACACATTTACTTTCCTGAAGGGAGTATTTAAGAAAACTTGAGCATTTTCGGTGAAGCTCCAAATATTGCAAAAACCAGATAGAAGACTGAATATTTTAAAGAATATATTGAATCCATCAGAGGAAAAATTAAAATAGAAAAAAATCTGTTCTATCTATTATAAAACACGTCAATGCACAAGAAAGGTAAATCAATACCTTCACGAAAAAATCAGCTTTGCACTGGAATTAGATACTAGTAATATTCAAGAATTCTAGCAATTCTGTAATGGAGACTCAAGCATGATATTTTCTTTTTTAAGTTCATTAAATTGTGCTTAACAAAATTTATTATTTTGTTAGTATATGCATTTATATCTTTGCAATTTTAGGTTTAGCATTTATTGTGTAATAGAAAATGAATTTTCTTAAAAGAATTGAGAAGAATTGCGTACATATTAGTTACCCAGTGCCCCAAAAATGTTCTACGATTTAAAAAATAATAAAGTGGAAGGCGATGGGAAATGCTAGTGATTGCATTTTTCTTTGATATAAAGCAGTATTTCATACTCACAAATTTTAGGAATTTGTTACAAAAGTTCGTCAATGGATGGCGCTTCAGACAGGAAAAACTATAAAACTATTTCTTTTGTGTGAGTTTGTATACATATTTTACTATTTTATTTCAGTACAATTCATTTAGGAAATTGTTTACTGTTTCGGAACTGCGAGATTCATCACTTGGACAATATGAGTGTTGTCATAGCAGAGACTGGTTCAAAATAAATTCAGAAACTGGACCGGTGCAGTACAATGAAAGCACATTAGGAAGCGGTTTAGTTGAACATGAGCTTAAATTTGTTGTGTAACACATATTTTCTCTCTCTCTCTCATTTGGAACACCTTTTTATTGTGAAGTTCTTGTATAAATACAAAAATATTTTCTAAAGTATGAAAAACAATCAAAAATTGGTGAACTTGGTTTTACTAAAATAACTGCATAATTTCTATGACTTTTTTTCTTTTTACATGTGAAATGGTTTTAGAAATGGTAGAATAATGTAGAATGAAAAAAAGCATAGATTCATATTGATTATTTTCCACTTCTAAATGAAAAAGGAATAGTAGTGTATATAAACACAAGAGAAAAGTAACCTTTTAAAATTTATGAGAAAATATGTATGGTATTTTATTTTAAATATTTAGGGGGTCATTTTAAAACTTATGTTATACATTTTTAGAATTAGAAAAATATTCAATAATTCTTAAAATCAAATTAAATTCTTTTTTGAGAGTTTATGATGTCTTGGTACCCACAGAGAAACATGGCTTTGTAAACTCTATTTATATATAGATGAGTGGAAACAACCATTTGCCAGTTGCGCAGTTTCATGTTAAATACATAAACTACGCGATGGCTTTTCATATTCTTTAAAAATTATCTTCTTTCAAGTTATTACTTTTGCTACCATCACTTTTTTTTCATAATGACAAAGCACCTCTGAATATAAATTTACAGGTATCTAATTAAATTACTAAATTCATAGTTAAGTAATGTAGAAATTATTTATAGTTAGATGCTACGTTTCATGCAAAAATATATATTTCAATGAATATAAAGAAAGTAGTTAAATAGGCCGAAGCGCATCACAGTGACTAAAATTATATTTTTGTATCAGATTATCTCAAGGACATATTTTATAAAGAGAAGAAAAATTTAAAATTTAATTATTCAGTTTATTATTGAGTTAATTGCATTGTGTGTTTTGGTAATATATTTTAGCTACAAAATAAGATCTGAAGACATTATATACTTTATGTTTTACAAGCGTTAGGGGAAATGACTTATTTTATTCTGTTTCTTAGTTAGAATTTTTTCAAAAATGTAAAAAAGTTTAATTTACACATTTTAAATATTACATGTTTATAGTGAAAATATCAGATTAAGAAAATTTGCAAGCAGTTTTACTAAAACATAATTACGTTTGCTTTACAACCAAATGGATTAAAATTTGGGTCATATTTATTTCTCTGTTAAAGTATATTTTTGTGAGAAATATGTTCGTCTCTGGAAAATCAATGGATAAAACATTCACTTTGTGCAATATCGAACAGTCATTGAAAATATACAGGAATGATTTTGGTTTTGAATACTCAGACACCATTGTCAGTCTCAACGGCAAGAAGACGGTGTACATTCATAACAATAACTGTTATGTCAACACATCAACTCATCCTTTTTCTTTTCATTATTCGACTTCTTTCTTTGAACAATCCCCTTACAATTTTTTCACTTCTTTATTTTGTTTTCCAAATCTAGAAAGCTTTTGCAGGTTCATCACTTAACTTCCGCAATGAAGGTTTACTTGCTGAAACATCGGTTGGGACTACAGGCTCTCATTGGGGTTGTTTGTCACTTTGCTGTTTTTAGCTTTGAGCTGGTTTCTTTTATTTCAATTTTTAAAATATAGCTGCTTCGTGTCTTCGTTTATACTACGGTACTTATATTGTTCTTAACGTTTTTGCAAATCATTATAAAGAAAAATGCAAATTACTTATTATGATGGTTCCCAGTATTCAGTATTACTTTTACTACTGAAATATGAGAGTAAAAAAAAGCTAAAAAATATCATCATTGTCACTTTTTATGTATACTGGTATAGGTAACGAAAATACACATTAATTAAAAGTTCTTGGAATTTAGTTAGATAATTCAAAATTATAGGAAACTGAAATTTAGGAATCCTGCGAAAAGTACATTATAAAAGGCCATATTTTTCCATTCACTCATTAACCTCTGAGCTTTCGGTTCGCATGCAGCTTTCTCTGGCTGAATGGGTGAAAACTATATATAACATAGTGCATAGCATTTGTGTGTCCATGAAAAAGTTACACATGCAATGAATAAGTACTGAATGAATAAAACGATTGCAGACAACACTAGTAGTAGATTACTTTTAAACACATTTTTTAAAAGAAAAAAGTAGTCATAGTAGTCCGGATACCTTTAGGAGATATGTCAAATTTATTCTATTTTGTTATGTATCTTAACGTAGTGTAACAGTACAATAAAATTACTTTAGTTGAACTGTCAAATATTTTTAAAATATGAAAAAAAATATTTTGAGTTTTATGCAGAACATTTTTGTCTGAAATATTTATTTGCTACTAAAGATGATGGAGCTCAAAGTTAAAAGTTTCTATCAAAAAACCGTTATAAGGATGTTGATTGAATTTTTTTAACAGTAATTGTTATTTGGACATAGAACCTGTGTCCAGAAAGTTCGGTGAATGAATTTTTATTTCAAATAAAGTATTGTACAGCATCAAATACAATTTGCTGTTCTTTAAAATAATCTCCATGGATGGTAATATACGATTGGGAACGAGTATTTAAGCCCTGGAAACTTCTGTAAAACAGTTCTTTCGGCATGACTTTCAGCTTGGCTGTCACGTTGCTTTGAATGTGTCGGTGATGTCGAATCATTTTCCCTTCAGGGCAGACTTCAATCTGGGGAAGAGGGAAGAATGCAGGTGCTACGTCAGGTGAATAATGGAGTGATCAAGGGTCACAACTCCACACGTGGCCAGGAACTACCGTACAACCAAGGCGGTGTTTGCGCCGCGACATTCCACACAGCGACAATCCACAATAAACCTTTCACGCTCAGCGTTAAACTAACAGGGAAATAACGCTCTTGGAACCTAGTCAATTACAAACATGTTCAAACAGATATTGACTTTCACCACGTGCGGCACTTTGATATTCTACTAGTACAGCAGGTACAGTACTACAGGCTCATTCACCGAACTTTCTGGCCACAGTCTGTACATTGTGAAAAAAAGGCTTGAGAATACATTGGTTTTCGAAAAAGCAATTAAAGCAAACAATGCAAATGATACATAAACGGAATATAGAGGAGAAACCCATAAAAAAATGAAATGCTTTACTTTTTCTTGAAATTCTGTCCTAAGTATATCATTTAAGATAATAATAATGCGAAGAGTTCAAAGAAAAGAGAAAATGAAAAATAGGAGAGAGAATGAAAGAGAAGGAGAAAAAGAGATAGAGACAGAGAGAGCGAAAGACTGATTAGAGAGAGTGCGACAGAGAAAAAGAGAATAAGAGGAGAAAAAGGGAGAAGAATGAGAGGTTTAAGGAGAAAGAGAATAAGAGGAGAAAGGAGAGGGAGAAGAATGAGAAGGAAAGAAAGGAGAGAAAGAATTTGACTACAAGAGAGACGGAGAGAGAGAAGAATAAGTAAAAAATTGAGAGATATTATTGTGTGAAAGAAGAAAGAAAAAGGAATATAGAGAGACAGAGAGAGCGAACGAATGATTTGAGAGTGAGACAAAGGGAAAGAGAGAATAAGAGGAGAAAATAGATGGAGAAGAATGAGAAGGAGAGAAAGGAGAGAAAGAGGAGCTGATTACAGAGGGGCGGAAGGAGAGAACCACAGTAAAAAAGAATGATGAGAAAAAAAGAGAAGGAGAGAGAGAACAATCAGTCAAAATATATTTATGGACAATCGTAATCACTGCTTTAAGATTAAACGCTATATACAAAAAGTTATGTAATTTGAATTCTAAAACTCCCATGTTCCACCATTTTGAATTCGTGAATGTAATCCAATGGAAATTCCAAACTCCTTATCAAATCAAGACTAAACATCGCGCGCGATTTGAATAAATAAGGGAATTACACATCCTAGGTAAATTATAATGAAGATAAATATATGTTTCCTCTACTTCTGAAAATATTTTTATATCTATTTTAAAGATTTATTTCCGGGTTATGCCAGATTTTCAAGAACATTTAACAATATGTCTTAATTTCGGAAGTAAATAAAGTAGTATATTATTTAAAATTTTGCAAGCCAGAGAGACAAATTCAGAAATCTACATCAGTCAGTTATTCGTATTTATCGTCCAATAAACAACGTCCTGGAATGCCTTTTACAGAAACTATTTTTATTCCTGGAATATACTGATTGACTTGTGATGATCTCCTGCCCTCGTATCACAACGAGCAATGAAAAATTTAAAAGTACGTAATTTTCTTTGAAATCAGTTATCCAAAAATCGTCAAAGCTAATGCTTGTGGATGGGTAATTCGTTAAGGCTGTTTTCGCCCTATGTACGAGGGCGTGAATGTGACGCGGAGCACATTATTGAACAGAAATTTATCTCATTTCTTTAAAAAAATTTGTGACATAGTAACTTATGCATTTCTTTATAATATAGTATTTTTAAAAGTTCAAAAATATTTAATAAATAATTAGTTTTTTTTAACACCGGAAGGGATAGCTCATTTAGCATTACGGTATAGGAAAAAAAAATGCAAAACATTTTTTGATGCATTTTCTCATGCTTTCAATGTTATGGCAAATAATTAAAATTTTAAATGCTTGTTTCATGTTAAGAATGCAAATATTTTCTGAAACAGAAACTGTATGTAGTTTAATGTGTGAATCAAAATTATACTTCCTCTTTAAATATGCGAAATAATTATAATATTTTGCAAATTTTTTATATATTCAAAAATAGTGGCATTTATAATTCATTCAGATTATAAATATAAATGTGAATATTGAAAGATCACATAAGGAGGCGTTTTAAACAATTTACAAGTGTTATACTTAAAATTAAGGCATTTTGTTGTTAGAAATAAAGCAATACACTACTCAAAATTTTATTTACAAGTATTTGTCATGTAGTATCCGTTGTCACTATGAAACCTAATGAATACAGACATATGTATGAAGAACAAAAGTTTATTGAACTTACCCTTGTTGAGGGAAGTAAAAGTTTATTAAAGTTGCACTCTTCAGCAACACCAGAGCATTAGCAACGGACTTCGTAAATTTAAACCACGTCAAGTGACGACACTTGAGCTGGTATCCCATTCTTTAACTCTTTGAGTGATAATGACTCATATATACTTGAAGGAGAATCTGTTCCTAAGATGGTATGAACGTATACATACGTTTTGTGGTTTTAGCATCAGGTTCTAAAGCCATTAATATATGTAAGTCTCTGAAGTTTTGCAGGGAGATAGGATCATCTATTGGCATCAGATACTATTGATTATAGCGTTACATCTTAAGTTCGGAACCGAGATTTTGCAAAAGCGTATAAATGGATGTTATATGGTGGTATGTAGTTTCATACCTACAAACCTATATAAAATTGTTTAAGAATATTATTACAAAAACAATATATATATTTAAGTTCAATATTTTGACTAAAATGAACATAGAATGACCCATTTCAAAATATTCTCCTTTTGTATGAGAAAATAATCTAACCATAATAATATTTGCCTGTATATAGCTTAGACTTCTGTACAGAGGCTCAACTAGAATGTTTGAAATATCTAACTTGGGAGTGGGCTTATCCTGTCTTCACGACAACCGAGGGAGAATTTTAAGAAAAAACATGATAATTATTTCAATGGGTTTGTAACTCACAGAAAATAATGTGATTTTTTAAAAAATAGTTTGAATACTAGGAGGTAACACTTTATATGAGCACACACACACACAAAATATGGTATTTAGAAGCATTTTATAAAAATAGAACATTTGAAAACAAGGTTGATATAAGTATGAATTATTTGCCAAAATATTTTATTTAAATAATTTTTTTGTCAAAATGTCCTTAAAACAATTTTATACTTGTATTCAAATCTAAATTACACCAAATATCACGAGAAAAATATCCATTTATACACTTTTTAAATCGGTTCCGAACAATGAATCAGACTTCTTAAAACAGAAACAGCGTAGAAACATTTTTCGGAGGTTTATTGAATTTACAAAAACTCAAAATGGCAGCGCGATGTTGAAAACAAATGGTGAAATCAAGAAAATTTTACAAATAGCAAGAATAGGTAATTTACTTGAACTTCAAGGTTTGAAACCTGGATGGGAAAGTAGCAAGATATCCAGTCAGAAATAAATAATTAAACATTGGTTTTAATGCATATCCACTTGTCTCGAATGAAAAAAAGACATGGCGGATTGTCAAAACTACTACAGGAGCGCATCTATATTAAAATTATTCTACCACTCAAAGTGATAACTAATCCAACAGGAGGAATATGAGCGTCAACTTAAGCATTTTGGTAGATCATATAATGGCACTAAAGCTTCAGCTCCAGGATCCAAAAGCTACTGATGCGGTCACCCAGACTGAGGAAATGAGCTTTTATAGTGAAATAGAAAATTTCCAGAAACACTTTCCGGAATAAACAATGGAAATTTAAGAAATTCTAGAACATAGAAACGAACAAATAATACATATTTTAAGTGCACCTGTGATGGGCTCATCGCGATTTCAATTACAGGTTTCTTTGGGGCCATAATGTATCTTTCCAATAACTCGGGGAAGAAACGTGAATACTCAAATTAGGAATCTTATAAATAGTAGAAGTTTAGCGTACGCGGGGTGGCTATGAGAAGTAAATATATTAGGTCTATGTTTACAACCCCAAGCTAAAGTGAGAGGAAATCCCGAGTTCAAGATTTAATCTATCCGTACCTGTGCGATCAAGTTAAAGGAGAATACCATTCTAGATAAAAGTTACGTCAGTTAGAATCAAGCGAATTGCTGTTTACCCAAATTATAGCGGTAAGACTGTTTGTGATATGGTCGATCTTTGTCGACCATATCTTCCAATGGAATCAGCGTGAATTAGAGGTGTGGGATTCTCAAATGAATAGACATTTGGGAATTCTTAATATGACTTTATTAGAGTTTAATTTAAATTTCTTATGAACAAACTTATATTAGAAAGTGAGAATAAACCTAGCAGCCATGCTAAAACCAGATTGCACAATTGGATCACTTATCTAAATAATTATATTATCCGCCTACTCTCAATCTAATAATATACGAATACGTTCAAATAATCTGTTCTGCTTAATTTTCCACCAAGCGGTTCAATTACCTTCAGATAGGCTGTTGGGCTCGCGTGCAATAGTATGCACCTTGTAGTAATGGCTAAATATCCGTGATTCCTTGGTAGGCCGTCAAATAACATACACTTGCACCTATAACAGAACGTTCTCTAAAATGCCATCCCCTGCTTACTAAAACTTCTACTGTCCTTTTTAAAAGGCTATCTCTTGTTATAACATTTCACTTCTTGGATTTGGGTTTGGAAAGATTTTGCCATTAATCGCCGGCGTCAAAAGAACCCAGAGGTTATGTTACAGAAAGGACGCGTGAGCCGTCACATGTTAAATTAAGTTATTATGAACTGTGTAGTTACCGAAGTTAGAAATAGTCTTTAGAGTTAGATATAGTGGTCGGTTACACAATTATTTGGTTATACGAATAGTGTGTCTCTTCACTTCAGATTCACTTGAATTGAATATTATTAATATTGCATATTGCTTAAGTTAAGATCTTAATAAAGAGATATTAAGATAAACGATATGGCTGCTTCTTCGTTCCTTCCCACAGATTAGGTCGCTAGGATAATGTAGAATCGGGGAACCCCAGACCGGGTGCCTTACACACCTAATACTTTTTTTTAATAATTTATCAGAATCATCTGGATTAGAATTTGCAATCACTCGGTTCTATAGGGGAAGACACTACCGCGGATCTAAGGAGGTATGTTTACTTTGGGGTATTATATCTATACCTAAATCTTTATCTCAGTGTTTCTCAAACTTTCAATATACGCTATTCAATCCACTATTCAATCATCTTTTTCATTGCGCCCTCCTCCATAAAATAACAATGCATTGAATTCAATAATACTATAGTTTGACACTAAAGCTACAATTCGACTTCAACTTCATATGTGCCACCGACGTATAAAAACGTCTCACTCAATAAAGTATTAATTTTTCTAGACGTATATATATACATCTCTTTCAAAAGTACAATCTTTTTTTCTGTGCAGTGCTATCCATAAATTATTCCAACGCTTTGGGAGCTATATAAAAAGAACCTTCATAATTTTGCGAAGAAATTTGGCCTTTTTCCAGAGGGTTTTGCTTTTTATTTCTTTTCTCCCTTCAAAAACACCAAAATACGCTTGTCTGCTTGGTAAGCGGTAGGAGCAGGAATCAGCGTAACTTTTATCGGCGGATTAAAGTATTTATAAACATAAACCTTACAAAAATTGTAAGAGATAGAGATTGTTAATATGACCCATGAGGTGACTGATAATTATAAACTTGTTCTTAAATTAGTATTGTTAAAAGTAATTTAAATATACATTGTACAGTACTGACGGAAGTACACATTTTATAAGTGAGTATATATTTTATTATATCAGAAAGTATTTTTGTTTGTTTTACTTTCAGTAAATTAATAATTTTAAATAACCTTTTTTTTTCGACTTTTAATACTTGTACTCGCTCCCCCCACATTTTGGCTTGCTGCTTTATCTATACATAAATTTATATGTATTTTTATTTCTGTATATGTAATTCGATTGTCTCTTCTAATAAGCGATGCTGTGACTAGTTTCTGTAGATGTTGATGACCGAGTTTTCTATTACGACAGTAGTACACTTTATTTGTATAATATTTTCCCTTTTAATGTAAGTATTAGGTACAAAGCCAAATATACAAGAACTGTAACTCGAGAAATTAGCTCTAATTACAGTCTATTTCAAATGGTAAATTATTAATAAAACAACTTCAGGCTCACAGTCAACACATTATTAATGGATAAAAAATTAACAATAAATAATCAATCTTTTGTGAAACGCAAAAGACATTTTCATAAATTCCTTCATAGTATCGGAATAAATAAACTAATAAGTGATATGAGAGAATTGCTATAACTTTGATCAGATTCTTCGAATATTGTCAAACATTACTATGAGTAAGGAACATTTTTGTTTATTTCGGGGATTTTTAATTATAATCTATGCATGCTATTAAGCATAACTAAGCGAATACAGAAATAAAAAAAAGGGTTTTAGTTTTAATTTTAGAGTTCATCAATCAATCTTTCAGTAGACTCGTGTCAAAACGACTTAAGCAACCACTGCTAGTAGTTGATAGAACATATAATTAATTGCTCTAAGTTCTTTAATTAATGCTCTTGCTTGGCAGAGATTTTATTTTATTCCTATGTGCTTATATTTAATACAGACAGTGAACTTTTAAAGTACTGTTATCAATCACTATTACTCATCTCCTTTTCAAAAGCATTAAAGGTATTTCAAAATTAAATTAAAGGATAATTATTAAAATTAAGTAAAAGTGAAGAAAAAAACAACTTTTGATAACTCTAAAATATTTTCAGCTTACTTTGCTATTTTCTCGCAATAAGAGTTATCAAAATGAAAATTAAAGATTTAAATTTATATAATAAAAGAATATTCTAAAAAATACTTAAGAGTTTTTCTTTTCCTACTGGTATTTTTAAAGCGATTTTTTTTAAAAAAATTTTTAAACCTTTTTGAGATTCAATTTAAAGACAACAAGGTATAATTCATTTAAATACAAAAATAAAGAAACATTAAATTTATTTTTAAAATATTCCAAAATTTCACCCAAAGGTATCCGACTACGTTGGGACCGTGATTTCTAACAGCGTATAAATGGAAAATTTTATGATATTTAGTGCAACTTAGATTAGAAAAATGTAAAAAAATTATTTTAAAATATTAAAAAAAGTTGGTTAAATACACTATTTTGTCAAAAATGACTGAATGATAAATTTTCAAAATTTTCTATTTTTGTAAAAAATGTTTCTATTATAATAATATTTTCCCCGTATATAGCTCAGATCTTTTACAGGGGCCCGACTGAATTTTTGAAATATATACTTGAAGTGAGTTTACCCCGGTTTTACGACAACAGGGGGGAAAATATTGAAAAAACCCGATAACTATTTCGTAACTCAGAATAATGTAATTTTCAAATTCTAGTTCAGACTCTCGGGAGAAGTTTTTTTACCTTATATAAGTGTGTGTTTTGTGTGAAAAATTTTTATTTTGGCTTTTTTTTATAAAAGGTGAACGTTTTGAAAAAGATTATTCTAAGTTAATTTTTGCCAAAATATGAATTTAAAAAATTTTTTTTGTAAAAAAGTTTTTAAAAAATACATGTTTCTAATTTTAATACCAAATATCAAGAAAATTTTCTATTTATGCGTTTTTAAAAATCACGGTCCGAACGGTCATCCCCTTAAACATTTCTGTAAATTATTTACTGTTAAAAATTTACTGTTAACAAGTAATATCAAAAAATAGTTTTTAAGTCAATTCTTACTTAGATCAACAACAAAATATTTTATTTTAGCTACTTTAAATAGTCAAGTAATATAAATATGTATATACATAGGACAGAATCACAACATTAAGTGGTCTTTATTTTTTTAATTATTATTTAAATCGTATTTTCTTTTTTAATTTTAGTCCAACTGAAGTTTAACACGGAGAAAAAAATATTTTTCGTTTTTACAAAGTTGCAATTGGGGGCGCTAATTTCCCCAAAGTGGTGATTTGTAATTTTTAAATAATTGTTTTTAAACAATTAATTTTTATAAAAATTAAATTATTTATTTTATCAAAATGATCCTGTATATAAAAACACTAATTCAGCCTTTAAATTTATTTTATTAACGATTGAAAATTTTCCAAGATAAATAAATAAATATAAAATATATAAATAGATAAATATATAGACGTGGGGCTAATGTGTAGGATTGAAAAAATGTGAAATTCACAACAGAAACACAAAAGGAAAAAGTTTTAAACAATGATTTGAAAAAAAAAAAATCGTTTGCTGAAAAATTAAAAATTTCTTGAGAAACGAAAAATACAATTTTAAAATAGTTTTACTATTTCGTCGCTTTTTTTATTTTTTATTTTATCATGAAATATTTTAGTGCATATAAATACTTTTACCTAAAATTATATTGTATCATGGAAATAACAAATGCAATTTAGATCAATAAATAATATTTTTTCATAAAAAATTACTCTGCATGTTAAAAAAAATATTTCCTAAAGTAGTGCAAGCTGATTTACCCCAAAAACTTCTTTACTTAAATTGTTTAATTTTAATTTAACCTTTTTTTTTGAAATAACGAAAAATATTAAAAAACATTATCTTTTATTCCGAGCTTTTTTAAAAAAATAATATTTTTAACTTTAATATGTAGTGAAATTTGATGAAATGTAGAGCAGATATTCTTTAAATTTTTTATAATTAATGGTCCATATTATATTCTGTAACCTTTTTTTGATTTTAATATAATTTGAAAAAATAAAATTTGTAAATTTGGCGATAACGCACACTTTTAATAAAAAAAAAAAAGATCGAAATTTAGGGGTGCGTGTTATATCCCGGGGATAATGGGGAAATTAAAAAAAAAAAGATGAAAGAAAAAATGAGCTTTAGGGGTTTTTTAAGTACGTTTTATTTAAAAGAAATGACGCCCTTATCAATTTAAAGTGTTGCAGTTCAAAAAGTATTCTATTTTTTAAAGGGGAATAATAATTGAATAAATAACCAAAACTACAGCAATTGCCCCGTAATTTCAGGTTTTTTCGTGAAAAGGGGGTTATGGGATTAACTTAAAAAAATTAAAAAATTTCAACTTGAAAAAAGGGTTTGGGTTATACCCCAAATTAAAAGTACAGTCTTTTCATCATCGTAGAGATTTTGAAAATTTTTTTAACGAAGACTAATTTGAAAGTTCTTTTTCCCGTTATCGAGAATGTAAAAAATATTTTGGGAAATGATGTGCGGCCTAGGGCCCCACTTACTAGACTCAAAACGAAAACCCTTTTTATAATAATTGGGATTGTTTATAGCATTTAAAATTAATAATCTTACACTTATGGATTTTTTTAAAATGGGTGAAGTAAAAAATAAAAAACGTGGGGCACGATATTGATGCGATTTTTTTTAAAAATTTTGGAATGGCAGTTATATGAAAAAGACCCCTTTTTTTTTTTTGTTAATTTCCTAAAAATTTAAAAAAAAATTTGTATACCTTCAATTACTTACGAAAATATAAGCATTTTTTTCATACATTTATTTCCTAGGGAGTATTTAAGAAAATTGAGTTTTTGGGGAAGTCCAAATATTGCAAAAAAGATAGAAGACTGAATATTTTAAAGAATATAAAATCC
>BMAV01023563.1:32500-59207 GCA_019973955.1 Trichonephila inaurata madagascariensis
GGAGTAAAAAAAGGGGTTTATAAACGATTTCCCAATTTTAACTGGGAAAAAAAGCATCTTTCCCTTTTTATTTTTGAGTTTTTAAATTTGAAAAAATGAAAATTACTTTTATAACCATATTTCCCAAAAAATTTAAAAATTTTAATTTTCATTGTGAAAAAAAGGGGGTGTTAAAAAATTTTTTAAAAAAACTTTTAAATTTTTTTTATTTTTTTTCAGTCATAAACAAGTTATTATAAAAATTAACCCTAAAAAACATTTTTCTTTACTTTTTAAAAAATATAGTTAAGTAGATCCGGGGTTCCCCAGGAATTTTTTAAATTAGTCGCAAAAAAACAAGAAGTTCTTTAAAAGCAAAATTTATTGTCGAAAATCCAACTTGAAAAACAAGGTTCATCAGCAATATTCGCAGAATAAATTGCAAAAGGTTTTAAAATTCAACAGCACTCGGAAAACAATTTAAGGTGTCAAAATAACCCTTTTATAAAATATTATTCATAAACAATGACTCTTTTTAACAACCGAAGTAATTCAACTTGTCGATTTGGGTACTGGGCGAAATAATTTGATCGCTAGTCAAAACCAGAGTGACTGACTTTCGGAGGGGACCCTTTTATTTATATCCCTCGGGATAATTCGGAAAAAAACCCCCTTTGCGTCATAGGGCTGAATTTGTGGTTTTTCTACTTTTTCAAAGGGAAAAGAAGGGCCCGGAATGAAGTCCCCAAAAATTTTTGCCAAAAAACGCCAGATTGGGTCCCAAAAAAGGCCAAAATTTTCTCTATCGCCAAGATTTTCCCCCTTTCCCCTTTACCTTTTAACCTAAAGGGGGGCCCTTTTCTTTTTAAATAATACAATCTTTAAAGCAAAAATTAAACCTAATTTTTGGGGAAGAAAAGTAAAATTTTACACATCCAAATACAAATTAATTTTTTCTATTTGACTCAAAATTCGTAACAATATATTCTAAGAAAATTCCCTTACATATGTAATTGTTTTTTTAATTTAAATTATAAAAAACATTTTAAAATGACTTCCTTTTGGGGAAAACTTTGTGTTTTAAAAAAATTATTCAGATTCCGTATTTTTAACATTCCATAATGTGTTCCAACTGAAGTGCTTTTCATATTTACAACTCTTTTGGGGAAAATTTGGATTAGATTGTTATAGTCTTTATAATTTGGCCCTTTTTTTTTTCCAAAACAATAAGGGTTTTTTAATTTTTATTTCCCCTTTAAAAAAAAGTCCCCTTGTCCAAAAAAGAATAATTTCGGTTTTTAAGTTACTTAAAAAGTAAATTTTTAAAAAAAATTTTTTTATTTTCTATTTTTTTCTTCCCTTTTAGGGGATGTGTGACAAAAAAATGCAGTGGACAGTTTTTTTTAGTAAATTGTGAGAACCAGCTCATGCGAATATTTATCAAATTAAATTAATCTTTTTTGGTTTTTTTTTCTTAATATGTTACACACAATTTACCCAGGAACAAAAACTAAATAATTTTTTTAATGCTAATCTCCATTTTTAAAAAGGGAATTAAAAACTGGTTAAAAAAGATAAATTTTGGTTTTTCTTTAAATTCTTTTTTTAAATGCTAAAAGAAAAAAACCTCTTTAAGTATTTCTCCCGACATATTTTAACAGAAATTTTTCATACATTTTTATAAACCCAAGAAACCGTAAATCAACAAAAAAAGTAATAAAAATATTAAATATTGTTCCCCAAAGTGATAAATTTTTTAACTTTTAAGGAAAAGAGATAAAACTGAAATGTTTCCCAAAAAATCTTTTTTTACTCCAAATTCTTTTTAAATTTAACAATTCTTTTTTCCCCCATAATAGAGTTTTTTTTCTTTTAAATATTTCCAATTTTAATTTTCTGATTTACTGAAAAGAGGATATATATAAAAAAAAAATTTCCCCACACAAAAATTTTTTGTACTCTGATGTCAACCCTTAAGTCGGAGGAAAAGCAATAAAGACTTTTTGAAAATTTTTTTAGGGTTTAAAAACATAAATCAAAAATTTATGGCTCACTTTTTGGATAAATGAAGGGATGGAAAAGATAAGTTCTGATCCACCAACCAAAAATTTTAAAAAATAAGCTTTTTATTTCACAAAATGATAAATGTGTTAAAAAATTTTTTATTTACTTATCGAAATTTCTAAAATATATAACTTTTAATGCAAAAAACGGGAAAAAAAGGTTTTTCGGAAAAATTTAAAATTTTGAGGGGGTTTATAAGAGTTGGGCAACCATTTAAAAAAACATTATTGGGAGCAACCTTTTTTTCGTTAATTCGGGGTTCTTTTAAAAAATTTTTAGTAAATACCCGAAAAAAGTAATTTTAGGGGTTTGAAATCAGGCAGTTTTTTATTCCCGAAGCAAAACTTTTCCCAATTATTATTCGCTATTCATAAGCTACTACAAATCAAAAAAATTTCAACATCTTTTAATAAACAGTTTCGACGTTAAACTTTTAAGACGTTCCCGCTAAAGCATTTAGATATCAATGTAATTGTCAAAACGTAAAATGTTTTTTGTTTCCAAACCTTTTCATTTCAATATATATATATATATATATATATATATACAGTCGGACTTCTGTATAACGAAGTCACTAAATCCCGGAAAAAAGTTTGTTACATGGAAAATTCGTTATATAGAGGTTCATCTTTGAATATACTTTATATAAACCACATAAAAAAATTAACTCATAAACACTATAGATTAAAAAAAGTAATTAATCACATCTTTTTTAAAATTAATATATGTTTATTTTATATATCTTACCCATCAAAAAAGAATGAAAGCAAAAACTACAAGGAAAACAAGAAAAAAGAATGTCGAAGAATTCACTGTATTTTCAATATCAAGAAAATAATTTTATACCAAAATTAATGAATTTTAAGGACATTTTATAATTTAAAGAAGATAGTTTATAACATAAAGTGGTAATAAACATACATTATTTTCTAATTAGAACACGGGCACACGGGACAACTTCACTGAGGGTGAAAGAGGATATCGAAAGATGTTTCTAGTGAACAGGGCAATGGGGTTAAGGATTTCACTTCTTAGATCAGATTTCCAGAACTCTATTGCTCTCGGCAAGTTAAGATCTAATAAAACCAGTTCAAGATTTATGACCACCATAAAATATGTTATAGAGAAAATAACTTGAAATTTTTTCAAAAATACTTTAAAAAAAGGGAGAACAAAAATTGAATCACAAAGGAAAAAGTTCGTTATATAGGAAATGCACTTCACTATAGAGAGATTATTTTACGAAGAAAATCGTGAAATGTGCAAGGTTCCTGGAAAAAGTTCGCTATAAAGAAAAATTCGCAATATAGAGGTTCGTTATATAGAGGTTCGACTATCTCTCTCTCTTTATATATATATATCTGCAAAATGGCACGTATAATGAAACATTATTTCTCTCAATAAAGAGAGTAAATGGAAAAACTCTTATACCGCCCTTTTGGTAAAATTTGTGAGAGGCTCGTACCTCTCTCTCGGGCACCTAGATGTGTGGGGGGAAGGGAAGAAACACTCGACATGATCCAATTAATCTATTTATATCCGCACAAAGAACATACACCATTTCAACTAATTATAGTAAGAGAATTTCATCAACGTTAACCGTGAAAATGGAACAACGATGGTAAAACGCTAACGATTAGGAGACTATTAAACTTGATCCTTACTTTAATAAAGGATCAAACCTTTCATCCGATTCAATCTAATATCAAATCAGTCCTATTGAACAATCGTCTTTTGAAGTTTCCTCCTAATAAGAATCAAATCACTATAATTCTAATATTATACCTTCAGTAGCAATCTTAGCTGACTCGGTGTATTTTCTCTCTTCTCTCTCACAAGCTAGAAAACCTCGCCTATTTATAGTAAGTTAATTTAAATATCATGCTTCTTTTCATCCGAAGGGTGGTTGTGAATAACGCGAATTGATAGCCCAAAGAATTCCCAAGAGGATTATTTGTAAAAAGTACGTATAGATCCGTCAAAAATGAAAATAGTTTTTTTATCATTCCAACTGTATCACATTGAGCAATAATCATTGTATGCGGTATCAGAACTAGCCCAGCGTTAACTTTTTCACGGATTTTGTGAACGAATGAGCCAGTTTCAAATCACAGTAAGTCATTTTTGTTTTGCACCACAAGACTTCACAATAATACATCACGAAGCATACATAAGACATAAAGATACAGTCGAAAATAACAGCTTGTATTACCTGCTACCCCAACATCTCGTTTGTCTCGATAATGAAAACTCTCGTTTCCCAGAGAGTGCTATACAAAATAATGAGAGTGGCATTAAAAAATTATTTAAACTACGTAAAGGAAAAGGAAAGTTGTACCAAACAAAATTTATGTCTTTCTTATTAAGGAAAACAAAGTTTTCAAATAAAAAAGAATAAGAACTTAAAATTAACCTGTTTATTGCAATATGGTAGGTTTGAATTGCATTTTGAATTACCTTTCATTACATTTCTTAGGCAAAGACCATTATTATTTTTGGTCTTTGTTTTACACATACATTTGAAGAAAGCTTCACCGCTTCCATTGGAATGAGCAATTCAACTGACAGAAGAGGAATTTCATGGTCAGGAATATCTTTAATTCTAAGCAAGTTCTTAGGGCACAAAGTAAATTGCGATTTCGCATATACTTGTTTTAAAATTCCTTCAAAAGTTCCAAGTCGATAGAAATCATCTTTTCCACTCGTTACAAGTGTCAATATATTGACATTCAGAACAAAAATCACAAATTTTACAACAATGCCTTTTTTAAAATAATTTTTCTATTTTTTCTGGCAAGGTTCTCAAAGTTGGATGTACGGTTCAATATCATAACGTTGAACTTTTTTGTATTTGGTTGAAAGTTCTTTCAGAATTCTATCACGTACTCCGTGTCCAATAGCCAAATAAGCTTCATGAAGTACGTAAAATAACTCAAAATCTGCGAGGTAACTGTATATAAGTAATTCCTATCCTTTTTATACCCGTGAACCTGTCAATGTTTGATAATTTTACAGCGGCTGCTGAGGGTGGAATGTTGTTTATGTTTTAAATTGTTCTGATTTAGTAATTAGTTGTATTTAAATATGCCTTCAGAATAAAATTTAGTTACTCAAAAATGAATATAAAGTGATTATACATAAAATATAAAGGATTTTCATGGAATGTCAAGCAAACACTAGAGAAATACACCCCAGTAAATAAGTTAATAAGTTGGAAATAGTTTAATACTCCTTGAGTTGCGCGAAAACATTTGATCCACGGACCGGTGATTGGTACATTTGTGTAGTATTTGATGCCTTCTTTAACAGGTTATACGAGTTTACATTTATTTTCACCAAGCATCACATCATAGCTATTCAACAACCAATAGAATCTGGGTACCTGTTTAGTAGCCATTTTGGCTATTAGTACATCAGTTATTAACTTCTAGTAAATAATTTCAGTTAAAAGAAAAAAAAACTTTTGAGCAGCTCGACGTCGAATAGTTGTATCAGGCCTATGACCAGGGGTCAGCAACCTTTTAGCTTTGGCGTGTCAAAAACCAACCTACCAATTAAGGTTCAGCGTGTCACATATTAGGGCATTTTTGAAACAATTCTATTCCGCGTATAATGCATGCAGAGTTAGAGATTAGAGATCAATTATATAGATTTACAGCTTTATCACACATTAATTAAATATATTTCATAACATAAAAATAAACAGCACAAATTATAATTATTTCTCTACAAAAAAAAACCTCAAAATATAATTATTTTCGTTCATTACAGTTAAATAAAAAAGATAAATAAAAATTTTAATGTGAACCTAGTGCTGCCTCACTTTCATTTCACAAAAATGTGGTGTAATTTGTAAATTTCACTTTGACATGATTTTGAGCATTCATTTGTTAAACAATTTCTTTGAGGACTCGAAATATTTTCCATAAGAGGAAAAATATTTTACTAAGATATGTAGAATTTAAAGCGGAAAATAGATGCATGCAATTTTCTTTCAATAAATAACTCCAGCTATGGCATTTAATAAGGTACAAAAAAGCTGTAAATTTACCTTTAGAGTTATTTTTCAAATTTTTCATAATTCCTTAATTGTCCATAATTCTGGAGATGTTTATCAAATAAGGTCAATTACAAATTTATGAAGTTCCATACATTCAAAAATTAACAAATTTGTTAATCAGTGCTGAGTGCCACTGATAATTTTCCTGGTACCATGGGTTGGCAACCCCTACTATACACCATGACTCCTTTTCCAACACTACAGCTTGCTTCTCCATTTTCACGCAGAGCAGGGAAAAAACAATTTTTTGTTGAGCAAGTAAAAAGTAAAATGGAGTATTTTGACACTCCCGAACAATCCACAATGGGCAACCGACAAATTCTGAACCTGAGACACATGTAAAAAGTCTCGTGCCTTGCCACGCACTATTCGAAACGAATCGGAAATGTATTTCATACTTTGCCGGTTTCTCATTAGGCATTCTACAGAATGCCTAGGCAATGTGTGAAATAAGAATCATTTCATACATTGCTGGCCAGTTTTATGTATTCTATACAGTGCCTAGGCTTTCTATTGAATGCCGGATTTCATACTTTACCGGTAAGATACACATAAAGAGTAAATAACTGAATCATACGAGAAAGGGTCTCAGGTGTGTTAATTTTCTCTTGAAGGCTGAAAATATAAACAATATTCAAATACATATAACTCTTTGAAATTAAAATTAAATAAATCGAATGCTTTACACAATATTTATAAGGGAATGGGGCTTCAGAAAAGTATAAAATGTTTAAAATATAATCATAATTTAAAAAATTTTAAACATATGAAAATAAGAAACATTTCTATAAGAAATATTAATTTTTACGCTGCGCATGCTATTTTCTAAAATAGTAGCTTTAATTGCTCAGAATGAAATGATTTATAAAGCTAAATGTATCCTTATTTCACTGTAGTAATTTTATATTTTTAGAATAATAAATTATATTTTTTAAAAAATAAAAAAAAATTAAATTTTCAAAATTTTTTTAAAAAAAATTCAATATTTTTCAAATATTTTAAAAAACATATATTATTCTTAAATGATGTAGGGTTTAAAGAGTATGATACATTTTATAATTCAATAAAGTTTTATACACACACATCAGAGGCTACTATTTTTGAAAATATCGTGACTAACACAAAAGTATTTAGTATTTATTACATATTTTCATATGCTTATAATTTTTAAAATTATGATTATATTTCAAACATTTTGTACTTTTTTGAATTCATAATACTTTGTAAATATAAGATTTGAACTATATTTAATTTAAATTTAAAAGAATTATGCCTGTTTGAAATTTGTTTATAGTTTTACCCTCGAGAAAAATTAAATAACCTTGTGACCCCTTAAGATTAATAATTTGCGAATCTACATAAAAATTACCTTACAATAAACTTGTAATGTAAAACATTTATCGCAATCTTCTTAGTTTTTTTTAAAATGCTGCACTTCTTTGTTTACCTTATAAACAGTTAAAAAATTGAACGTGGGTTCGTTGGAAGATGTAGAATTCATAAAATAAAAATAAACTAACAAATTACTAAGATTAAAAGTGATCCTCATAGTCCATATTGTACCATTGTTAGAATTCATACCATTGTACAAGTAAATTCCCTGTTTAATTTTGTTTCTTAAGCTTTACTAGTTCAATCCTTTATTTGTAAGGTGAAGAATTTAACAAAGTAATTTAAGTCTAAATTTTTACAAAGTTAAATTATAAATCTTTAGTTTTTAAACTAATGAAACTATTTTCTGCGTGAAAACTTAGATGATACACTGGATTCTGAAAGTCACTAATCCTGTAAAGTTTACTTTGCTTCACTTATTCTAACTAACAAAGAATAGCCTTTGAAAAAAGGAAACCATAGTGTAATTTCCAAAGAGAATCTTTCTTAGAAGTATTCTTTCGTTTAACCATTTTGTAGATAATGTATTATCAGAAGCAAGAAGCTTTAGCATTATAGAAAAATTTAAAGTTTAAGTAAATTTAAAAATGGAGCTAATTTATTTTGCACATCAAGGTGTAAAAGTTAACAAAATAGAAAAATTTCATACCATAAATTATGGAGTGTTTTAGAAAAAGAGATAAACATATAAAATCTGTGCGTAAACAGCTAATTAGCAAAAGACTTGTCTTATGTATCTTTGTAATCATTTTTACTTATTACATAACCGGAAATTGTTCAGTTTTCTTAAAAGAAATAATTTTGAAAATGGTATTGTATGTTTGAAACTAGTATGTAATTGACAGGGTTTAGTTAATTCTGAACAAACAAGTACAGAAGTACTTGCAAAATAATATTCTTAAGCATCCACGATAATTACTAACTGAAAATTAATAGAAAAATTGAGGAAACGAGTCATTTTCTTTGATTTCAGTACAAAATCAGAACAGAAATACTTGCAAATTAATATTCCTAAGCATCCACGATAATTATTGACTGAAAATTAGGAGAAAAATTGAGAAAACGAGTTATTTTCTTTGATTTTCATTTATGTAAAACGAGCTACTTTAAAACAACTTGTGGTTATCTTTCTGTACTTTTTTTCTTAATACTTCTCAATCTCTCTCAATCAATCAATTTTCTTTATATAAAATCCGGCCCTGTCCATCGGGCTAAAAACAAAAGAACTCTCTTGCCTTTACACAAAATTCAGTCTTGTACTTCACCCTCAAAAATCACCGGACTCTCTTTTCTTTGTACGCGCGTCCCTTACCCAGACTAACGTCTTTTCCCCCCTTAGAAACAGCAACCTCCCCCGAAGGTGCGGCGAATGGCGCTTAACACTCAATAATTTACTGCCAACATTACACAAATTATATTTGTACATTATAACTTAGGTAAACAAAGAAGAATATCTGATGTATGAAAATTTTATTATTAAGTAGGCAGAAATTTTCCAAAATTAAGAACAGATCATTTTAATTTTGCAAATTTATTTCCGTTGATATATGTACTAAAATGTTCTAAATTATAATTCTATATGTATTAATATAATACTTTGATTTTATTTTAATAAGGATTAATTGATATTTAAAATGTTACTGAAATATATGTGAAATTAACTTCATTGGTTGTTGTTTGTAACTCATCTCTCTTTTTTTATTTCGAAATTCTAGTGAATTAATATAAAGTTTTTATAACTAATTTGCACGTTTACTGAAAGTAGTACCATACATATCTATAAAAGGAATTCTTCTATGCAAAAATGCAAATTTCTTAAATGCATTTTTAAGTGACATCTAAAAATCAAATGATATATACATTAAATGAGCTAACGTCATTAATTTTATATTGATTTTTCATTTATCAATAATTTTATAGAGTATACTTATTTTATGAGAGCGAATAATGAATAAAGATAAAAATTATGAGTTATTTTTAGAAAGAGTTTATACATTTAGAAAACAACTTTATGCATAAGTTTCTTATTATTTATTTATTTATTTTATTAGCATAAGGTACCTGTGTTCATAACTAGTTAGAAACATAACTTTTATTAAAAAAGAAAAGAAAAAAAGAGGTATAAGAATAAATTATATACTTCTTGTATACACACGTATCAAGAGTAAATTTTCTTCACGCAATAAAAACACATTTTCCTTTTTGAAAATTGTTAATTTATGGTATTTCGAAAAAAAAAGAAAAAAATTTTCAGCCGTTTATGAATACCAAATATCAATACTCGAATTCTGTAATGAAATCATTTTTATGGAAGGCTTTTTTGGTCTCAACTATCTAAATTATTTAGAAGAAATACCAGGGGTATGTACTTTTCTAATAATACAAGCTAGCTTACACTTTAATGTAACAAAATAAAAGCAATTGTAAATTAAATTCTATGTGCATTCATTGGAGAAAAGGACATAAACATTTTTCAGGATACTTTTTATTTTCTTATCAGCATAATATTTTCTCCTAAATGAATATTTTATGTTGTAAGGTATTAAAGTGTGCATTATATGTTATTTATTAACTTGAGAAGGAATTTTTCTTTTCATTCAAATGACTGCTAATAACTTTGCGCTTATTTAAAAGACTGAAAAAGGTTGAATATTTTCTCAATGTTCCTTCTTTCTTTTTTGTAACTTTTATTATTAAAATATTTTGAATAATGATTTCGTTTTATGATCATGACCACTCGGCTACCGATGCCACTAGAAACATCATTTTAGCAAAATGGGCAGGAATGGTGGCCAAAACTCAATTAGGCTTCGGTGTTGTATACATGTGTTAGGTGTTCATGTATATGAAAGCAGCATGATCTGTGTTATTAAAACGTAGGAATTATGACCTACCTTAAACATTCCTGAATATGCTATTGCATTTTTCGCACTAATATAACAAATTTAATGTTGCTACTGCAGTGTGATATGTTCAACAATCAATTCGAAATAATACAACAAACAAATAACATTTCTCAACCTTTTTGACTCCTTGGACTGTTAAAATTTATGGAAAAGCTCCACAATTCATGGTTTATGTTTTTAACAAGAGCACTTTGAAGTTTTTACTTCAACATACAAGAATAATGTACATAATTTTGCCATTGTTTCTTTTAGCATAAGATTTTTTTTATTTTCTAAGGGGTTATCAAATTTTTTAATGGATTATTGTTTGACCGCCAGACCAGTGATTAAGAGTCCCTGTCCCAGACGATTTCTGAATACCTTAACAGAAACCAAATCATTGGGAAGATGGTGGAAAATTCTCTATTGTGGCTGCGGAGTTCTTTACGATGAATATGTGACATTTGTCTATCTATTTATACTTTTACCATAATTGCTTCACATGTACTTACAATATTTGACCACTAGTATCCATATTGTTATGAATTTTGTGTAAGTAGTGTAAAGAATCAATATTCCGATGTGTAATGTATTTATATTACTCTATGTTATATTTATTTTATGTTAAACATTGTAATATTCACAAGAAATCCCGATCCTTACGCTATAGTGGCGATTCAATGAGAACTTGAACAGTACAACCTTCCTGGCCGTTAGTCCTGGTTTAGTCACCATTTGAGATTCTTCACCAAGTTTTGACCACGATCGGTTTCACACTATATTGTCGTATCTAACCCATTTCTCATCCCCAGTCATCATCCGTTTTAGAAATGGGTCGATTTCCTTCCCTTTGGACAAGGCTCACAGATGGAAACTCGATCCATCATGTTTTTTGGTGTTAATTGTTGTGGCACCCAAACATCGAGCTTCTTTGAGAATCCAATTTTGCGCAAATGGCTTAAAACTTTTTTATGATCCACCTTTAGCTCCTGGGCGATGATACTACTACTAACATGCCCGTCAATTTCGATTATTTCTGATTTTATCGACATTTTTGACGACGGTCCTGCCTGTGCGAGGTGCATCAAAAATGCCTGTACGGAATCGAAGAAAACAAAATAGCAAATAATTAGTTGTTACAGTATGGGCACCATAAACACCACTCCCAATTTCAGCCGCCTAGCTTGCGTTTCACCTCTATCAAAAAAAAAACTGTAAATGTACCGAATTTTCTCTTTTCTGACTTCCATTTTAACACCCTGTAACTCACAACTGAATGGACCAAACAAAAACAGCAAAGTATTTTTTTAGTGTGAAATGTCCGATCAACAACGAGTATAAATTCGAAATTGTTTGATGGATACTTCACGAGATATCGACACTACAACCATCTACCAAAAATAATGGATTTCTATTTTTCCCAACCTAATTTTTGGGCAAAAATAATGATTTGTTACATGTAGTTTACAGTATAAAAAACTTAAAGCACAGATTGTGTTAAGATAGAGAATAGTCCAAGTTAACTGGATATCATAAATAATCGAAGTGGCTTTCTTTCTGTAAACTTCAGAAAGAACATTCGTGGAACTCACTGCACAAAACGCATTTACCATGGGGCTATCCTTTTCGTGTTCTAGGATAGAGTGCTAATTTTTGGACACCTAACGTCCTCTACGAACAAACTTATGTTCCTACTAATATTACTAAAAACGGGTTGATTTCTTTTAATATTTCAAAAGTTCTTGAACTTCGAAATTGCCCACTAATATGTACGAGTAAACACCTTGTATCTTGAAATTTAGTAAATAATTAAAAAAAATACTTTCTTAAAAAACTATTTCTCAAAAAATAATTATGAATAACGGGTATCACTTTTGAATTCAGTGATTTTTGTCTTTTTATCTTAATAATAAGACAAGAAAAACAAAACAATAATTTTCTTTATTAATACAAAATGTGTATTAGATTTTTTTTTATTTATGAATCCTAATTCTACTTGAAGAAGAAACTGTGAATTTAGCGCTCTTCCCGAAAACATAAGGTGTTAAACTTATAATTTCAGGGAAGTTTCAGTAAAATAGCTACTTTCGAAATCAAAAAACTCTTTACGTACAAAAAAATGCGCAAATTCTTAGAGGTAGTTTGAACATTTTCCACGTAATGGTATTTTCTATTCCGGAACATGTCTCCCTTCTGCGTTTCTTTTTTTTGCAACGACAATACCAGGTTAAATGGCGCCAAGTAAAAGGATTCCCAGGATTACAGTCATGTCATTTATAAGACAACTGCCACAGAAAACTCTAACGCTTAAAGAAAAAGAAAAAAGATGTAATGGTTACATTCTGGAAAATGTTTACTTAAGTTCATCTGTTTTATTTTATCTATTTCCTTTAATTTTACCCCATCGAATATATATATATATATATATAATATCCACATAGTAATATATGTAAAATGCGTTAGAGACAATAACTTGAATTTTTTTTCAGAAACACTTTAAAAAAAAAGGGAGAACAAAAATTGAATCACAAAAGAAAAAGAGTTCCTTATATAAAAAATGCAC
This sequence comes from Trichonephila inaurata madagascariensis, assembly GCA_019973955.1. Lineage (NCBI taxonomy): Eukaryota > Metazoa > Arthropoda > Arachnida > Araneae > Nephilidae > Trichonephila > Trichonephila inaurata. Next base: position 45,444 of record BMAV01023563.1, read on the forward strand.
TTCGTTATAGAGAGGATATTTTATGAAGAAAAACCGTGAAATGTTCAATGTTCCAGGGAAAAGTTCGCTATATAGAAAAAATTCGCAATATAGAGATTCGTTATACAAAGGTTCGACTGTATATATATATAATATAGTGTTTCCCTAATTTTACCTATTTTTATGTATTTAATTTGTCAATTTCGTAATGCTATTGTTGCTCCAAATGTGGAATTTAAATATGTAGAACAAGAAAATAATTTATATAAATTTAAAATATTTATTGCTTGTACCAAACTCGGATTTTTGTTTTTAAATTAGTAATATTTCGTAATTTCATCCAACTTTTGTGGCATTTCTAGGTATCCAAAGATCCTTATGAAATAAAAGGGTGCCCTATCTAAACTAGTTAGGTTTTTTCAAGTAAAAAATAAGAATATAGGTATATTTAAAAGGAATTCACTCAAATTTAGGCTTATGCGGCGACTTAAGTCCACGACAATTGCACATTTACGCATGGCCATTCAGAAACTAGAGCAGATTCCTCTTCTAAAAGTATCAATCTTTTTAAATAAAGATTAGTTGATATCGATATAGTAGAACTATATGAATGTATAATAATTCGTAGAAAACTTATTAATTAGTCGTACAACCCTGTACTCAAAAAGCACAGTAATATGAGTCTTTTCGAAAAAAAGATATTGATTCTTAAGGTCACCTGTTTTTCTACTCAAAACTTTCCGTATTTGTTGTTGGAGCATAGTGACTGTTCTGGAAAAATCATCATAAGACCCATTTGTGAGAAGGAAGCTTATTTGGTAGAAATCATTTTGATTACTGAATTTTCGTAGAATCTTTTCTAGTAATTACTTTATTACACTGCTTCCTTGTTTGATTGATTGAATATTAACGTCGCACTGTTCAGCTACACGAGGGCTTTTGGCGAAGGACCACGTAATTTTGAACCATGATCAAGTGACGTGGACGACACCTGAGCTGGCACCTTCCTCTCCTACTACCACACCCCACCAACGGGAGGATACACTGCTTCCTTACTTTTCACCTTCTGATTCTAACACTGAATGTTCGCAAAACACATAAAAACACAAAATAAAAACAGATATCAAGAAATTTATTGTTACATTACAATCTATTGGCGATTGACTGAAAGGAAACATAACTTGGTGAACTGGCGAGGGAAGTCTATATTTCCATAGCAATTTGAATGTATCAGAAATGAACAGATAAACTCATAAAAGAAAAGCAGGGTGAAAAACTTTCAAACTTTACATTACTCCAATGCAGGAACTGCACCTGAAGATGACTGAACATACAATAAGACATTCAATCCATTCCGTGAATGAGAAAACTCTTTATTCGAAATATCAGGAACCTCATGCATAAGAGTTCCAAGAAAAAGTGGGAGCGCCTGCCTCCACCTATAAAAATAAATTCAGAGTAGGCAAAATTTAAACATTTTGGCAATTATAATACCATAACATCTAAAATATATGCCAAAGTACAGCGGAATTTATAACTAAGGATACAAAAATGCAAAGTTCTTACCAATTTCCACACGTCGCATAGATGAAAGGTCAAGTATTGTGTCCCCACTTTGTAGCACATCAGGTAGAAACCTTTATGACTAGATATTTAACGGAAAGCAATAAAATAAATATTCAAATAATTAATTAGTTATCAACCTGTGAAGTTAATGAAAGCTGTGTGCACTGATATGACATCATATACTCACCGCTGTCATGGTAACAGTATTAATCGTAACGTATAAATGAAACAGATATCTTAGAACAAAGGTTCCTAAACTTTTTGTGTCATAGACCCTTTGCCATGTTTTTCGGTTTTGTGTAGAACCCTGCGTTCCTAATGAATTTTTGCAAATTTTTCAAATTAAGTAGATAGCTGGTCTACAGCTTCTTACTTTAAAGTATTTCCATTTCTTACTGTAGGTAATTGTAGGGTTTAAAACTTAAGAATTACATGTTAATTAAATTAAAATTTAATTAAGACACACAAAAACTCAGAAACAAACACACGTTTTCAATAAGAGAGATGAATTTGGCACTTCAATAACAAATTTTAAGGTGTGTTGGAAACCTAAAATCTTCTTAATATGACAATTTTGAGATTTTTACTTTTTCAAATTGCATGGATTGTAACGTTTATGAAAATAATTTACTTTAACCTTTTGGGTAATTAGAAGCTCTTAAAACCTATTTTTAAATGATGTTTGAAACTGGATCATGCCCATTTAAATGGTGCACGAAAAATGTAAGCAGGGTATTATGTTTTCGCTTAAAAGTTGAATGAATTAGGGAAATCAAAACATTTAATCCAGAATTGCTAAAAAAGGGTTTACATGGAGGCACGCAAAATCCCAATGAAAGTGTAAACAACATAATATGGTCTCGTATACCGAAGAAAACATTTATATAAATAGAAGCTTTATTATTGGGTACATAGGGTACAATTTCATCATTTAATATGAGAAATGTATCAAAACCAGAAATTTTGAGAAAACTTAATATTGAACCTAGTATACGGTACACATGCAATGGAGTGTCACGACAAACAGAGGCTGTTAAAGGCTAAATACTCATGTTTACAAGAAACAAAGGAAGTCAGGAAAGAAAAAAGACTTAAAACAGTGCTTCTCAAACTTTCTATACTTGCGACCCAATTTTCAATCATAATTTTCATCGCGCCCCCTCCATATAATAACATGTAATGAATTCAATAATAATATACTTTAACGTAAAGCTACAATAAGACTAATTATAAACCGTACAAATTATCAAGAAAAATATTTAATTTTACATATAATTTTATGACATTCCCATAAGGTCACTGCTAATTATTAAACTTGTTCTTAACTTATCACTGTTAAATTAATTATGAAACACATTGCGCAGTACTGATACATTTATAAGTGTATTATATCAGTGTAAATTTGTATTTTATGATGTAAGAATGTATTTTGTTTTGCTTCCTTTCAGTAAGTTATTAATTTTTTAAAAAATAATCTTTTGTTTTCGACTTTTCGATATACTCGCGCCCCCCTTGTAGGGTTACCACCCTCTAGGGGGGCGCGCCCCACAGTTTGAGAAACACTGACTTAAAAGGAAGAGAAAGGATGATGAGATTAAAAAATGTGCAGATAATTTGGAGTATGGGAAGGAATGTATTAATAAAAGTAATCATACATTAAAGTTCATTTATCTCAAAATGTATATTGTTGATGTTCGATGTACCTTTTCTGGGAAAATAATGTTCATAGGTATGTAAGTTTTGTGACATGTTTATAATGATGGTTAATATATACTGAAATGAGCGTGTTTTGTATAACACCCACAAATAAATTTTGAAATGAATACATATAAAAACTAAATTTATTAAAACATTTTTAATAGAAGCATAACGAAAATCAGGTACAGATTGTATATGTACCATGAACTAAGAGTTGCATAATCGCATGTTTTTAACAGTATATTTAATTGTTAAGTAATAAATTCTACACCCAAAGAGAAACTTAATATATTATTAACATAATTTATAAAATAATATATATATAATATAAATGTGTGAAATAATCTGAATAGAGATTTGAACAAATTTTTAAGAATTCTCACTAATTATCCCAAGAGCATATTTTCTTTTATTTTGTACTCATCCAATCGAATTAACAGCCGAATTCATAAATTTTTGAAGTTTTCATTATGCATCAATCATCAAACAAAAATGTAGTTTTATTTATTTTCAAAATACTTCCTAAGCCAAAACAAAAAAACAAAAGAGCAAGCTTACTTCAAAATATTGAGTAGATTACATCCATCGAAAAAAGGAAAAAAAGAACAAAAATATATTCTGACAAGAATAAAAACGACAGATGTATGAGACTGGTGATAATCACTTCCTTTTCACGAAAAATTAGTTTCACACTCGAGTCGAAGCCATCAAGGAAATTTCAACTGAAGACTTGTGTTCCAGTATAATGGAATATTTTCTCATGTAATTTAAAAGCAAATTTTTTTTTAAAAAAAGAAATCTTTCAAAAACAGAAAAAATAATAAATAATGTTCACTATAAGCTTATTATTAAAAATCGTCTGTCAGAATCTTTTTATTTTTTTCAATTGCGAGATGTCTAAATATTTTTCAATAATCATATACCATTTCAAAGAATCAACACTGTGAATAAAAATATGTCGAACATTAAAGAAGACTCTTTGAATTGCATTTTCTTCTTTAAAAAAACTCTTTTGATTAAAATATATTTTTCACGATTCATACATGATTTATGTTTTGATTATTTACTTGCGCTGATAATTTTCTTACGTCGAGAAGAAGGAAAGAAAATGGTTTAAAAGTTTTGGCATTTATTTTAAGCGCAATACAACAAAGGAGGAAAAAAAGGGGATTAAATTATTGATATCAGAATTGCCAGGTATTTTTTAAAACTGCGATTAAAACTGATATCAGAAATCACAGAGCATATTCAAAAAAATTATTCCCTATAAAAATACTAATATTAAAACTGTCAGATATACATTTTTAAAAATATTAGAATTTCGGTGCAAATGCTATAGCTTTATTTAATCCATACACAATTTTTTTTATTTACTTCATGATTAATATTTAGAAAACTGTTTTATGCTCTCTTTCCTTCTTAGAAATACGTTGCTTATTGATTCCTAAGTTTATGATGTGCATAATTTTTTTTAATTCTTTTACTTTGATGTATTTTTTAATTAAATAAAATTCTTAGTCTGTTATTCCAAAAATTTAGGTACGATTTTTTCAAAAAAAAAATACAAAATCTAATTTAAATACCCTTCTCAAAATTCTTTAAATCAAAATGCCGCAAATGTTTTCCTTTTCCTTTTTTGCTATAAATATGATTCAACTTACAAATAGAAGTATTTAAGAAAATTTTAATAAAATACCACACTTTTAATTTATATCACATTTTATAAAATACATACCAAATGTTGCAAGACTATTGTAATTGAAATGAAAAGTTTTTACAAATAATGGTGCGTTTTCTGAATATTCCCAATCCAGCATAACTAATCTTTTAAACAAGTTGCAATTTATTTTCTGTAAATATTGTTCCAATAGATTCTATAAAAGATTTCAGTCCAGAATACTCTCTACATCAGTGGTCTTCAAACTGTGTTCCACGGAACCCTGGGGTTCCACAAAGAATATTTAGGACTACACGCGCGAATCACAATAAAAATTCGAAAAGAAAATTATAAATATGTGTACAAAACTGATTCCCGTTCTCTACGAAATTGCATACTGAACTTCTAAAGAGCTCATCCTACATTAAAACTGAAAATTTTATTTATACATAACATAACTTTATTTTGTAATACTCTTTAAACTTTTATTATAATATAATAAAGAATATTAAATCATTTTTTTTATATGCTCTACTTACTAGATTGTGAGTATTCTAACATTTACTATATTGGGTTCGACAAAATAATATCCTAAACGTTACTGCAATGTTTTGTCAAACTGAATTGCTTTCTAATGAAAAATGAACTTCTTTCATTTTTGGGGAAAAACACCTATTATATCAAGGAAAGGGAACAACTTATTGACGTATTAACTGATTAACATAAAAATCTAGATTTAAGTAAAAACTCTTCCTAGATTTTAGTTTGCAAATTTTCACGCAAAATACACAGGCTTCCTCAAACAGCTATGGATATCTTAATTCCAATCAGGACAATGTATATAACTGAAAAATATTTCTCAACGCGAATGACTAAAAATACAAAATATAGAAACACATTAAACACAGAATATGAAATGCAACAGCAGATAAATTTAATAAACCTAGACTTCCACAGTTTGTATAAAAAATGCAAGAACATATCTCAGTTACTAAATATAATGCATGGGTAGGTAACACTTGGATCACAAACTAATATTATTAACGAGTAAATTATATTAAAATTAGATTAAATTTTTTCATAAATATAATACTTTTTTAACTGCATTTATATAAAGTACCTATAACGTGTTCTAATTTAAATATCATTTTAAAATATATTCTTTTTAACGTGTATTTGTGTAATGGGACTCCTCTAAAATACTTTATAGTTGTCTAGTTCTCCGCGAGTCGAAACACACACACACACACAGTTTGAAGACCACTGCTCAAAAATTATATCTCTAAAAGGCTGCCTCAAACTTCGTGCTGCTTCTAAGTTTACTAAAAATCCTTCAATCAACCAAAATGTCATGTAATGTTCTTTAAACCAAATGTTCTTCAACACATTCACTAAAAATCCCATTGTTCATTTCCTTGAAAAACAAATTACGTAAATAAATGAATATATATATATATTTTTTGGACAAGTTGATTCGAAATTTCCTGTATAGAGAAAAGAAAAGAAAGCCTGATTAAGGCTCTTTTCGTGAAGAAATGTTTGTTAGAAAACATCGCTGTTAAGAAAACTATTCTGACTAGAAAGTCTTAAGGGATCAATTGCAATTATTTAAGGATTAATTAAAGTCAATACGAGTTTGATCTCATTCTTCTTTGTTGTTCCTTTTCGTAAAAGAGGTTAAAAGAGAAAGTTCAAGGGATATGAAACGTATCCATTTTTGTTATCAGTTCCATATTACTCGGCTTAGACTCAAGAGGCAATTAAATAGCATTGTTTATATACATTAGTGCTTCTCAAACTTTCAACATTTTGACCCAATATTCAATCATAATTTTCATCCCCCAAATAACAATGTATTAAATTCAATAATACTTTATTCTGACTCTAAACCTACAGTTTGACTTTAACCTCTTAAGTGCTGCCAGTGTATATAAACGTTTCGTTCAGCCAGTGTGTTAATTACTTCGGAGGTATTTATAAGCCTTTCCGAAGTAGAATCTTTCCTGTGAACTGCTATCCGTAAAATAATTCCGAAGGATTTGGAATGCAATAAAATTACCTGGGCAGTGTTTGCAAAGGATTTACTTATTTCAGAGGATTTGATTATTTATTCACCTTTACTACCGCTCCAATTTGCCACCTGACATCACATCTATATTTTTTTAGCTTTTTTCCATTGAACCGTAGAGGTTGGTGCCAAATGGCATCATGGACTCATTGCACGACACTCATTATTTTCCGCTTTTTTCCCACTATCACTGAGATTGCTATGGTATGTTTAGTATCTGACATGAACTCAGGGCAGTTTTAACCCTAGACACTTCAAAAGTTACGCCCTCCTATTTCCCCCGGTTTCCTGCACCTCTCCTTCCTGGCTTAGTTATTACTTTTCCTGTTTTGTTTCAGGATAGATTTTCCTTTAGCTCTCTTATTCTTTTCCATTTCTTTGTTTTTGCTGTTTGGATTGCCTTTCCAATATCCACCAGCTGTGGACACATCGTGCCCTTGACTAACAGTCGTACGGACAAGATCGTAGTATGGTTTGGCTATTTTGTTCATTTCTTACTTTACGGCATCACGAACCACCCACTATCTTGCAAATTAGTACAGTAAACTATTGAAATCAATTTCAATTACAGTATGTAGTATACATTATTGTATGAACTGTTTTTAACTGATTAATTATCATCTTCTTCATCGCCTATCGCTTTATTATCTTTGAATTTTTGACACCCTTTTTCTTTGGTGAGTCATTGTCATTCTACTTATATAACGAAGATTTTCTTCGAAAAAAAAACCAAATTTTTTTGAGAAAAACATTAATAACTTCATTGTAAAAATTTCCATAGCGATATCATTTTCAGTGCATAGCAACTTCAAATTGTTAAGCTTTTCGTTTTTCATACTAAATCTCATTTCAGTCTTTACTCTCTTGAGGGCAGAAATGATTCTCTCATGATTCACTAGGCGGTGGTACGTTCGCTCTATAATTTTAATTTTTTTCTCTTTTATTCGCCCTCCAATTTTTTCTCCCTCAAATCTTTGGCGCCCTAAGAACGTACCTAGTGTGCCTAAATCACCCTGAATGAATTCATGAATCACACGCCACCGTCTTTTATACGAATTCTGCTATACATGCAGGACCATATCGATCATATCAAGAAGAAAGCTCGTTTGAATCTCTTTCAATTATTATCGATATACTTGACTAGCACCTTTAGCTATATGTTATTAGGCTCCATTGGGTATAAATCCTTATGCTTGTGATATGAATAATAGGTACTAGAATTAGCCAGCGTTACGTTTCAGGCATACTGCAGCATGTGTCTATCTGTCGTCTCATCGTGTGTTTATTCATTTACCTGTATGTACTCCGTTGGTAAACGTACCAACAAGATAGTTCACAAAGGACTACACATTTCTCTAAATGTTTTACAGTACCTCGATGAGTAATTTGTTCTACTTCTGCCTCAACAGGTGCGCTTACCAGTAGACAAAGGCTAATAATAATACAGATCTAAAACTTTAATATCCCAATGTGTAATGGCCTCTTCCCTGGGGATGCTTCTTCATCATCTTGTCGACCTAAATCTGTAGCAGGGAAAGATGTATGACCAAGACTAACCATGATAAATCTATTTTTTTTTTACTATCAAAGATAATATTCCACAACAAGTAATTTATAAAGGGAACCTTGGGAGTGATATAAAGATAGCGCCAACCTTATGTGAATAAGCGAACGAAATCCGAATATCTTAAATTAATCAATCCTATCTTAATACACTTAAATTCCCTAATTTACTCTAGTAGCTAAAATCCGTCCTTTAGCCACGCGGCGTAATTCCAATTCTTACCGAATTAACACAGCTTTCAGTGACTCCGCTCCTTCTCCTTCTAATCTATGATTATTAAAATTTAACTATATATACATTAGCTAATTCCGGACTATTCCGGACTTTTTTGTCCCGAAATGTAGAAATTGTTTCAAAATTGGTCAGTATATGTTTATTTTTCTTTCATTTATTTGCGAATTAAACTCCTTAAGAGTTTTAATTTTTCAAAATTTTTTTTTTTTTTCGGATTCGATGGCTTAGAGGTAGTGTTCCCACTTCGTAAGCCAGATGTTGCGGGTTCAACCCCCACTGGAGTCGATAGATTTTATGGATGCAAAATCGTAGGCACGCATCTCATGTGATTATGTGGCATGTAAAAGAACCCTTGAGTAACAAATTGAATCTGATAATCTCGGAAAAATTAGAACGCTGCTTATTTAGCCTCTGACGATAGCTTGAATTGAAAAAAAGTAATTCAAGTGTTCAACTTTGGTAGATAGGTTGCCACTAGATGGTGCCAACATGAAATGGCTTTCGCATTTTAGAACTTGCCGTGTCATCAAAGGCTAAATTGCTCAAATTCAACCCCATTGAAAGAAAATTACTTACAAATAATTTAACCTTTTTTATTTTAAAATTTCTTAGGTGTAAAAAGTGAATTAAAAACTTTCTGTTTTCATAAAAAGTTCGACATAAGTAAAAAAAAAAAATCACCAGAATTATCATTTTAGAATTCTGAATGGATTAGGTCCATGCCGGAAAAATGCAAATAAAACTCTATTCCACCAAAAATAACATTGTCAAGTGCATGGAGCTGGATGATAATTACTTTCTATTCACAAAATATCTCCACGCTTGAGATGAGTGTCATCGTAGAAATTTTGATTGAATGTGAAGGAGAAGACGTGCTTCAAAATAATGAAATATTTTTCATTCAGTTCTAAAGAAAATTAAAAAAAGGAATAAATATCAGGAAAAAAAAATAAGCATTGTTTGAAGCTGATCAGTTAAAATTGAATGCCAGCAATGAAGCCATTTATGTTCAGTTTTGCGAAATTTGGAAATATTCCGTAGCTATCTTGTATTTTTGAGAGCAACAATACGAATTGCATATGATTAATTATGAAAATAAGATTCCTTCACAGAGGAAATATTTGATTTATATTTAACGCACAATTTTCTTTCCAGTTAAGCTAATAAATTGGCCATCTTTTCAACATTTCTTTAATTAGAATCTTGAAAGGGAGATATTAAGTGTATGAACACACACAGACACGTGCATGTGATATTTTACTGGAATTAATATATTACAGGGACATTTTTTGTATTCGATTCATTGAAGAGGTCTCATTTTCGATTAAGTTACATCGTAAATTTAACACAAATAAAGTAACAGAATAAGAAGAAACGCCACCAATACACATGGATAAAGATAATGGACAAAAGAGTGCTTCTAAAGTTCCGAGATCTCAGCTTTTATATGTTTCCAAACCGGAAGCTTTGAGATTCATATGATTTATCTTAGTCAATATCGCAATTTATCCGAATAAGTGGTTTATGCAGTACTGAATACTTTTATTTTGAAATGTACCAAATGGGCAGTTTTTGAACAGATATAGTTGTGGTTAAAATGTATATCTCGTTATGTATGCAAACCACAAGAATTAATTATCACGCTATGATTTAGAGATCAGAAACTTTATTTTAGTTATTAAAAGTTATAAAACTATTTTAAATACATTTCTCAAAAGAAGTTTCCAACTTTTTGAATGAACTAAAGTTACTTAAGAAAATTAAATACTATATAAAAGAGATAATAAATCTAGAACAAAAAATAATGACACAAAGAGTGGTATTTCTGATCACTAAATTCAGTTACATCCATCTAAATTGCATGTATTCATCAAAAATATGAACTCACACAAAATGAAAAAAAGAAGTTTTCATTAAGATATAATAGTACTATTTTTATATGTTGCAGTAATGCCTCAGAAAGAAGAAGTTATAGAATTCAGATCTTAGTAAGTGATCCATTTTGAAAGACCAGTCTTTGAAGAAGTCTGAAATGAAAAAAAAATGTATCGGCAACAATATCGGAAATATTTATCGTTTTTTTCCAAAAAGAGTTTCTGCTAAACATTTAGGCTTTCTTTTGAAGATAATGATCTATAATCTTCTGAAAAGGATGAAAAAAAAATACAATTCTGTTCTACATCAAAGGAAAGAACTTACGAGTGAACAGGAAGGTTTTTCATATTTTCTAAGAATTTGGAATTGTATAAATAGAACGATGGAATGAAGTCGAGAGAGATTTTTATTGTTTATGGTGCCCTTTTCTTTTTCTTCCATATCTGGTAAAATGGCGAGCAAAATGGAAATGTAATAAAAAGTCCCCATACTATAGAAAATACAATTATAATTAGTTAATATTCTGTAAATTGTTTTGAAACATTGTAGGGAGAAATTAAAGAGTTCTCATTGTACGTCGTTAGCATTCCAAATCCAATTGAAGACTTATTATATTTTTATTCTAATTAAATCTTTGCTTGTCAGAAAAACAAGTGCAAAAAAAGAAATTTCATAACATACTGGAATTTCATATAGGTATGAGAAAGTCAATTGAAGAGAGTCAAGGACATTCTTTGGCATTAAATGTTCACCAAAGTTAACATCAAACAGTTATATAAGTTCATAAACATTTTCGTACATACGTACACACACATTTTCTTCTATAGTTTCTTGATTCTATTTTTGATCGTTAATAAAATACATTTTAAGGCGCTCAATTGAAATGAAATTTTATATACATGATTGTTTTGGATGACAATATAGTAATTTAATTATACTTAATAAAAATTAATTGATTAAAACTAATTATTCAAAGAATTACAAATACAGCTACGTTGGCATCATTTTTGATGACTTAGCGCCCCTTTTGGCGACTTGTATCAAAACTTGAAAATGTTTTTTTTTCTCACATTTTAAAGCACTCTTTTGAGTTGCAATTATGTGTACACTATTGTTTTGGGTAAAAATGCGAAAATTTAATTATAATTAATTAAAATTAATTGACGGAAACTAATTATTTAAAGAATTACAGATACAGTCACGTTGGTTTCATTTTTAGCTGCTTGGGTCAAAACTTAAAAAGATTTTTTTTCTCACATTATAAAGCATTCAGTTAAACTGAAATTTTATATACACGATTGTTTTGAATGACAATACGATACTTTAATGGTAATGAATAAAAATTAATTTCCACTTAATGTTGTGATTCTGTCATATTTATACATATTTATATTAATTGTAACCATTTAATAAAAAGTAGATAGAATAAAATTTTTTTTTTGTTGATCTAAGTAGGAATTCACTTAATTTTGTTTTATATATTACTTGTGTACGAAGAAACTTGAAATATATTTGTGACATGTTCTTTTATTTTAAAGTCATTTATTAGAGGTATTATTCCAAGCTTAAAAAAAAACACAGAATACTTCTATAACTACAACCCTTGAAATTCATAAGGGAGGTCTCTCTCATTTCTTTTAAATAAACAATATTTATATATATCTAGAAGTCTTACATTTATTACGCTCATCTTTCTTTCATTTTTAAAACTCTCATTTTCATACTCGGCGTATAACACACACCCTTAAATTTTGATCTTACTTTTAGTGTTAAAAGTGCATGTCGTACGCCGCATTTTAGAGTAAGTGTTTTTTATTATTAATCCGAAGCACCCTTAAGCGAATTTTTACTTTCAATATACTAAATATAATCTCATTTTAAAGCATGGCTAAAAAAAAATTCTAAAAATGTTTGATTAAATTTCTTTTAATAATAAGCAAAATCTTTTTTATATGAGTACTTAAGTTTTTTTTTTATACAATCAACTTTAGCTAAAATGTATAAATATCACCTGCTTATATTATATATTTTTTTCTTCTGGAACAAAAATAAAGGATTGTGTTTTTCTGCACTAAGATACAGATAGGACCACAAATACATGTCACTTAATCCGAAATGATTCACTAACACTAAAAGATCATTTATCTGTGTAACGCAATTTGCCACGACCATTTTTTTCCTCATTTTCTTCAGTTTAACAAACAATTCTTTTCCATTTCCTACTATTAGCTCACACTCTCTATATATTTATTTATTTATTTATCTTGGTGGAATTTTCAATCGTTAATGAAAGGCATTTTAAAGCGCTCCATTGAGCTGAAATTTTAAAAACATGATTATTTTGGATGACAATACGGTAATTTAATTATAATTAATAAAAATTAATTGATTAAAACTAATTATTTAAAGAATTACAAATACATATAAGTTGACATCATTTTTTGTGACTGAGCGACCCTTTTGGCGACTTGTGTCAAAACTTGGAAAACGTTTTTTCTCACGTTTTTAAACATTCAGTTGAACTGAAATTTTATATACACAATTATTTTGGAAGACAATACGATATTTAATGATATTAATAAAATTAATTTACGCTAATTTTGATCTGTCATAGTATATACATATTTATACTACATTTTAACTTTTAATAAAAGTAGCTAAAAGAAAATTTTTCTTTGTTAATCTAAATAGGAATTGACTTAAATATTTTTTTTTATATTACTTGATTTTAATCCGTTGAATTTTCGTGGTGTGTGGAAAAGTCTGAAAAAAAATCTTTAAGGACGGATCATATTTTCATTGCGACAAACAAAAAATTGACATGAATTGATTGTCCTTTAAAATGATATCAATAAGGAGCATGACCTATAAGTTTCAAAAGCACTTAAGATAAAATAAACTGGCATTATTGTGTTAAATTTTGGAACAAATTTTAAAATCAGATTTCTTTAAGTATTGGTTTAGCACGTAACGTAAAACGGTTGAAGCGTGCATGTATGTTGGTTTAAGCAATCAATGAAAATTTAGAATTCGTTTTAAACATCTAAAAATGGGAAAAAAAAAGAACTTATTTTTTTTTAATATTTTTTTTTGATAATTTTTGTGGGCCACTACTTTTTTCAA
>BMAV01023564.1:0-10749 GCA_019973955.1 Trichonephila inaurata madagascariensis
TGGTTAAAAATTTTAAAAAAAAAACGTTCTGCATAAGTTTTCCTTGTCTAACATAGTATACGGAGTTTTATAAGTTATATAAACGGTACTTGGTAATATTATCGCAACGGTATTGGCAACATTATATGAAAAGGAGCAAAGCTGTGCAGTTTGATTAGATTGGTTGAATGTGTTCACATTTATGAATATATACGTAATCTAATTCTTTAATGATGAAAAGTAATAAATATTTCACGAAATAATTTATTAAAATTATTAATCCAGTAGTATATACTGTTATTAACCTTTTCACATACTTTGTTGAATACTATTATTTGCAATCGGAGTACATTAATAGATGAACGAATTGGGGAAGTGCTCTAATTTTTCCTGTTTATATTTATTTTAAATCAAAAACAGAAAGATGAACTTTAAGTAAAATTTTATACACATTATTTCCTGTTACTAACTTAATAATTGATCGTAATGGATCCGTATTTATGTTAACTATAAGAAACTTTTAAAAATAAGTTGCGCTCAAAATATTATGATGGTTTCACTTTCCAGTTTCTTTAATAATTGATCATAATGGATCTGTATTTATGATAACCACACATAAGAAACTTCTAAAAATAAGTTATACTCAAAATATTATGTGACTGATTTCAATCTCCGGTTCTTTTCGTTAATCGATCTTACGATATAGCTCAAGGAACTGTTTACAGCATAATTGGTATCTTAAAATAAGTATTTAATCGAATAAGCCAGGAAGTAACATTATCATATCGCTCTCATGTGTTGTGTTTTTTCTCCATATTTTTATTTTCTTAGGTTTTTGTGTTTTTTGATTCAATCGATTTCTTACTTAATGTAATATTCGTTTTATAAATACAACCCCTATTTAAATAAACAAGAATAAAACTGTAAGTTGTGCATCTCATAAACATTTCGTTCAGATTAAAATTCACGATGTTGCGTATTACAATGTATAATATCGGGGATATATTACTTACAAATGTTCAGAGCAAGATGAACAATTGTTTCCTTGAATATGATTGTTTCAAAAGCTTTTTTCAATGCCTACACTATTAGCTCACACTCTCTATATATTTATTTATTTATCTTGGTGGAATTTTCAATCGTTAATAAAATAATTTTAAAGCGCTCAATTACGCTGGAATTTTATATACGTGAATGTTTTGGATGGCAATACAGTAATTCAATTATAATTAATAAAAATTAATTGATTTAAACTAATTATTTAAAGAATTACAAATACACGGCCATGTTGGCATCATTTTTGGCGACTTAGCCACCCTTTTGACGACTTATGTCAAGACTTGAAAAGGTTTTTTCTCACATTTTAAAGTGCTCATTTGAGCTGAAATATTCTATACACTATTGTTTTGGGTAAAAATATGATAATTTAATTATAATTAATTAAAATTAATTGACTGAAACTAATTATTTAACGAATTACAGATACAGCCACGTTCGTTTCATTTTTAGCGACTTGGGTCAAAACTTTAAAATGTTTTTTTTTCTCACGTTTTAAAGCATTCATTTGAACTGAAATTTTATATACACGATTGTTTTGGATGACAATACGATACCTTGAAGATTATTAACAAAAATAAATTATACCACTCAATATTGTGATTCTGTCATATGTATATACATATTTATATTAATTATAACTATTTAATAAAAAGTAGCTAAAATAAAATTTTTCGTTGTTGATCTAAGTAGGAATTGACTTAAATTTTTCTTTTATATTACTTGTTTAATATAAATTCGTCGAGGGATATTTTTTTCAATTTCTTGTGTATTCAATTTTTTTTCTATGAACTTTCAATTTTTTGAATAAAAAATATAAAGCAGTTATAGATATCTAATAGTAAAAGATTTTTGCTCTGTAGTGATAAAGCAAGAAACTTCAAATATATTAATAACGATAAAAGTTTAAAGTTTGAAATGTAATTACAATTTATAATCAGGGACACTCTTTTTCCTTTGTAAAATTTCCATTTTAATTTGAATGCCTAATTGAGAGTTTCTATAATATTTAATTTCAAAATCGTTGGTTCTCTTTGAATACACAAACATAAATATTTTTAAAGAAGAGTTATTATTTTGAGAAATCCAGGTTTCGAATATACTAAAGTAAATGATAGTTCTCATATAGTGATAAACTTTTAAAAATAAATAAGTAAAAATAGGATTATCTTTTGCTAGTTATTCTTCTGAAATATTTATGAATCAAAAACAATATTTTAAACTAGACGAGGATTTTTTAAAGTGTGATACATTAATTGCTAAAAAGAAACCAACGTGGCTGTATCTGTAACTATTTAAATAATTAGTTTCAGTCAATTAATTTTAATTAATTGTGATTAAATTATCGTATTTTTACCCAAAACAATAGTGTATAAGAAAATTGCAGCTCAAACGAGCGCTTTAAAATGTGAGAAAAAAAAACCTTTTCATGCTTTGACACAAGTCGCCAAA
Source organism: Trichonephila inaurata madagascariensis (assembly GCA_019973955.1). Lineage (NCBI taxonomy): Eukaryota > Metazoa > Arthropoda > Arachnida > Araneae > Nephilidae > Trichonephila > Trichonephila inaurata. The sequence continues at coordinate 2,488 of BMAV01023564.1, forward strand.
AATTATGCCAATGTGGCTGTATTTGTAATTCTTTGAATAATTAGTTTTAATCAATTAATTTTTAATAATTATTATTAAATTACTTTTTGTCACCCAAAAAATAATTTATTAAAAAAATTTCCCCCCAATTGGCGCTTTAAAATGTTTTTTATTAACGATTGAAATTCAAGGAATAAATAAATATATAAAGGTGAGCTAATAGTAGGAATTAAAAAAAATCCCAGAAATGAATAATAAATTTTATTTCTTACCTATTATACCTTCGACAAATTTTATCAAATAAAAAGACGTCGTCATTATCGTTATTATTATTCTTTTTTGGGAAAACCGCAAACGTCTTCCAAATTGGCGAAATATCGAGGCATTTGGCGACGTCTTTTGATTTGAAGAATTTGGTCGGCGGTATAATACCATGTACCTAAATTTTAAATAAATCAGTATTGCTTTATTTATTTAACAGATTGACTTAATTTAGTTTCATTAATTCATCACGAAAATGTAAAAATGATTGCTGGCATCTGAAAACCATTTTTGAAATTCCAAAACTTCGGGACATAAAAAGGGGTAAGCTACATTAAACTTTTATTTCTGAACAAAAGATCAAAGGGGGTTTAAAGTTATAATTGAGAGTGAGGATATATAAGTTTAAGAATCATTCGAATTCAGAAGATCTAGGGAAAATATCTGTACGATTGTTAAAGAAGGAAAAAATAAGGCTTTGGAATGATTCATTCTATTGCCCCGAAAACGTTTGTAACGAAAACGGAAACCTCATCAACCACACTGAAGCCGTACAGTAAATCTTTTTGACCGCACTGTTAAGTATATTGACCTCGAAAGCAAGATTCCGTGACTCAATAAAAAGAAAAAATTGAAAGAGATTTTCTTTCCTTTTTCAATGAAATTTTTAAAAAAATATTTTAAAGGAAACAAAAAAAAAAAAAAAAAAAGAAATCAATTTAAGAACTGTTCTTAGACATTTACTATTAATTTTTAAAATTCATAAAATTTAAATGCCTGCGTTAGATACCTTCTCACTTTCTAATAATCATTAAAATCAGAATTCTTGTACTTTATTTCTAGAATACGTATGATTAAATTTTTACTTTGCCTTATATATTATAAACATTGTTTTGAATATAGTTTTTTTTTCAATGTTTCTATACTTGTTTTATAAAAATATTTCTTTACATTCTAAAAATGGTAAATTTAAATCACAATTTTAAATCTCCAATATTATCTATTTTGATATAGTAAGAAAGTTGCCCTTTTTTGAAAAATATACCAACTTGATTATATATAAAACACTTCAATACATCAATGAAGTTAAATGTTCTTTAAAAATGCCGAGTTCTTTCATTTTTACTTTTGGAAATGATTTAACATATAAAAATTCGACAATTAATGGTGAATGGTTATTGACCAATAAATAAATGAATTCACATTTTTTTTTATATTGAATAAGTATAATATTTTGTGAATTCTTGTTTAAGTTAAACTTAATGTTATTTATACTTTATTGGAAATAAGGACACCTGGTTAAATTCTGAAAAAAATATTTTTATGGGAAATTTAAATTTAAGCATAAAAACGCTATATGAGAAAATTTTTGTAGAATTTTATAAAAAGTTTTTGGGAAGGGTTATTTTATTATATATTAGTAAATGAATATGAACCTCTTTTCATAATATTTTAATTAATTTAGCAGTGTATAATATATTTGTTCTTTTAAATTTCATTCTTGCCGATATCAAAATTTCGGAAAAAATGTCCATGACCAAAAAATCAAAAATTATGATTTTTAAAATAATTGCCGACGAAATTTTGATATTTACGTGGGATCATTATATTGTTTGGCTAATTTGTATTATATCTATTAAAATATGGAAAAATGGACCCTAAAAACAATTATGTTGATGAATGAATTTTTGTTCATAAATGCAATTTTGTCATAAAATATTATTAAATTAATATTTAAATGTTTTGGAAATAGTTTGCTGTCATAAACCATTTTTCCGTTTGAGTTAATGCACTATCGATTCATAAATGAAAATAAAAAAAAAATACTTTTTAAATAATTTTAATGGATTTTTCATATTTATGATTTAATTCATAATTCCAATTAATTAACCAATTAAATTTTGTTGGATTAATGAAAAATTTTATTTATTTCCAATACTATCTCTAAAAATTGTGAAATTCATCGAGTTAATAGTTTTCCTTTAAAAAAAAGTGTTATAAAAAGTATTGTCAGTAATAATCAATGATTTTCGAGTTAATTCAATTTTATTTCGGTTTGGGGGCTAAGATGTTAGTTCTGATCTTCTCATAGGAAATTTAATTAGATTCGTAAAATAATAACTCGAATTATTTAAACACAAATCTCATTTTTCTTCTCGATGGATACTATTTCTGATTTAAAAATTTTATTTTCCTCTCGTCTCAATCTTTGAATAACACTTTGTACAAAATTTAAAGCGAAGAATGAATTTGAAAAAAAAATGATATTGATTACAATTGAAATAATTATAATCGATACTGCTGACTAATAAGCATGACAACATAATAGAATATCGACGTCGACTTAGTTACTTTCCTCCAAATCTGTAAAGTGGATTTTGATTGTAGTAAAAAGTAGTAGTTATAGTTTGATGGTAGTTACTTAAAAGGTAAAATGTTTAAACCTATAATCATTGTAGTAATAATAATCATAACGTAGAATTCATAAGTTTTTAATCCCCTCCCCCTCGAAATATGGGGTTATTTCGAAATACTAAGAAATAAATTTCTTAAACTGATACACAATCCTGTTATTCACATTTATTCAAATGAAGGAAAATTTTACAGTCGTAGTAATACAGAATTAATACTGGTTCAAAAATTACTGCTAGTCTTATAGTACATAATCCAGTACACAACAAACTGTTTTGTGTACTGCAAGCTATTACTTACATACATTGTACTGTACTATAAGCTATTATTTACACATATATTCTATTCTGTGTGCTGTAAGCTAAATCTTACATATATCACATTGTATTTTGTATTGAAGAGTATTATATGATACTGTATTTTGTGCTGTAAGCTATACTTTTATAATGGTGTATTTTGTACTGTAAGGTATTACTTGTTCAAATGTTAGTTACTATTGATTCTTTTGTCGCATGCTAGCATTATCGTTATCAAGTCTTTGAAAATCACGAATATGAAAGAAGTTTTCATGTATAATATGAACCTAATAATTTCCACATTATATGACAGGGATGGTGAACCAATGACACGCATGCCACTGATGGCCCGCGACACAATATTTTGGGCAGAAAAGCGTTCAAAATAACAAATTTTACTATGAAGTATTACAGACAAACGCGAGTGATCGGTAGCGGGAAGGCGGGGATTTAATTCCTGACACATTTAACTATTTGAAGAAGCTGGCTTATGCCATTTTAAGCGTATTTTCATCTACCTATGCATGTGAATCATTATTTTCAAAGATGAATAACATTAAAGACTCTCTTAGAAATCTTTGGCAGATGACTCAATTCAGCATGCATTCTGCTAAAAGTAGCCTCTTACCAATCCTAATATGTTATTTTTCATTTAATCTGCAGCAACAGAAGTCACACTAATGTTACTTAAACATTTACTACTGCATAGTGCAAAATGCATTTTTTCGTAGTAAATAAAGAGTTTTGAGTTGTTAGTATTTAGTTTTATTATTTTCCCAATAATCACAAGTCAAAATTATTTGAAGGCACGTCTATACCTCACTAAACATTTCTTTAGAAACAAGTGAAACTTATAAAAGAGTGTTAAAAATGGTGCGTTGATCCATAAAGGTTCGCCACTTCTGTTATATGAGGACTGCAGAAGAAACACAGATTGTAATAGTACTCTTTATCATGAAAAGAAAAAGCAGTTCAACAATCTTTTTATAAAGTTTAGTAAGAAAAGTACGATATACTATATTTTTCTTTCTAATATCAAAACCGAGGAACAATTTTTAGCGATCGTTCTATTTCTGAACTTTTAAAAACAACATTATTGTTTTTATTAAATGCCTTTTAGTCTATACATATGTTTTGTTATTCAAAACTTTAATAGGCTGTAATCTCTTTATCCTGCAGTCGTCTCCAATAAGTGATTTTTAACCTCCCCCTTCCACGCACTCTTCTCTTTCTGCACTGAATTAGTTCCGATAAGAAAAGCATAAAAATGGAATTTATCGACAAATTAAATAACTAATGTTTTCCATTTTATCTGATGCCGGATGAAAAGAATTCAAACGTCAGTGTTTATTTACTCTCAGATTGTGCAGGAATACGATAATAATTTGATTATTTTCCATCCCGCCTTTAAATTATAGGGTTGCCATAAAAGTTATCTTTGTTTTAAAGAGGAGGAGGGGGAGTAAGGTTCGTAAAAGTGTTCTCTGTTTTTGAAAGGTAGCTATTGATAATCGCTAAAGTGAATAAGCCCATTGAATTGAAGTATGTTTGCGTGTTTACTGCATTTTGTTTATTTTTCACCGTATTTGAGCATTGTTGAGCTTAATTAAAATTTTTTACCTGTTTTCGATGCAATATTTATAATTTCAATTGGGCGTTAAAAATGGTGTCTTAAAAAAAAAAAAAGGGCTTTTATAAATTAATTTAATTTGAAAAATAGTAAGACGAATTTTAATGTGTATTAATAGATATTACGAAAAATTCATCGGTGTAGTCTGACTGCGGGTGTGCTGTTGTGGTGCATGTTACACGTTCAATTGATACTCAAATTCCTCCTATGGCATGATGTGTATTAAGATTTTAAAATATTTTATTTTGATGTTTGACAAACCAATCTTGAATAAAATTTCGTCTGCAGATTTCAATTAGCTATTTTTTTGTTTTTTGTTTGTGCTATCTTGCTTTGTTATGGTTGTTACTTTCAAAAACCCTTTACATATATTTTCCCTAAAAATTTATTATTTTTTTTCCAAAAAATTTTTGTTTTCATTCATATATTTTTAATTTTTTCTCATCAATGGTTAAAATTCATGACCATTGAGGAGATTTAGATAAAATCTGAAATGTGATCGTTTGATAAAGATGTTCTAGTATTAGAAGATTCTTTAAAAAATTTTTCAAAATAATAATAAAAAAAATTCTTATATTATCCTTTTTTTTTTTATTTATCCGCGTGTTGCGTATCAATTTTGTTTACCTATGTGCATTATTATTGTTGACAAATATGTACTTTTTAAAAGAGTATCTGTAAAATGTGAAAGATGACAACAGCCAGGCAAAAAGGGCGATTGGGAAAAAAGCATTGATTTTTCAAGGGGTTTAAAAAATCATATTAATTTAGCTCAATAATTTATGAAGTAGCTTGTATTTTTCTGTCGAGCAATATTAAAAAAAAAAGGTGAAAGATTGAACACCAAGGAACATGCTTAACACTGTTATTTAGTCCTAATTCTGAATTGATAACAACATATAAAGAAAATATTAACAAAAAATAAAGTCTTAAATGTATTCCATTTTCAAAATTTGAGTTCATTGTGATGATCGCACTTGCGGGCTCATCAGTGGCGTTAAGACCCCCCCATCGCGGGGCAGGGTTCTAGGGGCTCGAAACCTGACTGCCACCAAGTACCTACCGCTTGTAAAATCTAACTTGGGGGTCCAAAAGCTGACTTTGCGGGGGGCCCAAATGTTCTCCGTTACGCCACTGGGGCTCATGATACCATACTGTTCTTAGTGTAGAGTGTAACCACTTCACTAAAAGGGTTAAAGAATGAAGTATAAGTAGTCAATTTAACTTATTAAAGCTAATCGTATTCGAAAATGTAAGGCATCGTCAGAATGAAGCTGGAACTAAGTAATATGTTTTTACTTTTTTGTATTCAAGTAAGTTCACAATTTCTAATTTTATACATTGATAGGGAATTCCTCTACAGGCTGTTAGAAAAATTGTCTTTTTTTCTCATTTAATTGTAGATATACAGATTTTTTTTATATATATGAAATATATCTTCTAAGAAACCATTTATCTTCTACATCGATTTCCATATATTATCTAAAATTCTTAACGTACTTCCGATTTGACGAGAAATAGACGAATAATGAGTAAAAATAACCAATTTAATAATCTTAAACTGTTATGAACTACTGCATAATGTGTAGTTTACTGATTAGCTAAACTGTAGTCTGGATTGATAAAGCTGATTACATTTATTTATTTAAAATGACGCACTATCTATTATTAGGTTTGTACGAATTGAAATATATCTTCGTTTTAATGGGAAAATGTAACTTTAGCTATCTCTGATGTTTGTAAAAATGTTTAATGCTCAAATTATTCAGATAGTATACAAAAAGTATGCATTAAAATTCCTATTTCTCTTTGTCAGTGTAATAAGCCCATTCTTTGAAATAATTCATTAATTTCAAATCTATATGTAAAGGAGAAAAGCGAATCACTCATACACCCATCGTATAAACCCAAACTATTAGACCTACATATATGGAATCTTGAATTACTATCTAAAATTAACTTTCACACTTTAGTAATAATTAACAGCTTTATCTCACAGCTACTACCTACCTCATACCTTATACATAATAAACTACCTCATAACAATCTCACAAACTCAACTCTCAAGACTCTACCTCATACGCTCCTCTCTCACTCCTGTTGTACACCTTACTCCCCCGCACTATCGGGGATACAATTGCACAACACTGCTGTTGATACAGCGTCATCTAATACCTTAACGTTATATGAAAAGTGGTGAGCATGTTTCTTTAATTGAGTAGAGATTCATTAAGAATGGATTTTGCGGAGACCTACCCCAAGGATTACGGGAGGCTGTATACGTAAAAATTTCCGTTTTCGAACTATACTCATGTCCAAAATTAAGGTAACAAACATGTTTTTCATCATAATTTTAAAATGCCTCCAGTAAAACTTTTACGATTTGTATTTTATATCTTTTGAAGAACAGGTAGTACAATATCAACCTTCAGTTCAGGAAAAAATGTTGTTTAGCGTGAAGTTTTGAAGAACTACTGGATTGAGACCGTTCAAACACATGGGAATTTTGACTCCAGTTTTGTGAATATTGCATTAAAACAAACAACTTAGTCTGTTTACAACGAGAATGACTTCTCATAATCGTTTAGAGGATTCCTTGAGATGGAGAACCACTGGCAGCCTTAAAGTTGGCATGTCTTAAGCAGAGGTGATTCGATAGATGCAAGTGGTCCGAAATTGGTCTCCCGTTTATGGAATTAATTCCAAACAAGTGGTACTGTCAAGGAAGGCCGTCCAAGATCGCCACAGAGCATCGACATCTACACATGATCACTACTTGGCATTAAGCGCATGACGACATAGGCGGACAACGGCTCCTCGGCTTGTTTGTGACCGTGCTGCTGTGTCTAGAAGAAGAATTTATGGGCAAACACTCTACAAATATTTTGCAGAGATTGACCTTTACGCCCGGTGTCTAATCTGGTGCGTCCCTTTGATTGTATCCAGTAGAAAAGACCGAATATTGTGGGCCAGAAAACATCAATTATGAACACCACAAGAATGGGGACGTGTTCTTTTCAGGGATGAGTCGAAATGTACCAAACAACGTGATCCTAGTTGAGTCTTTACCTGGAGAGAAAATGGAGCTCGCTTTCATGCCTCCTACGAAACAGAAATCGAAAGATTTGTTGGCTAAGGAATCCTTATGTGTAGTGACATGATTTTGGGCAGTCGTACACCACTGTACGTTTTCGATGCGGGTACTTTCAACTCACAGTGCTATAAGGATGAGATACTGGACGCCTATATGACGTTCTTCTTGGTCAGGGGTGGCGAACCTTTATGGATCAGCGTGCCATTTTTTTCTAAAAAATTGTTTAATGAGGTATAGACGTGCCGTCAAGTAATTTTAACTTATGATTAGTGGCAAAATAGTAAAACTAAATACCAACAACTCAAAACTCTATTTATTTTTGAAAAAAATTAAATTTTTACTGTATAGTAGTAAATGTCTTAGTTAAACGGGTAATTCAAATTAAAGTAACATTAGTGTGATTTCTGCTGTTGCAGATTAGATGAAAAACAACATATATTTTTTAGAATTGTAAGATGTTGCTTTTAGCAAAATGCATGCTTAATTGGAGTCATCTGCCAAACGGTTTCTATAAGCGAGTCTGTAGTTCTATTCATCTCTGAAAATTATGACTCGTAGGCGTAGGTAGATGAAAATATATAAAATTTAAA
>BMAV01023565.1:0-11836 GCA_019973955.1 Trichonephila inaurata madagascariensis
CTACATTAAATCCCCTTTTTCAAAAAAAAAAATTTTTATTGTAAATTATTTTTAAAAAAACAATTTTATTACTTTTTTCTAATCTAAGTGATACTAAATATAAAATATTATCCATTTATATACGCTTTTGCAAAATCAGGTTCGAACGTAGTCGGATACCTTACAGGAGGGAAAGTATGTGCCAATCACTTATTGGCCTGGTAATCCAGACACTGAATACTGTAAGCTTACGACAAGGAGTTTAGTTTGTAAAATGAGTGGAGTCAGCAAAATATCAGGCCAAGAAACACAACACGAGTTTGCCAACCGGCTGGAAGGCGGTTGCCCAGGAACGGCATGCTTAAATATTGAATTACGAGACTGTGTTATCGACCAATCAGGGAGTAAACAGTGAAATTGATCTGGAATAATATATATTAAAATTTTAATGAACTTAGTTCGTTTGCAAAATTATATATATAAGTCAAGCAACACAGATTCTCATTAATACAGTACATGTATATTGATTCATGTCTCACACTTTTTATGAATCTGTCAATTTTGTATTGTATTTATAAATTTCTGCTTCATTTTACATACGTTTTTTTAATCACATTTCCAAAATCAAACAAAATACTTCCTAACTTCACTCACTACATGAATTATATCTATATTGACTATACCCATATAAATACAAATTAATATTTGGATGCTACAAATATAATATGTAATACCATATAATAAAATAACAAAAAAAAATCAATTGGAAACCAATTTGATTGGTTAACTTTACGGTTATATAACTTCCGTCTTTCAAATATTTAAACACCAAAAACATTTAATCTAATATAAAAAATTATTTTACTAAAAAATAGTGACTTTAAAATATCCAATTTCATTATATTCCATATATTACAATCTTGTAAAAAAAAAAGGAAACGTTTTGAATGTCATATGACACTTATTCGAAATGCCATGGGGGAAAAAAGTTCCATGCAAGAAATTATTTCAAAATTCTCATTTTTCCCCCTTTTAATATTCACAAACTTATCAATCTATGATAACTTTCACGCGAATTTATGTGAATTTATTTGAATTTACACTTATGAATTCCATAACGTAACATAACAATAGAGTGTTTATTAGTATTATCAGCTACCTTTGGATGGATTCTTATTAAATTTCTTTCGCATGTTTTAAAATATTTGGATTCCTTTTAATACTTCCATTCCCTGATTAAAATATAAAATTAATAATTTTTTTAACAGAATCTAGACATTTCTTGTATACATCCTACTCTTTAAATTTATGTCTATTTGAAAAGATTTTCGTAAATAAAAGGAATAACTAGTTTCATCATACAAGTAAGAAAAATTTCAGATAAAAAAAATACATGATTTAGATAGTGTGTGATTTAAAGTCATCAATTTTGTTTTTCCGAAGCCCTTCTTAAAATACATATTTCCCAATAAGTTATGTTTACCTAAAATACAAATATAACAACTTTATTTAAGAAATATTTAATTAAAACTATTCAGAGTCAAAAAATCATGGTGTTAATTGACTTAAGTATAGCATAATGACAAGTTTAAGGCTAATTAAAAATACGTGTTTTAATTTCAAGTTCACTTAAAAGATACTTCATTACTGAGGGAAACTAATTAAAATTTTACTCTTTTATACTCTCAGATTTCTCCCTTAGTTATTTCCTCTTTTATTCACCATCTAAGAAAATGCAATTAAAATACGCGTACATTAAATTACTTATTTCCTATAGTATATACCCTTTATATGAATAAAGATATTCCTTTGATATAAACACTTCTTGTGAACATAAACCATTCATCAAATGATAAATATTTCACACCAAAAGAAAACTTGATTTATTAGTTAGCGTATTCATTATTTACCTCCTTGGAAAAGCAAACACTTCGAAGAAAAATAGATTTCCCTAAAATATTTCGATTTTATCCCCTGGAGTCTAAATTAGAGGGATTTCGCAGAAAAAAACGCACCTTCCCAATCCTATCGCAGCCTAGACTGTCAAATGACACTTATTGGAAATGCCTATGGGAATAGCTGTAGCATAGTTGTCAATTATACAGGTGTCGGGTTAATGGGTGCGTTTCTGACAAGTCGAGAGTTCGTAGGCCTCCAGGGATATCCCTGTGATTACCAGACTATGATGGAGCGAGTGGGAGCGATAATGAAATGAAGTCTTTCACTCCCATCAAAATACTTTCGTGTGGAAGTTAAGGAAGGAAAAAAGATGGGGTGAGAACATATTTATTAAATCCGTGAATGTTTCCGGTGTTGATGAATAAGTTGCGTTCTCCATTAATTATGATTTGATGAACTAATAAGAAAGAGAAAAATTCGCTTTGAAAGACTGGTTAAAAATCGTTTTGGTCCTTAATGCAAAATAAAGCATTTTTCAATCTTTTGAAGTTTTGCTAAGTAATGGGAAACAATAGAAGAGCCATAAAGAAGTTTATAGGATTGATGAAGATATTAAAGTGCAATTGCATGCTAAGCGTCATTTAATTTAAGATGTAGAGTTTAAAATTGTTAAGAGTGAAAAGTTTTGAAACTCTTTCAATTTTTTGTTGTTAATATAATATATTATGCATTGTGCTCTATTCTTAAGTATAAAGATAATATTTATTGTCCTTTTGACAAAAAATAATATATTTCAAGTAAAGGAAAAATTTAGGTTTTAGACAATTATTTTTTTAATTACCTATTATTTAAATTAAAAGTTGTATTTATAAAATTAAAATTTATTCAAAGAAATAAATTTGTAATTTCTCAAACTATCATAAATAAAAAATATTCATTTTTACTATTTTAATATTAAATTTATTAAAGAATTATATAATGAATTTGTAGCAGTAAATTTTTGTCCAGCCTTTGTTAATCAAGGATTAAAACGCACGTGACAAATATAGAATTCTCTTTTATAAATAAAAATATAAATTTGACGTACTTTGTGGTTGCTCTAACAAAAATAATGGTGCTCATATATTTAACAGTAAGTTATAATTTTAATTTATTTAGTTCCTTCAATTATTAATATTGAATTAATTTTCGAATAATTTATAATTAAAAGGATACCAATTTTATAACACGTTTATGCGTAATTATTTAGTTAAAAATATATGCAGTCAGTACATTTATATATATATATATATATATATATCTACTATATATAACTGTGGGTAGTACATTTTAATAAGAACCCCATTAAATTAGATATTGTTAAATTCGGATAGACATTTAAAAAAATTCATATTCATTACAAAAAATTAGAGAAGATAAATCTAGGCTCCCATGGCTTGAGTAATTTGCTCGTATAAAATTATGTAATAATGTATTGGTTTTAATTCTATCTTTTAAAAATATTCTCATTATTTATGTTATAATTTCTTCTATACAATTATATTTTTACTACAAAACATATGTTAAGAGTGGCCTATATACCTTTTCTCACTTTGTAATTATTTTGCAATTATTTGTAATTTTACTTTGTTTTCTTTTTTGAAAAAATATATGTATAAAGTGATACATCTACTTTCGCTCATTGTATAGTTCTCTTATGTCTTAATTCAAACGACTTAGAGCTTCGATTAGTCAGGATTAATGATGTTATGCTTGCTCTATATGTAAAATATTTTATATGTAGAAAGAAAAATTACATAGTCCATGCAAAACAAAATCCTTATTATCTGATTACAATATAAGTAATTTAAATTTCATTTTTAAAACAAATATTAACTATTGTGTAATGAATATTTTTCAACTGGTATTCATATATTACACTTTCAGAAATATGTAATATACTAATTTTAATCGGAACATCTAATTTGAATTCTAATCACCTTTTTGAACATATTTATATAGAGAGAGACTACAACTGTAATATCAGAGCAATAATTTTCGTTGTAGTTATACTTTAAAAATAAAAAATAAAAAGTTATTTTTAGCTTAAAAAATATATATATTTTTCAGAAAAGATTGAAATAAAATTCTCTTGAAGTAACGAGAAATCAAATAATAAGAGTCTTCATTAAATGCCGTATAATTGTCCTTCCATATCAGTTATATATCCTGACAGAGACTCCCCGTAGAATTTTTCTGATAACAAGGGTTACCAGGGTCAAGAGGGCATGTGGGGCAACCTTATTTTCTAATTAATCTCACTTTGGCGTGACTTGATTGGCATCGGCATGGGCAATCGCCTCCATTTTTCAAAGTCTAATTGGAGTAAATGGTCTTTCCGCTCCACCTCTGAACCGTGACTTCCACTTCACTACCTGACAGACAAATGCAGGCGGAGCTGCGAAAAGCCCCGGAAGGCCAGATCCCTTTCCTAAATCCGTCTCTTTGTATCCCATCAGCGATAGGACTGTTGGAATGTCGGCGGTGACACCAATCTTAATGTATCCCCCTTCTTTTCTTTTTTTCCTTTACCGTCCCTTGGCTGCCTTATCGCGATACAAGCTCTCCGGGAGTAGCGATTGCGGATTAGAGCACATTAGTTTTCTGAGAAAGAGAGAGAAAGAGAGAGAGGAACAATTAAATCGGCTGTCTTCCTCGTATGGTTTGAAATAATCGAAATGTTCAGAGAAAATAGAGGAGGGAAATTTAAATAGTGAATTGATTTAAAAAAAAAGCGAATTAATGTGATTTGACTTTCAATGTAGTTAATTGAATATATGCTTTGCATTTAAGTGAAATTTTTATGTCGTTTAAAATAAATCTGTATTGCTATACGAGACGTATATGTTTCTGATAACACTCGCAATCCTAATTTTTCAAGCAAGGCTTATGGATTTCATTGCTATTATTAATGACCAGGGATAAGGGTGTATATCTCCTTTATAAAATATATTTACGCAATAAAGTAATATTCATTAAGGTATCCGACAACCCTAAAATTATGATTTTTTTCAAAAATCGACAAATTTGTTTTATGATTTTATTTTATAGACCATCTTATTAGCTTAATAAAAATATCAAGCTTTTTGTTTTCCATTCAATAGAACAAAAACTACAAGTGTTTTAACTAAAGAAGATGTCGTAACTTTACACACAAGATGTCAAACTTTAAAATGCGTTTTACTCGAAATGTGTTTTTTTCGAAAAATGCAAACGCGGACAGCGATTTCTCGAAAAGTTTTAAAAATAATTTAATGAAACTTTATGTAAATTTTTTGTATAACAGTAGAAGTGTTTCGTTTTTCAGATTTATCAATCACTGTATTATTACAAAATTTTCAGTCCTTTATGTGAATACAATCGCAGTTTTTTTAAGCAATTTCATATAGTCACTAACATAGTGGGTTCTAGTTTTTGTAAAAATTAAAATATCTATTATCCGTATGGTCATTTCAAACATGAATAACAAAGTAACACATTAAAATTGAAAAATTGAGAATTTGTTCGAAACATTTTTGTACAGAGCGGACCCCGTTTATGTAACTTTTTTTTATTTTTACCAGTTTTTTCCCACTTTAATAATAATAATTTTTTTTTCTGTTTTCAATTTTACGATTTTTTGTTTTAAATATTCTAAATAAACCTAAAAATCACAAAAAAATCCTCATATCTTCATTTTTTCAAAAAAAAGTTGTCGCAAGTAGTCGGATACTGTATTCTGAAATGCAGATACTTTTTTATATAAATATATATATTTTTGTTCATAATAGAGCCAAGCAAAAGAATTTTTTTTGTAACATGTATTTAGAACAAAAACAATAAAATTATGCAAGGGAATATTTTTATCCTCCTAAATAAGGCTTCTATGATGGACAGCTTTTACTCAGATCTTTTGTTCAGTGTTTGATTGATTTGAAACTGGATTTGTTGTCATTAAAAATATGAATAATATTATATACGTTTCGTGTTACTTTTAAAAATTGTTGAAACAATCATTCTTTTTAAAATTTGAGTAAAACAATTTGATTTTTGATATTTTTTAAAAAAATTTTAAACAATGTACTTATTTAAAGAATCATTGAATGAATGAAGTTATAATGAGCCATTTTGAGTTTTAAACAAGAATATAAATATTTATTTTGTTACGTGATGTGATATTGCCATTTTAAATTACAAACTGCATATGCTATTGAGGGCGCAGGTAACTATTTTTGCTCATGGGCATGTAAGATACTCAAGAAACACACCTTTTTAAAGTGATTGAATTCATTATTTAATTTTTCCTCTCAGATAAGGTATAAATTGTATTAGAAAAAATAATAGAGTTTTATTAATTGTGATTCAATAAATATAAATTTTCAAGATCGTGGCGGTCTCATTCAATTTATTTATTGGGCTAATTATCTATTGCTAGAAAACACATTTGACTTTAGTATGACTTTAATGAGACAAACGTCACACTTTTTCAATTTTCTTTTGAATAAGTAGTAAAGTTTCTAGTAAAAATTCTCACCATTTTCAGCAAGTTAAGAGGGTTCACCCATGTGATGGTTTATTGCTTTCACCACATGTCTAGAATACGGTGGTAAAGTGATTTTTTTTAAAAAATTTGAAGTCGTTATAAAGAAGCAGTTGTTAGAGGAGCAGCTGTTAGTAGCGCTAAGTTAAGATTTTTTTTTGTTTTAATCGGACTTGAAATTTTAAACGCGTTTTTTTTCAAAACTGTGTTTTTCAAATTTTCCTCCATCTTATCTTAAAAACAGGTTGACCCAATGACTTCAAATTTATAGGGTAGACTCAGCACATATATACGCACCACATGATCTACGATTATTCCAAAATTCAAAATATTTCTATTTTTTATAACAAAAACAAAATGAAAACCATGAAATTCGAAACTTTTTCTTCAGAAGTGTACCAAAATTCCAATTAGTGCTATTTTCAATTGGAGTGTAACTTATTTGGTGCAGCTAGTTATAGATTAGAAACGCCGTTATTATTATTATTTTTTAGTTTTAAATAAATGATCGTGGAGGAAGTGAACGTCCCTTTTTTCGAGGTGGGTGTGTTCAAACACACTATAATTCACGTTTAATTAAATATTTTGGCTAAACATATGTTTACATATATTGAAACACATGTGAATAAAAATAATTTAAAAAAACTTAAAGTTCTACCTTTTACTGGTCGTAAAAAAAATCCTAAAATGCTTAAAAAAAACGGCCGTCATGTGGGTGAACTTCCTTAAAATCAACCAACTTGATCTTCATGCCAAAAACTTTGTACACAAACATATGTTGGCTCAAATACAGAAAAAATTATATCTACTTTTTTTCAGACTGTCCTAGCAGACTGCAAGTATCTCTTTGCGGGCTGCTGATTCCACCCTGCGCTATCGTATCGTTTCCAGTATTCCAGTTTAAGTTTTAAGCCTTCCTCGCTACCATTTCCGGGATCATGGGAATAAAACCTTACACTGCTAGTTTGAGGTCACAAACATTGATTTATAAGGGAGTGGCATATATGGAATGATTGATTTAAAATTTATTCTTACAGCAAACTGCAATTCTGATATACGATATGGAAATTGTGCATCCAGTGGTTGCTGAAACTTATCTCTTCGGTTTTCAAATTATATGATTAGCATATATACAAATGTGAGGAGATGATCGGATAAAAAGAAAGAAAAATTATTTCTAAACCGGTGTTTAACTTGTAAAATTAAGGGAAGTCAAGAGAGAGAAGAATCAAAGAAAATAAACATTTTTGAGAAACTGAATTTTTTTCGGTTAGATATTTATTACGTTTTTTATTTTATTTGGGAATTTTGGTATTATGAAGTATTTTGTTGAAAAAAATGGTAATAAAAAAAAAAAAAAAAAACTTTCTAGTTCACATACTTTAATATCTCCATAAATAACTTGATTTTTGAAAAACACAGCATATTAAAAAGATACTTCAGCTAAGGATGGTGATTCTTTCCGAAAACGCTCGACTTTTAAATCAATTTAAATCGTAACCTGATGAATCGATTCACAAAAAATCGAAATCTAAAATATTTTTTTCAAGTCTGCATTTACAATGTAAATAATAACCAAGAAAGATACCATAACAAACGATCTCTTATCAGTAAAATCAGGGAATATTTTAGTTCAGGGAATTCGACAATGACAATTATTTCTATTACCATATCAAAGTATCAGGTATAAAAGAAGATATTTATTTCCTAATTGTATTTGTCACATTAAAAAGTTTAGAAAATAGATAATATAACTTATAGTTCCCAATGCTTAGTATCTAAGCTTTTTAAAACAACAGTCTGTCAAGTAAGTTTACTGGGATCCAATCTCTCTCTCTCGGTTCCGCTCATCACTTGCGATGTTGCCGGCAATCAAAAAAAGGCACTCAAAAGGAACAAATTATTCTCCAAATTACGTATTATTCCGTATCAAACACTACATTAAAATGAATATTAACTTTGCTAATCACAGTATATTACGACAGTCAGTCAATCAAGGCATCAACACAAGTGACGCGCTATAGCAACAAATATAACAGATTACAAACGTAACATTTTTTTTTATTTATTTATTAAAGAAAGACGAAGGAAACTAAGCACACAGGCATCTAGCGAATTTTTGAGTTATTAACCCTTTAACCGCCAACACACAATAATATTACGGGTTTTAAAGTTAGTACATTCAACTAATCGTAAATAATTTTACGGTTTTAATCAAAACAGAAAAAAATCGAATGTCGATTTTCTAGGATGAAATATCGATTCACTAAATCAATTCAATGCTACATATCGTTTTAAAAAATCGATTTTTTTGCTCGAGAAATCGATTCTTCAATTAATCGATCTCAGGTCGCCATCACTAACTTCTCAGCGCTCTAAAAATCCTTATCAGTTGAAGAATTCCTACTGTAAATTTATAATGGGCAGTATAATATTTATAATAAACACCTTTAAAATATCAACCGGTTTTTCATTAATAAGATAGAAGAACTAGATAGACTTAACAAATTGTCAGCAAAAAGTTCTACTGTGTCCTGTGTTCATGTGTTACAATAAATAGAATTAGTTTTTGGTAACCTAAATTCACATAATATCATATAGAATCCGAAACCTTTCCTTAAGAGTTTACAGCTTTTCCAAAACGTTCACTGAAATACAAGTAAAATGAAACTATTTCGGATACGTTCATGACATCAGACGACTATTCTATTCGAACGAAATGAAATACAATGCTTAAAGTCAAATATATATATATATATATATTATTTTGGAACTATGAAGTTCTTAAGTTAATGTGTATATAAATTATGTTAATTATGTAAATCGCTAAATGTTGCATACCTGGAAGAAGAATTTTAGATTTCTAAAAACATTGCATAAGTATCCTCAGAAATATTACTTGAAAAGCAAAAATCACTTAGAAACTATGCATTAACTCAGTGTTTCTCAAACTGTGGGGCGCGCCCCCCTAGGGGGCGTCATAACCCTGCAAGGGGGGCGCGAGCCTCTTGAAAAGTCAAAAAAAAAATTCTTTTAGAGATTATTAACTTACTAAAAGTAAACAAACAAATACATTCTGATATAATAAAAAATAAAATACTCATTTACAATATAATACACTTATAAATGTATAGTCACAATCTATTTACATAATTAACAATGGTAAAGTTAAGGACAAGTTTAATAATTACCAGTAACCCTATGGTTTGTCATATATAAAGTATATCCAACGTTAACATTATCCGTAATTTTTTGGTTTTTAAAATTAATTTTAAAAGGGGATTAAAATTACGATTCGCTCTCAATCCCCCCGTTAAGCTCGTAGGAAAGCTATGTTTTATTAGGAGGGGGATGGTAGAAAAGGAATAAATAATCAAATCTCTGAAATAATGAATCCTTCGCAGACACTGTAAAGGGCATTTTTTTTTTTCTTTCGGAATAATTTTTTTGAAAACAGTTCGAAAAAATATAACTTCGGAAAAGACGTATATATAGTCTGGGGCAATAAACACAGTGGGGCTGGGAGACGTTTATATACGTTTGGGGTAAAAGGTTTAAGTCATTTATGTTTTACGTCATAGTATTATTGAATTTAATACATCGCTATTGTATAGAGGGGGGCGCGACGCAAATTATGATTGAATATTGGGTCGCAAACATTGGAAGTTTGAGAAGCACTGCATTAACTTAATTAATAATTATGAATAAAATAGTTAAATGTTACATAGATATAGTAATATACAGAATAGATATAGTATAATACAGATATATAGTATTTCGTATAAAAGCGTTTGCTGCAAAATTTCATCTTTGCCTGTTTTTGAGTATCCGACTTAATAAATACCTATTCTACACATATTTCAAATTTGATAATTACAATCGGGAAAGTGTTATTATGCCGAAACCTTAAGTACCCTAATTATTCTTTCTGGATAAAAACCGAAGATTTAAGAGAAAAAAAATATACATTCAAGACTAATTCCACGCCTTAATCTAATTATATCTGCATGCATATTTGTAGACTTCTTCCAAATTCCAATATCCATTTTTTTAAAGCCAAAAGGCTATCACTTTTAATAATAGATGTATAAACAGTCTAGAGACAATTCTTTTTTTCTAGAAGCAGTTCTCATAAAACATCACAACTATATCATCCAACAAAGAATGGTAAAATTTTATGATGTAAGTGGCATGATCAAAATACTGAAATAAATACGTAAGCAAATAATATACAGGAAAATCGTTTAACAAAAAATGACGGAATTGAAATATTTTTTCGTGTTAAAGTATATTGCAAAAAAAACAAAAACATATTCAACAAATATATGTTTATTAGAGTACATTTTATTTACACAGATATGTATATATGCATGTATTTAATAGAAATCCATGAAAAAAAACATTTATGAGAACTTAATGAAATTTAATACAAAATGTTTAAGTTTTTTTTTAAAACATTTATTTTGTTTTTGGAAAACAATCTGATATTTTCTTAGCATTGTCTTTTTTTGTATCAAATTGTTCACAAACTGTTCGATGTCGTCTATTTTGTTAAACATTTCACCAATGGAATGTGCGCCTAAATAACTACGTGGATGGAGGGTGAATGTGGTTTAGAGAAACAAAGTTGGCTCAGGTCCCAGGCTGTGTTCTAGGGTATTTCAAACCCATGTTAGCCTCCTTTCTACGAAACATATGAAAAACATATACCATCTATCTTTCATTTCACACCCCTTTTAAAGCTTACCTACGTGGCTGGCTTTTCCGTATTTTGTTCATTCCCAGAAGAGTAATCTTTTCGTGTTAAGCGATTTTCATTTCATGTTAAGAGAAACAGAGCAAGAAAATACATGGTTGTTTATTGAGATCGTTATGTCATTTGCAGCTTTCCGATATTTCGTTATAAGCGTTTTCGCAATAAGCAAATTTCCATGTATAATGAAAAGTAAAATAAATTTGTTACTCTTAGAGTGAAACGAAAATTTAAATTAAGCTTGAAAATGAGAAATTCTTTATTCTTAAAGTTAAAATCGTTGAAATCATATGGTAGTTAAAAAATTTATGATATAAATAAAATATTTTTTGAAGAAAATACTACATGAGCATTTTCGAGAGTTGCTTGTGTTTGAACGAAAGAAATTTATTTAAAAGTAATTTCATTTAAATTTTTAACCACAGGAATCAGTTGTCCCTGTTGCGTGTGTAAGAATACATCAAAAATGGTTTTGATTTTTTTAATTTTTTTGTATTTAGAGATTTATTTCGTTAAGTAAAATTAAAAGAAGCATTATTAGCGTATCATTAAGTGTGCAAGACTATAATATCTTTCTGTAAAGTTAAAATTAATGTATACTAGGATAATTAATATATTAGTAATGTATGTATCTAGAAAATAAATAA
>BMAV01023566.1:0-14887 GCA_019973955.1 Trichonephila inaurata madagascariensis
CCGGTTACCCCAACCCCCCATGACTCAGACGCTCCTACAAACAACTAACTAAACTAAAATTAGATGATCGCGGGCGCCTATTCCCAGAAGGATGGGAGAAATAGAAAGACCATGTGATGAGGATGGAAACAAATCAAGAAAACTTAACCGAAAATGGGGAGGGATGACGTACCCCCAAGCACAAGCGTTCTAACGAAGCAGAACAACGGCGGCCCGAAGGGAAAACCAGGAAAAAAAGGGGAGGCCAAGGCAATAAATAAAGGTGACGTTCACCTCAGAACCCAGTTTAAAAAAAAAAAAGATGTTGTGCAATGAAGCTGTTTGTATTGTTTAGAGTGTGAAAAAGGTAAAATTTGTTGTGTTATAAGGGTTTTCCCCCGTTGAAGAGTATGCATATTTAATTTTTTAGGATGAGGATGCGTAAACAATGTTTGGCTTTAATAATTGGATTGTCATAGATTCTATAGATTTAAATATATTTCTAGAAAGTTTAGTGATGAAATTGAAATGGGCCCCATATGAGGTCATTGTTTTTTTTTCTAAAAGGGGTTTTATCTTTGGTAAACACGGGTTACAATTTCCCATGATCCTTCTTTTTTTTCGACCCTCCATCTTGTCATCCAATTTCTTCTTTTTTTTTTTCCCGTCCGAACAGACCATGAATTTTTGGGTGCAGTATAGCCAAAACTGGCCCTTGCGCCATATAAAACACCAAACTCAACTCACCGCCAACACCCCTTTAGGGGAATAAATTTAGGATTTTTTTATTTTATATGAGAATTTATAGTGTTTAAAATTAGAAATTATGTTTTGTTTATTCTGTCAAATTTTAATTATTTTAAAAATTTTTAAAATTTTTTTAAATTCAACCTAAAGCGAAAATTTTTAAAAACGACTTTTTTGTTGGGCCCAACCCCTTTTCTTTTTAATTTGGCAACGATATTTTCCTTTTTTTTTCCCAAAAGCAGAACAGTAAAACTTCAAAAAAACAACCCGGGGAATTTTAAAAAAATAAATCAGATAATATTTCAGTAGAAGAGTATCAAGTTTTAAATACATAGCGGGTATTGCGTTCATAATATAAAAGTTACGATTACAAATTTTTTTTTAAAAAAAGATTTCGATTCAAAAAATATCGAAGAGACTTCTGGTTAGAGGAGGTTTAAAATTTTCCCAAATATTGTTATAAAAATTTTCAACGCAATGTTTTATTTTTAATTTGTAAATAAAAAAAGATTCGAGTTAAGATATCTTGTTGATTCCCCTTTCCTGCTTTACAAGCATAACAAACAAAGATGGAATTACATGTTTTTGGGAATGTCTTTTTTTCATTCATCTTCTGAAAACTGAAACACCCTACATTTTCTATTTTTACAAAAATATATTCATTACATTTTAGTATTTTTTAAAAATTATTAAAAATAGCACAGTAAAAAATTTTGGTGAAGGATAATCGAAAATAAAGGGGAGAATTTCGGTTTTTTAAAAAACGGCTTTTTCCGCTTTTGTCAAAAGGGGAAGTATTGCAAAATGATCCCCCTTTTCCCATTACCACTCTAAAATGACATGAAACCTTTTTTGCCCCCCCTTCCCCCAGAATATTCCATGAAAGTAAAGTTCTAGCTTTTTACTTAATGCCCCCCCACCTCTTTCTACTGAAATGAATGGCGGGGATTCTTTCTAATCCAGTGCATTGCAAAAATTTTTTAAAAATAAGGGTTAGAGAGAAGATTAATCCTAAAAAATTAAACTTAAAATGTAGAAAAGGACAAATTTTTTTAGAAAAGAAATGTTTTAAAACATTAGCAATACTGCAATCAATTTAAGAATAAAATCTATTTTTTAAAACGAATCAGAATAAAAAAATACTATTAATCCCTAATTACTCTTTTAAAACTTAAAGTTAAAAAGATATTAAAAAAAATTTTAAAAAAAATTAAGTATAAAAAAGGTTTTAAAAAAAAGCTTTAAAAAATTTAAAAAAAATAAGACAAAAAATAATTGTTTAACTTTTCCCGCAATCACCGGAAAATTTCAAAACTGCCATACAATGACAAAAAGACAACATGTGAATTATGTGATAAAATCTTTGATTAAATTCCTTTTTAAAGGATTTGACCTTTAAATTCCCCTTTTTACCAATCAAACCTGCCTTTCATCCTGTGCTTTATTAATTACTCCTTACTTATCCCTTTGCTTAAATTAATTCATACATGTAATTGAATATTGTTAAAAACAACCAAATTCCCTTTAGCATACAGAATTTCATCATTCGCAGTATGCCCGGGAAAATGAAAGCCAAGGCCTACTGGGCTCCGTTTTTCCCGATCTTGGGCACTGATATGGGAATGCCCTGTCAGGTGGTTAGTCTGACGCGAAAAATCCCGGTTTAAGTTTAAGCAAAAACGATACTCATTTATCGACCCCCCTGAAGGGATAGAGGCCCAATAACCTTGCCCGCCCCAAAGGGTTTGGGTCACCGGCTACCCTCATCATCCACCACTATATTGATAACTTTGTATATTTTGTCTGTTTAAATTTTAAAAAAAAATGTAATAATGGGTCAAGCCTTAGCTTATCATTTTTCAATAAAAACGATTTTTTTATTCTTCGAATTATTGTTTTCGCATGCATTACCTATTTATTAAAGATAATATTACCATAAAAAACTAAAGGGGTCCCAAAAACACTCCCAAATATGAATTTTTTTTTTTAAAAACCGTAATTTGAACTGGTTTTGCAACGATAAAGTCAAAAATATATATATATATATATATATATATATATATATATATATATGAATAATTCCCTCTAGTATCCTTTTTTTGTCAACTCTTTTGCACTAATTTTTAAAACAAACTTCTTCTTTGGGTTTAAAAAAATAACACTGTAATCTTAATAATCGGCTGTCAAATCCCTGTTCCGCCCATTCTACCCAATCAGAACTACAATTACGAAAATCACGCGCTTCACTGCTGGTAAAAAAGCAAAAATCTTGTGTAATCGCCTTTTTTTGTCTGCTTCCCTTTCATCATGTAATTACCCGGCTGCCGGGGGTTTCTTGTTTGTTTTTGTCGTGTTTGTGCCATGATGTTTGCTTCTTGTTATGTGAAAGCCATCCCTACGATCTTCATGTGTTTCAAGATGCAAAAAACGGGATTAATGTCTCAGACTGCCTCTTATGTATTGAATCAAACATCAACCAACATAGAAATGTATCTAATATACAGTCATTCCTGCCATGGGCCCCGCCCTCCTTTGGTTCGCTACAAAAACATCCACCCCCACCCGTCTAAAAATTTTTTTACCACCTCAGAAATATTATAGAAGTATTTCATATACATACACGATTATATTTGATTTGAACTATCTTCGATGAAATGAAAACTCAAAACCATGGCGCGATTGGAAGCCCGCTGTATGTGATCAGATCACTAGACTTCCATAACCCAAATATCAGTTCTAGTGCAAACATAAATTTAAAATAAAAGGCATTGTATATTTCTAATTTTTTAGTAAAACAACAAATATGAAATAAAAAAAAATTTTAAAGTCATGCAATTAAAATATAATATAATTTAGTATTTTCAAATGAAGCCATCTATTCCTTTTTGTAAGACTCAATTATCTAAGGCCTTAAAATTAGTCATTTTCATTTTTCAACTTTCTTTTACATTTAAAAGGCTGCATTTCATGATAGATAGGTTTCTGTTATATAAT
The DNA here is from genome assembly GCA_019973955.1 of Trichonephila inaurata madagascariensis. Taxonomy (NCBI): domain Eukaryota; kingdom Metazoa; phylum Arthropoda; class Arachnida; order Araneae; family Nephilidae; genus Trichonephila; species Trichonephila inaurata. Next base: position 3,721 of record BMAV01023566.1, read on the forward strand.
CGTAGATATAAAAATCTATATTATGAAGAATAATTCTACTTAATTAACACATTAATTTTTATTTCATATTAAAAATATTTTTATAGCTTCTATTTTTTAAAAGGTATCATATTCAGAAAAGTATTTTGATTATTAGGTGAGTTGAGGCTCAAATTTTGATTTTATCAAAGGTTCAGCATGTGAAATTCAGCGAGTACTAATTATTATATGAAACAAAAACAAAGAAGGAGGAATTCAAATTTCACAAACTTTTTCAGATAAGCGTGAAAAATATACTATTTAATTTTAGTTGTAATAAATATCAGCAAATTTTCAATTTTTTCAAATTAAGAGAAATATATGATTGTTTCAAAGTTCAAAGTTAAGTATACTAAAAAAAAAAAAACCTCTTTTATCAGTTTTTCTCATTTTGTACCCTATCCATAAAACTTAGCACTATTTTAGTTCCTTGATATTGTATGACAGAATCGAATGCGATATGTTATTTGACATTATGTTATTACTCATTCACATTTTAAGTTCTGAAACTAACCAAATGCTATTAATCATGTTGGCTATGATCTACCAACAAACCTAAATTTAATGATAACAATTTTTAAATATTGGCTATGACCAAGAAACAACAACAAATCTTAATCCGGCGTCGACTAAAACATCCATTTTTGTTTGAAAGGAGAAAAGTGATTTCTTAACCATTCTCTTTTGAACATTTTCACTTTGTAAAATTTCTTTGTTGATATAATATGCCGTCTTAAACAGTAATAAAATATTTTTTAAATTATATTCCAAGTTTCTGATGTGTGTATAATGTTTATTATCTTCCTTTAGAAAACTGTGGATTGAGGAACACATTAATTTTAATATCTTCCATTTTATATATATACGCAAATTCTATTATTAATTGTTATACTTAGGGGCCCAAAGCCTGATTGCCACCAAGTACCTACCCTTTGTAAAATTCAACTTGGGGTAGTGGGGCCAAAAACTTGACTTTTCAAGGGGGCCTAAGTGTTCTCAATTACGCAACTGACCTCAGATACAACTCCCATTTGCAAGAAATCAAAGTAAAATAATGGAAGAAATAGTTCTCTCTCAACAGAATAGTTGGGAAGAAGTCAAAACTCTCCCTTCAAAACAGAATTTTAATCTATAAAGTTTATCTCCACTCCTCCTTTCACTGTAGCTGCCAAATCTGGGCTCACACGTGGCGAAAGCAAAACTCCTGCAAATACAACGCATGCAAAACATGTCAATTCAACGCATAGCAGGCATCCCACAACTTATTCCATTGTCTGTCAGGATTAAAAATAGAACCTGTGTGTGGGGTGACCTATATTTTAGAACTACATGAGAACTTTCACTCAACAATAGCATCCCATAGTAACCCCACTATTTTTTTTCTCATTGAGAACATTTATAACCTCGCGTGCACTACAAATTATCACACGGGGGCTAACAAAAAATAAGTGTGAAGCACACATCACAAAAAAAGAGAGGGATTACAACTCAAACATAGCCTTACCCAGGATTCGAACCCAGCCCCTACGACACCGCAGTCAGCGTCACTAACCACTATACCTGATTAGCGGTTTACCCCACTATAATTAAGGTGACCAATCGTCCTCCTTTTATAGATCATGTCCTTCCTTGGAAAGTGTCCTCCTATTTGTTCTCCCTTTCAATATTTTAAAACTGATCTCTTAATCTATGTATTCAAAGATGAACCCAACATGTTTCCAATATGTCGAAGAATAGTCTGAAACAAATATCACAGGAAATAACAGTTTTTAATGGTATTTTTTTACTTCATCGCGCAAATAAATTGGGCTGTTATAGAAAATTGTATTGAGTTTTTATCGAAAGAAATGCCTGATATTAAAATCGATGACAATGGTCTGTTTGAAGAAGAAAGGCAACTAAATGCATATTTAAATTCTAATACATTAGAACAATTAGAAAACATGTTGAAATTGATAAAAAAAAAAAGGTGATAACACTTAAACCTTTTCAAAAATGAACACATTCCACATGAAAATTTAGTTATTCTTGCTAAATTTACGTTGTACTGCCCTGGAATTAATGGTTGAAAGAGTTTATTTAGTTCGCAATGATTTTTGGACTAGTGAGAAATCAAGATTGAATGTTAGGTTGATTTGTCGAATCGGCGCTTCTCGCGCCATGTTTCTCACCAATCGATAAATGCGCTAAATCTGGTAACCATTCTGTTGTTCTCCAGTGAAGGAGAAGGTCGTTTTTGACAAAAACGCGCCAAATACGTGATTTTTCTAAATTTGGCGGAGAAGCGGCCGATTCGACAATTTCACCGAATATTAATATATTTCCTACAGTGCTTACCGTAAAATGCAGTAAGAAGGATATTTTTTGGTCCGAGATTTCCACGATATGTTACAAAATGCTATGTTAACAAACAAAAAAAAACTTTCAGTGGAAAAATACTTTTTAAGTAAATAATTAAAAGGAACGTAAAAGCGCAATTAGCGTATTTTTGTTTCAATTAATAAAATTTTTCATACCTGACTTTGTAATTTTTTCTTAAATTTTTTCCTTTACATTGTAAATCGAACTGGTCACCTTACTATTAGTAGCCAAGACACAGATTCCGTCACACCTCCCCCTACTACCAACCGCTTTGTCTGTTAAACAACCTTCCCTTTCTCAGCGATCAACCGAGTGTGACGTAACACTGTGTTCAAGGACGTAAACTCACTTCCCTAGATCCGAGTGAAGTTCTATCTTCCATCAAAACGAAAGGTCTTAACCCTCCACCCCATTCATCCTCTGCGGTCGTTTGACTGTGGGTATTTTTTTTCTTTATTTTCTCTCCCTACAGAATCAAAGAAGCCAAGTTCTGTAATCTGGTTCTCGGAAGCATATAACCTTGCATGAACTCTTGCATCAGAGACCATAGAGAGCTCACAGCGTCCCACCCATATTTTTCAAAATGATCAGAGAGAATGTGTGTGTTTTAAAAGGCGTCATCTCTTCCGCACATCCTTAGAGAAGTCAAGTTAATAAAAAAGGGGGAGAAAAAACCTTTTGCTTTTATATTTCCTTGATAAAAAATTATTATGAGCTGCTTATACTAGCAGAGATTGGTGCAATGTAATTTTATTATGAGTCCTTATCATTCGACCTTCAGAATTCATGTTTAACAGATTAAATGTTTACCCCGTTTTTTTCCCACGTCACATTATAGTATAACATGTAGAGGTTGCAAAGTACAACAAAAAACGGCTTTTAAGCTAACGGATTTTTTTTCTTTTTGCGAGATATATCGATATTTATATTATGTCTGAGTTAACGACAGAAGGAAGTGTAACTGACAAGAGCAGGGGTGGCCAACCTTTTTGGGAAGAGCGCCACCAGTTGATAAAAAAATTATGCCTGCTTCTTTCAACAAACAAACAAAAAAAAATGTTACTTATAGGATTATTAAGAGATTATTAAACTAATAGCACATTTTTTTAATGAAAGCCCATGATGTCAAAATTTAAAGAGAATAAATTAAATAATACAAAAAAACAATCTTAGGTTTTATTCTTGAATCGTTTAATCCAGCGTTTCTGAAATTGTGGGCTACGAGTAGGGCGCGAGTATATTAAGAAGACGAAAACAAAAGATTATTTTAAAAAATTATTAATTAACTGTAAGTAACAAACAAAATGCATTCTGACATAATAAAAAATAAAATACACATTTACACTGATAGAATACTTATAAATGTATCAGTCTATACAATGTATTTTATAATTAATTTAGCAATACTAAGTTAAGAACAAGTTTGATAATTACCCACTACCTTATGGGCTTGTATTAAAACTTATTTTGATAATTTGTACGGTTTATAATTAATCCCTTAATTGCCGAATAAAAGTTACTTGATTTGCTCCCCTATTCCACCGTTTTCCACGTAAATGCTCACATGTGATGTTTTGGGGGAGGGCGGGGGAGAAAAGGGATAAATAAGCAAATCCTTCGCAAACACTGTCAGAGTCCTTTTATTGCATTCCAAAGCCTTTGGAATAATTTTATGGACAGTAGTGCTCAGAAAAGATCGTACTTCGGAAAGACGTATATATACGTCGAGAAAATAAATGCTTTGGCTAACCGAGACGTTTATCTTCGCCAGTGGCACTTAAGAGGCTAAAGTCGTAATGTAGCTTTAGTGTCAAATTATAGTATTATTGAATTCACAGCATTTTTGTATGTGGAGGGCGATGAAAATTATGTTTGAATATTGGAAATACGAATATTGAAAAGTTTGAGAAGCTTTTAAGCAACCGTAAATAATTATTAAAAACTCAGTACTTCCTTAAAGTAGATTTTGAATTTCTACTTTTTTTTACTAAGTCATCTACATTAGAATTAGTTCGTTAAGATGACTAAAATTAGGTTATTTTAGTTTCCTATCTGCTAGTTTTTAGCACTATTTCTTTTATTAAGTTCATAATAGAAAACACTTATTCACAAACAAATTTTCAGGTATTTTTTTTTTTCAATTTGAGACGAGACATTTTTATTTCAAAAATATTGTAAAAAAAATTGTTATTAACTTTTAAAGGGAACTGATTTTTCGAAGTAGAGATATTTCATACAGCCTTGTGAGTACTCTGGTTTTAATTCTCTTAATGCTCATTCACACACGCTCGCTGAGTAGAAAGGAGAGATTTTTTCGCAGTTTCATTCACATCCAAGCTTTTTTTTGTTCATGCGGTAGATTGTTGATCATTAGGTAACGCTGAAGGTTGTAGTTGAAATTAAGACTGAGTTATAGTCATAGATTCGAACCCAGTACCTTCAGATTCATAAGCACGTAATATACCACTAGATAGAAGTGATCACTCCTGCCAGGAGGTTGTTATTAGCTTATTTAGATACAACCACAGTAAATAAATGCCTTCATTATTCAGAAATAAAACTTGGGCTTTCAACTTTTTTGTCTTTTTTTCATTGCTTTTGATGTTTCATTAAATTATAGTCATACTTCTTTATATAATTACTTTCTGAAAATAAGTGAGTATATTATATTATAGTAATACAATTTTATTTCTCTTTTAGATGTAAAAAGATGGCATTTACGTTTTATTACTATTGCATATGATTAATTTTTTTTTAAAAATTCAGAGCAGATTGAATTGCTTACATTTTTTTGATTGTAATCTAAATTATAAAAAATTTCTCATGTTCCGAAGTGCATAAGTAATATATTCCGAAGTAGAAGAAGCTTCGTTTTATTACGAATACTATTTCACATTATTTATAATTATTTTCTCTTCTAAATTTTATTTAAGCTCTTTTATATAGGCAACTGTGTGAAAGGGAAAGTTGATATCCGAAAGCTTTGTTCAACACTACATTCTTAGACAAGCCATAAGGCTTGTCCACACTAATACATTAAACTTCCTATATATAACTATATTATACTTTATATCATTGTATTTCAACTTTCAATATTCCCGACCCAATATTCAATCATAATTTTCATTGCGTTCCCCCCCTCCCTCCTTACAAATAACAATAATACTATGCTTTGGCGCTAAAGTTACAATACGACTTTAATCTCTTAAGTACCACCAGCGTATTTAAACGTCTAGCTCAACCAGTGCGTTAAATGCCTTGGACGTATATATACGTCTTTCCGAAGTACGATCTTTTCTGAGCACTAATATCCATAAAATTATTCCGAAGGCTTTGAAATGCAATAAAAGGATTTTGACTGTGTTTGTGAACGAAATACTTATTTCAGAGGGTTTGCTCATTTATTCCTTTTCTCCACACATCCTTTCCAATATATCACATATACACCCCTACGGGGAAAACGGTGGCATTGGAGAGTGAATCGCGTAACTTTTAATCGGCATCAGTTAAGGGATTAATTATAAACCGTACAAATTATCAAGATAAGCGTTAATTTTTCTATATAATTTTATGTATGACAAGCCCATAGGGTCACTTGGAATTATTAAATTTGTTCTTTAAATTGTTAAATTAAATATAAAATACATTGTGCAATACTGATAAATTTATAAGTGTATTATATCAATGTAAATGTTAATTTTATCTTTTATTATCTCATAATTAGGGATTGCAATTGCAGTATACCGGGATACCGAATACCGGTATTTTGAGCCATTTGTTCAATTTTGTAATACCGGTATTCACAAGTTTAAATACTGTCTTTTCGGTAGTTAAAGAAATTTTTAAAATTATTTCCACAGTATGCTCAGGGATTGCCAACGTAGAAAATAATATGGTTTTTGTTTTTATGTCTCCCTAACGGACTAAATTATTTAGACTGTGTGAATGCATCGTTGTATCGTACAATCAAGAGAAGGGATAAAATATGTGAATCATCCATGGAGGTGGGCCAAAACTATCCTATTACATCTCAGAGTGATACTGAATGCGCGTAGAATTCGTAGTCTGATATTCGTTTCTGTGAAAAGAAGGTTGTAGTTGTGAAGAAAGTGCTTAATATTTCAAATTTTTAAATTGGGGAATTTTCATATCATTCTTAGGGTTCAAAATATTTTTCAGAATTATATATATATATATATATATATATATATATATATATATATATGATATTATATATATATATACTATATAATATATATATATACTCATAAATAATAAATAAGAGTAACTTTGAAGAACTTATAAAAAATTAATTGATAATACTTCGGTTTGGTTTCATTATTTATATCAGTGATCCGCAACCCTCGGTCCGCGGACCAGTACCGGTCCATGGATCAATTGGGGCGCCTAGAGAACATTTAACTATTGCCATTTTATTTAAAGTGGTGCATTTTGTCTGGGATTTGCGCAACTTTCCACGGATATCACTTTATATTCCACATTTAATCACTTTTATTATTCATTTTTGGTGTAATTATATTTTATTCTGAAGGCATATTTAAATGTAAGTGAATTAAAATTGTTTTATCAAAACAATCTAAAATATAAACACTCAACGTGTCCCACCCTCAGCGGGACTGAGAATTTATGATCACTGATTTATGTGATGAAAACCACAGGTCACAGACTGAATAGTGATATTAACGCTTTTATTGTGATTAAATAAATAAGATGCTTTTTCACTTTTTGGGGTAAATCCAAAGCAGAATATACGCGAAATGAAATTCTAGTAGTTACTTTTTATATTGTTAAAGTTAGCATTTCAAAAGATTCGAATTATAAAACTCGATTTCGTCTTCTTACTCCACTTCGCAATTCGACGACGTTATTTCACAAAATTGTACGTTACTGTTGTTGGCAGAGAGAGGTGGTTAGATAATAACGAACGCGTGTTTCGATACCTAACTTCGATTGCTGCGTACAATTTAAACGACCGGGCCACAGAGCAGCTGGTGTTGCGATCTATTGCAAACAGGAACAACTCACATGTTTTGTTACTCCTCACATGGACATTATTTATCGTCAAACCAGTGGACTGGGTGTTGCTTGTCAAGATGTTGGGGAGATATGTGCGGCAGAATACATATTTGAAAATGGACAAACAATGATTTCGGTGGTTGTATACATTTCTCCGAATCAAACGGTTAAAAAAATTAAAGATATCCTGCATTTTATACATACCGAAGATGTGTATGTGGTTCTGTTCTTTTGATAACAAACTGTCACTTGCTTTCCATGATTTTGAGTGGCGATTTCAACGGCAGCTTCAGTTAGCCAGAAGCTGAGCCGCTTATAGCTTTTTTTACTGACGAACTCGGATGATTGACGGATGATTTTTGTGAAGAATTGCCTAGACTGCGTCAGCGATCTTCAACCCTATCTGGTTATTCAATGTTCATGGTGTTGCAACTTTGGTTGGGAGAGGAGGGCGTGACTTCAGGTGGAGAACCAATGAGAATAGTGCTGTGGAGGTGGGCTTTGGGTGGGGGTTGGAAGTGAGCTTTTAAACTGCACTAGCTTTGACTTCGAAGAATTGTTACAATTTTGAGTTTATTATTTTAAAGACAACTATTATAAAGATAAAATAATTAGGAGGGAATTTAAAGGTTAAATAATATGAGATTAAACTTTTATCCATGAGGAAGGCTTCTGCTAGTAGGCGGGTTTTTTTCTTCGTCCGAACTTGCATTTTAAATTTAGAAATCCCGAAATTTTAGGATTTACTGCTACTAGGTTTGAAATGACATTAAAGTTCAGAACTTGTATTAAGTCAGAGGTATCATTTTCTTGGCTAAGGAATCCACGGGGAATCTTCTTTTCTGTTATCATTTTATTTTCATTATTAGTAGGGGTTGACTGAGTTTCTCCACTAACAATGTTAGCGAAAAATTCCTTCTTTAATCCATTACTGGCGAAATTTTCTTTTTCATTGGATCAACAGAAGGGGGCACCTTTCTTTGGTTGCGGGAATTTGGGACATTTTGCTGGCTGTGCCGAATGACCGTAGCCCTCACAGTTAATACAAAGGGGGTTTTCCTGTCTTTTCTTTTGATTTGGCGAGTTTCTCGTAGCGTGCGCTTTACCGCATTTTAAGCATCTCGGTTTGCATGTGGCAGTTCGCGGCAGTATGAAAAAAGTTATTACAGTTGAAACATTGGGTTATTCACTCTTACGGGTAACCATCAACTTTCACTTGTAAGTAACCTAATTTTGTTAAATCAAATTTTTTGCTGTTATTGGCTTTTCCCGGGAAAGTATTAGAAAATAGGGAAAGGGGTTTTTTTTGTTCTTTTCGAATAAGCTGCGTACGCTTTCAATTAAAAAAACCTTTTCTACTAAATCGTTTGTGATATCTTCGATTTTAAAAACCGGGGAGCCCTTTTTTATTACAGTTTTTATCGGTTTGTCGGGTTTAGGTTAATTACATAAATTCGAATTTTTATCCGCTTTCAAGAAGTGGATAAGAGTTCGATATTCTTCAAAATCTTTTGTAAAAATTTTTTAATTACATCACCGGCAGTTCTATTATGAATTTTTTGGGAATTTTTCAAAAATTAATTTAATTTGATCGCGAAATTTTTTTGATTTTAAGCATGACAGGTGGGGAAGTTTAATCGAAGAGTAACTACATCAGAAGTTACATTATTGTTAGGGGGGTGGATGTTTAACATCCTGTTCTAAGTCCGGGAAAATTTTTTCTCGTTTCTATGGGGTCCTGGTTAGTGACTGGGGGAAAGGGGCCCCCGTCTTTTAGGGAAAAAATAAACTCTTCCCGGGTTCCTTTCTTTTATTTTTTCGCTTTTTTCATAACTTTTTCTTTTTTAAATTTACACTCGGTTTTTTTATCCGAAATGGGATCGTTAAATTAATTTCCCTTTAACTACCAAGGTAGTGGGAATTTTTTGCTCATTGCAATCGTTCTAGTGCATGGGGAGGGTTTTAAGCTCACTTACCATTTCCTCCCTTTTTCATACCATGGCTTGGGTGCTCATCCCGGGAGATTTCGGGGAAGGGAAATTTCCCGTGAGTAGGTGAACTTGCTAGGCTTTCATCAAAAGTTTGAAGGGCTGGGTACCAGTGACGTTTTCTAAGCTTTTCGCAGGCAGCAATTTTTGCTTGTCAGTCGGGGAAAAGTCCAAATTTCCGCGAACCTTACGTCGATCCAAACGCGGAGCTCAATCAATCGTGGTTTCCATTACTGACGAACCCGCTTGAAATGAATACAAATCGAAATATTTCGACAAATAACAGTGGTACTCTTATTGACGCTTTTTTTTTCCCTTCGGATTTTAAATACTTTGAAATCACAAATATATGTGTCATATTTTACTTATCATAGGTCTATTGTATCCACTCTTCCCCAAATTGAACAAGAATAAATATTTTTGATAAAAGATTGCATTACTCCTAAAAAAAATTTTTTTATCAAACATATAATTATTCGATAGAAAATTATTTCCAATCATACTCGATTCAAAACTCAATTCAATCTCACTCAATTCAATCACACAAAATCATGGGAAGCGAATGATAGTTTGTTTTTAAAAGAGCAGATCCACACACACACACACACATCTTCGGTGTATGGTAAAAGCACAAAATGCAGGAAATCTCTTTAATTATTTCAACAGTTTGATTAGGAGAAATGTTTATGGCATCCGAAATCCCTGTTTGTCCATTTTGAAATATGCATTCTGCCGTCCGTATGTCCCCAATATCTTGCTGAGCCAATCATGGCTTTTTTGACTGATGAACTAAAGCTCGAAATGAATACAAATCGAAATGTTTCGACAACAGTGGTACTGTTATTGGTGCTGTTATTCAACGGTTTTTAAATATTTTGAAATAACAAGTAGATGTGTTATATTTTACTTATCATTAGTCTATTGTATCCACTCTTCCCCAAATTCAACAAGGACAAATATTTTTGATAAAATATTGCAATACTCATTGTGTTAAATAAATGAAATTTTCATTAAAGATATAATTATTCCATAGAAAATTATTTCCAATCATACTCGCTTCATTTTTTTCAGGATTTAAGTTACTATTGCGTATTTACCACGATAACATGCCAGATGTTACACATCATATGGGGCTCATATTTTATTTTTTAACACAATAGAATATATCTTCTAATCGGAAATATGTGAGTATGCTTCCAGTGGAATTTTAGCATACACATTACAAAACAAATAAAAAAACTTCTGAATATGGAAATTTATGCTGTGAATTTTTACCACTTTCATAAACAAGGAAATATTTAAATTAGGAAATTCCAAATTAGTGTGTCAATCTGACAGATTTTCCAGGCATTCATTGACATTGATTTGACGATTCATTATTCTTTTCGATTTTCGGATTGGAAGGTTTGACACCGAAGAGTAAGCACGTTCATCGAGCGAGCTCCCTCGTCTGACATCTTCTGAGCTTTTTCTAGATCGCACTTATAGCTCTTTTTAGAGCTGAGTCGATTATCCCGCTGAACAAACACATTACGTTGACGACTATGGCTTCATCCCCTGACCAAAATACGGATATGGACTATCAAAATATTTCTCTCCCATCATCTGGAAGGACCACCCCCGAACCACTGACCGGACCAACTTCTTGCGCTAGGCTTGAAGTCACCAAAGCGGACATCAGACGTTTCACGCTCATTGTTCAAGGTTATGACAATATGATCACCTCTCTCAAGCATTCAAACGCCCAGGACGAGCACGACCCA